>OX454269.1:9071659-9160730 GCA_949715065.1 Periphyllus acericola | reverse complement strand
CTCAGGCTTATACTATTTCATCCGCGTATCGTCGGACCATTTCCGCAAACGTTTTATCCCTTAATATTTGTGCAGTTGACGTCGATGAATTGTGTTCAATAATGACACGCGAAATGACATAATGCCAAGTCAGTTGGGGCGGAGTCGAAGAGAGATAGAGCAGCAGCAGCGCATGTATATCATAGGTACGCACTTCCGTTGTCGGGCGGGAACCGACAACGCTTTGAAACGATTCTACTTTGCTCACCGAGACGCAAATGTTATTGTTGAAGTGGGCTGCAGGCGGGAAAAATAACCGCGTAAAACATATGAAAAGCCAGAAAAAATTATGGTTCTTGGGTTTGACGGATTTAAATTGTGCTTGCGAATTTAAAATCATCAACGTCTCAGCTGAAGTAATTTTCGATATTAGTCAAAATTGAGGGCGTATGCATAAAAAACCAAAATTCTTGTTTTCTAAAATTGTCGATGTTTTATCGAAGAATTCGAATAAAGAAAATCCCTTTGGTCATTCCCGAACAAACGCAATGAATAGTTGATATCCATTTTCTAAATTAAAATCCGTCCAATTCCTCAACCCTCGATTTTGTTTAGCTCATTGGTATTTTTGTCATTTGAATAGCATGGCGCATACATAGTGTATATTTGATTTCTTATTTACATGTGCCTGCGCGTGAGGAAAAAAAAATATTAATACACCCGCCGCTCTCATATAACGACTCGTTTAATATTATACACAAACACGCCCCTATTTACCCGCGCGATATGAGACTGGAAGTGAATTATAGATGACGGATATAATATATCATCCGTCATCTATAATTCACTACCAGTCGCAATAAGAAGTAGACGATAACGATAATAATATGAAAATCGTAAGTGTAAGTATACACAGTACGCGGGTACAAGTCAAGAATATCCGCCATCGACGAATCCTCCCTATAATTCATATACAACTCACATAATTAATTTGTGTACCTATTGAAAATAAACGAAAAGAAAAAGAAATTGAAAATACATCAGTATAATATTGTTTTAAAACGCTCGTTTTTACCGTTGAACAAAACAATTATCGAGTGCGAATGTGCTATCCAATCCCAACAAACGTTCAGTTAATTATTTTGCCAATGGAGCGCGCGATAACGCACGGAATTACAGTCCAATTACTGAATTTGCAAATTTGATACGTTTCTCAATGGTCTTTCTACCAAACGAGTGGATGGTAAAGTGAATAAATAATCGTGAAATAACACGCAGGTGTATTCGCAATTATTCACAATCGAACATTACTGACCCGGTGCGTTTTTATGACGAATATTTCAAATTAAAGTCCACACGGCCGGAATGTAATAATTTAAATTAAAAAAATGTAATTTTATATATAATATACATATATACATAAATATTCCCTCGGTTGTATTATACGATTGTGTATATTTGTGTTCAACTTCAATGAGAATTTTTTATAAGCTGATTTTAATTAAAAAGCCAAGTCAATTAATTCGTAGGAGTAAATTTTCACTCTAGATTTTTATATTATTTTATTATTATTTTAATATTATACATGCGTACCTATTGACAATGCGATACGTGTGAAAATATATCGTTCACAAGATGTCGTTACGCTGAGTGCAGACGGATTTTGACTCAATTTCGGCCCAAAGAAATGTAATAAATAATGCATTAATTTGCTGATTTCATTACATATTTGTTGTTAATTAATACTTCCATCAATACTTTACGCATATTTATAACAATGTTAAGTATAAATATTGACAAATGAGATGGATTTATAAGATTGTTATTGAGTTTTTTGCTTGTATAACTAATGATTAACGTAAAATAACATGATTAATATTTAAAACCACGCAAACTAAAATCAGACTTAAATGTATACGCTTGCATTACGATGTTGTTCATGAAACACGAAATATTATTTAAAGATTCGCATCAAAATAACTCAAGTAAACCGAAGCATGTGAATACATATTAAGTATTAAATATACCCACTATACGCGTATTATACATCCATTCCTAGCTGCAGTTGTGGATATAGAGTGAGTATTTTTTTTTTTTATAGTCGAAAGCTAATTTGTGTTCGACGTATACGTGTACGTATAGTAATTACGTGCTGGTCTGCAATTTTATGGAGAATTTATTTATTTCGTGTTTCAAATTGCATACTCAAAGTTAATTTACTGAAGAATTTTAAGTGTGTAATTTGTGTCAGCTAATGATTCCGAAATTTGTACAAAAAACAAAAAATAGGCACACCGTGTGCATGCATGTGAATATAAATATACACGCGGAAAATGTTAAACAACATAATTATGGTTGTCGGTGAATTTATTGTTAACGTTTTAAAATTTCAGGAATACAAGAATAAGCTTTAATTTTTTATATCTTTGTTAGCAAATTCCTTCTAATAATCGTCATCACAAGTTTATAATTAAAGCAAAACCGAAGTTTTTCGATAAAAACGATTCAGATAGTACGAAAAAAAAAGTAATTACAGTATCACGATTCGTGATTGTACCTATACAAAATTACAACTTTGTCACGATTCGAAATCTCGGTAATGGTGTTTTTGGTATATTCTTTCTATGACAGTATGTCAATCTTAAGCTAATAGGAAACTTAAAGCAAAAATAATTCAAAATGTGTTTTGCAGATAGTAACACGCATAGGACGCCTCCGCGGACTTCGACGGCTAGAACACTGCTTAAGGAAAAAAGAAACAAGCTGTGCCAAAACAATGTTGTAAAACCCATTTGAGAGCGAAAAATGTACCCTCGGACGTTCGAGTTTGAGCGCACCGGCGTTGTAAATAATGGTTTGATAATATTTAAATCACGTACGGCCGGCCGCAGTACAAAATCTATACTATAGGAATAATAATATAACGGATCGCGTGCTCGGAGGGTCCGATTGTTCCGGCACGGCAACGTTTTCTTCTCGACTGTTCTATATTGTACTTAGATGCGTAAAATTATTCCTACGATATAGACAATCATCATTGATCATCGCGCGCGGAAACACGATCATATATAGCGTATACATTATTATTACGATGTAACCACGATAATCAAACACAGAGGCGAATCGGTGATGTGTTTCGGCCTGGGAAATACAAGTCGGAGAGGTCCGCAATAACGTTTTTTTTTTACCCAATAAAAATTGCGTTTTTACCCAAAAAACATATGTATTATAAATAGTCGCACGAAGGGCCGGGAAAATGTGCTGATTTCCCCGCATGCCGATTCCGTCCCTGCATGGATACAATTATAATGCATTATTACGAGTGGTGTTGCTTACTTGTACGATATCCATGTGTGAGCGCCGGTATTCTCATTTAAGCATCCGAAGAACGGTCACGTGCTCGCGTCGCGTCACTGCAGCACCAGCGGAGGTTGGCGGCAGCGGAAGCAGCAGCAGCAGCAGCAGCAGCGGAAGGCGAGAAAGGGAAAAAAAAATCGATTTCAAAACACCGATAAATCCGCGAGTACCTATAACGGGTCGACGGGGACGAACGGGCGAAAAAAAAAAAATTAATATACGATGCAATGCCGGTGAACGAACGGTGCACTTGTTGGAATATTTTTTTGTGTATCTATTAATTTCTTTTCCTTCTCTCGGTCCACCGCGAAGTATAATGACAAGTGCGGTGCGCGCACGGTCGTAAATCACACGCGGGCCAACAGCGTATTTCTGCGCGCGTTAATAATATGAATATAGTACGCGTGGACGAGGTGTAAAATGTGATATTCTTGATCGGAACACGCGCCACGGTGTAAATATCACGACGAAAACAACAACGCTATCGGAATCGACGGGTATGGCCGTGAACGCCGGCGGACCACTGGAACACGCGGACGTCTGGTTCGAACTGGTATACGAGCGCGCGGCCATATGGGTGCACAGAGTCCATAAGACCTTCCCCCTCCCCCCACCACCGCGACAATCGTCGTCGCGCGGCTGCACCACCACCACTACGTCCCTATTACACCGTACATACTTGTACGCGACACACACACACACACACACACACACACACACACACACACACACACGCGCGCGCGCACACGCGCACACGCACACGCGCCCGGGCGCGCAAACAATATCGACAATGGACCCGTCGTCGGGTAAACGTTTTTCTTTTCCTCCCCGTAGGATACATGCTTAGACCATTTGGTACGTTTTTCGTTTGCTGAATAATTTATCATCATCACGTGTTAGAATAGTACAGCACCGATCGCACGTACAAACGGCACGTATACTGTTATGATAGCAATCCGTCGCGTGATCGTGGTACGATCGTACGGGGTTGAAATGGTAGGAAAGGGCAATCGCGTTCTCTGGAATTTTTCCAGCACGTTTTGTCGTACACGCCCATACGTACCGGATGTATACTAATGCTACAGTGTGCTTCTCATCCCTTAAGACATTTTTAAACTATCGAAATACATATTTATTTCGTAAGACTGCATAGGCGTGGGGGTGTAACTGCGTAACATACACGAATAAATTGTGTGAAAGTAGTTGCATGTAAATTAATAATTCTTCTCATGTTATAGTAAATATTCAGGTCATAAATAATAGTTTTAAACGATAGTATTCATTTTATATCTAGTATTTTTCTTTTCCCTCCCAGTGTAACAATATGTCTAATAGTTATAATTATTAGCTAACTTTTAATATTCATAATACATAGGGATTATGAATATTTATCTTACAGGGTTGTTATAGTGGGACAAGACACCACTACTAAAACTATTTTGTACACCCTGTGAGAAATTCCTGCGCACGCCTACGCGTAAAACATACGAAAATAATCCAATGGTTTTTTTTAATATCTTATGTAACTAAAATAATATTCACTCGTTTACGATTTTTGAAGTACTCGTATTATAATTATTATAGTACCGCGATACAGAGAAGTCCGAGTCGAAAAATATAGAATGGCTGCGTTTCTCGGTTATAGGTGTGTGGAAAAAGCCGCGGAGGTTCTTTTAGTAGGGAAAATTATGCCTAGGGGGTTGGGGCGGCGAGGGATGTAGACCTAAACCAATAATGACACATTTTTATCCTCATGCACGACACAGGTAGACACTCTTGAGTGTGGGCAAACCTAACGGTGAAATGGACTAATTTAGAATTTCATCGACGACTTTAGGTACTACTCGAGCACTTGGCGGACTTTTTGCGAGGCCTTTGCCGGCAAACTGCAATTTAAATTGTAACGTGTTTTCGATCATTTACTTAGGGCTCACACTTTTATACGATACAAAATATTATGATATACAATCCAGGTTTGAACGCGAAAAAATGTCTCGAGATATAACGTAATCCGCGGTAACCGGTAATGGGTGGTACACACATATTATAGAAACTTCGGTAATCGTTTTCGCACATATCGGTTGTTTACATACGCGCGCTTTTCGGTTGCGTTTGGGTCACCTTTCGCGCGCTCATGGGCCGCAGCCGTCGCCGAGTGTTAAAAAAACAAACGTTCAGACGCTCCGAACAAACCAATTACTGTACCGTATAATATAGACGTGTGTGTACAGTGTTCTGATGAGCGTATTGATTTTCTCCAAATGTTTTCAATGCTGCAGCGCGAAGTGAGCGCATTCATTAGAATATTATACACGTACATATACGAGTTTATACATAATGTGTTCTATATACACCGCATCAGCACTCGATGTATTATTGTTTTTTCTTATCCACCCCCACCCCCCCACTTCAGAACGTTACGGTTCCGTTAAAAGGTTTTGGCCTTTTAAACTTATTGTATTTTCACTTCAAACAATGTTTATTTATGAAAATCGAACCAAATCCTTAAACAAGCACTCCGCGCGGACGCATTAATAGCCGTGCGCATTTCTGTATATAACGTTCATACAGCGATAGAGCGCCGCGACCCGTAAAAGGGCGGGACGCGCTGAATGCCGAATACATAATATTATGTTATATAGTTCTGATCTAGACCGAAATATGTAGACGACGTTTACGCGTACACTGTATACAATCGATAACACGTGCTGGCCGTTTACAGCGGTTTGAAATCGAATATGTAGCTGACATACATGATTTTGTGTACTCGATTGCGCAATCAATCCAAGTTACAGTTTTTTCAGATTTACAGTAGATTTTGAAACAGCGAATCTCGGCGGAGATGCAAGCAAAGGTGTTCGTTTCAAAGTCCTATAGCATTTGAACAAACTCTACATCAATTTACGAACGTAATTTATACTGGTTAGCTATTTACGAATTGTACAAATCCAATTTTTAATCGTATACATATATATATACGACCCATTGCGATTTGTATTACTACAATAATTCGTTACAAATGTATGCGTCGCAGGTGATTATCTTCGTTCCATTCGACTTGGCCGCACGACGCGCGACGCCGCCGCAATCACGCAGGATTTATAAGACGAGCTTTAAAAGTTTTACGGGAATATTACGTCGATTTTTTTTCCCGGCCGCACGCAAACATCTGGATTACAGCACCTCATCAGTCATACGTATAATAGTGAGGAGGGTGATGGTGGTTACTCCTTTGTGCGATTAATATAAGCAATATCATCAATGCGCCGCAAAGGCTTATATTATATTATGTACATCATCGACCTGATTACGGAGAGTGTGTACATGGCAACGGCCGCGGCGGCGGCGATCGATCGCGATAAATAATAACCGTGATGATACCTACCTACCTAATAGTTATTATATTATTATCATATATATATATATATATATATATATATATATAATCGGTCCTTTTGATACACGCAGCGTTCGTTTAATATAAAAAGGATAATATTCCTGACATCCATCAACTGCAGCTTTATAGAGGGAATCGCCGCGGACGTTTATCATAATATTATTATACACAATATTGTATATGTGAACACGAGCACTCGCAATTACTCATTTTCTAACGTTTGCACGACACCGAAAAGACGATCGTTTTTAATAATTTTTCCTATGAAACACATTTATATATAGCATATTTCTAAGACGCATCTACCAATTTTGCCACTGCCAACGGGTCGTATAGCGGTCAAATACGACAAAAACCGATTTATACAATTTTAAATCGAATCTGTGAAGGTTCGTATGCATATATACATGTCACGTGAAACCAAGTGGACATCCACTTCATGAAATGTATCCATTTAGTGAAAATTACATTTTACTACACTATATGGATAATTTTTTGACCTTTTTATGAAGTGGATGAAATTCGTTTTATCCACATTCTGTAATATTATACTATTATATACGAGTATGTTTGGTGTTGTATATAATATGAAAATATATAATATAACCTTAAGTAATGAAACATAAAAATTAAATTAAAAGTTTACTTAAACTTTATTTTATATTTTACTATTTATTTTTACACGGTTCGGAGTTATGGCAACGACTATTGCACAACATTTTTTTTTTAAAACAGGCACATCTTGATGTTTGATATAGACTTTTCGATTTGCATGAACACGAAGAAAACACTTGTCCACCTGTTGTGACTTTAACAGTCTCTCGAACAGTTAGTTCTTTGTCCAACAAAATCTCGTATATAAAACCACATAAAACCACATATTAAAAAATGGAAAAACCTACCAGGCATTTCAAGAAGAGAGGAAGTTGTAATTACCCGAGCGAGAATAGGACATACACATTTCACGCACTGTTACCTAATAAGTAAAGAACCTCAACCTATGTGCGAAATATGCAGAGTTAAATTATCACTACACCATATAATGATCGAGTGTCCAAGATTCTCAGGATCACGCGGGATCCTCAACAACCCCTATTCAATTCAAGAAACATTAAATGAAAATAATACCAAAGCCATATGCTCTATTCTACGTAATAATATTTTCAAAAAAATGTAAATTATTATACACAATTACCTAGTGCAAATCGTACGATTACCCAACACCAGAAATACTCGTATATATACAATAGTATAATATTACAGAATGTGGATAAAATGAATTTCATCCACTTCATGAAAAGGTCAAAAAATTGTCCATACGAGTATAGTGTAGTAAAATGTAATTTTCACTAAATGGACACAGTGGTTTCACTAAGTGGACGCGACATGTATACGTATAGCAGTCCGACTGTACACTATTACTATTGTTTTAGAAAATTTTATTTCAATTGCACAATTTTTTTTTTATCGAGCACTTAACACTACATAGATACCTCTGCCGTGTTCAATGTACTTTTAACCGTAACCGTTGTACGAACGGGTCTTGATATGTATAACTGTATAAATTATAATAGAACACACGCACGCACGCACACATTCACACGCCGTTCTACGATATAGGTGTACCTGCTGTAACGTTTAATGGGTCTTGAAATATTTAACTGACATTTCGTTGATTTATAGTTCATATTATATGCGTATTCATACGGTGTATTATGAGTAGCTTTATGTATGAATGCACCTTCGGTTTTTCTTAAATACCGGGATTAGGTTCTTAATTAGTTATGAGTTATGACGTGTGTACTTGCCAACATAAAAATTCTTATTATCGCATTCTTTATGTGCGCGAACTATAAAAAAAAAAAAAAATCTCGGCACATATGTAGACAAGTCTGAGTGTATAGAATTTGTTTTCGTACGATTCGTTATTTACGACTCAATTAATATTTCATTATACAGTAAGTTTATTTAAATAATACCAACCGCGTTCAAGAGCAAACGTATGAATAATAATATTGCTATCGGATACGATCGGTACGACGAGATCGCGAACGCTTTATGCAGCTGAAAAAGTAGTAGAGTGGTCCGCGTTTATAGTGATCAGTGATCACATTCGTTCGAGAGTACTTTGATCACTATAAGTGGCGACTCGAATAACAGGTAGAAAATTACGTAAAAATAATTTTTAAACACTTTATTTTGTATATAGCATTAAATAGACCGTACGACATGTCCAAATAGTATATACATACTTACGTGACTTAACAAACTTGGGTTTTTCAAAAAAGTCGGTAATGTACCCCTGTTATTTTGGTATGGAAACTATCAAAATGAGCTCCAAGTTGTTCAACGTACTAAAGTAGTCCAAAATTAAAGCGATTTTTGAGATCAAGAGTTGAATCCCATTTCCTCAAATAATTTTTAAAAATAAAGGATGTCATCCAAGCATTTGCATTACTAAAGTAGTCAACAGGTAAGTTCTTGACACCTCTTAAACATCTTGGTTGCTTACTTTTTCCGATGACTAATGGTTTATTTTTTACAGTACCAGTTGAATGTTAAAGCCAAAGTGATTCTCGCTTTATTATTTTTCCCTGCTGAGGCCGGTGCATTTTTTAAACCATGCAATATTCAGGTATTGCTCTATAGTACAACCCTGTTTTATCTACATTAAGGACATTTTCGTATTTACTTGGAACAGTTGGCCACGTTGTTTTAGTCCAAGAATCAGCACCACTCGCATCTGCGTCTTGTTTTACTCCATGAACTTTTTTGTAAACAATATCGTGGCGCTCTTTCCACCTAGTGAACCAACCATCTGTCGCAGTAAAAGGCATTTCTCCCATTTTTTTTTTGGCCGAGTCACCTGCTTTCGTTATTAATATGCTGCGATTTAACCAAAAAAAATGGTAAAATTATGGTATATATAATATCATGTTTCTGGTATGATTATTTTTGATCACAATAACCGAAAACCCGATAGCTGCGAGCGACGAAAAATGCACTGATAACGGCTGTTCCTAACCAGTGAACACAACAAGCGGCGACCACTGGACTAAAAATATTGGTCTCGTCTATATACCCGTCAGCTGCACAGGATTCGTGAAAGCTTAAGCCATGCGGGAATCGCATCGACTCAAAAGTATTTCGATTATTTTGCATGTAGCCTGTATACCGGCAATTCGAACAAGTATATTATATTTATTGTACATCAAATCGTATACGCAGAGACTGCGATCAACGGACACCACGGTATACCCGTCGGATCCAACCGATAAATCACTCCGAACGCTGCAGTCATTGATCACGGCGCGTGCACAGGTATACCGCGAGTTATATTTCAATATTTATTACCGGTGCCGTGTAACGGGCACAATGTTTTCACGCGTTTTCGAAAACGTATAGTCCACGGGGAACAGCACCGTCTGACGTCATCAGAACCGCACACAATAATGGCCTAATCAAAATCGACGTGGTCAGAGTAACGCGTACAAATGTAACAGTGTTAATGCACGCGGCCGCGGTACACCGACAATGACGACTTTGTTCTTGCAAAATGAATAGGTCGTCGGCTCATCGCGCGCCTGCTGTGGGCACGATTATATAACGATGATAACAGTATTAATAATGGTAATAATAGTTGTAATAATAATAATACTAATAATATTTTGTTTGGTTTTCTTCTCCGGCATAAAGCACGCACACACCGCGCCGCGTTCCGACTGTACGGTATAGGGACAGGTGAATGCGGCCGCCACCGCCGCCGCCGTCGTCGTTTCCTGTGGCGCATATTATATATACGTATACAATATATATATAGTCTGTACGCATACGTTTATATACATGATACGCGTAAAGCATTCGAAACGGGTAGACGTGATGAAAAAATCCGATACGCGGGGGAGGGGCGAAGAAAAAAAAAAAAAAAACATCACACAGGGCCTAACACAAAAGGTAAATCGAGAGGACGTTCTAAAGAATATTTTAAGATTATTACCTGTCCCGTATTTTCCACCGTCTCTCTTTGTCGGCCCCGTCCGAGCACGTCGTCCCCGTAGCCGCCCTCACGCGGTAGCTAATAAAATAAATAACCCGATGACGACACTAATCCCGCTGAGAGAAGCGGCCTTTCTGGAAATCGTGGAGAGGAACGATTATTATTGTATGCGCGATTACGATCTCCAGTCGTTGCACGCGGATTATAATAATAATAATAATACATTAAATAGTAAATACCCCTTTTGAAAGGAGTAAAAAACACAGACGCGCACACAATCACGCCGCGCACTCGCAGAAGCCGCGTACACCACGAGTGTACGGTTGACAATGCGATTTGTAGTCGACCCGAAAATCGTCTCCTAATCAAACGTATATGTCCGCGAAAAAATCGTTTTCATGCATATCATATACGCTTGTGCATTATATTGATTCGGCTGTACAGGTGACTTGCGCCAAAGTTGACCCAAAATGTATACAACATGACGTGCAACAACATTTTTCAAATGCGTATGTGATTTGCACCGAAATGATTATCCATTATTCTTATAGTAAAACAGTAACGATAGTAAACGATAAAAGTTATCGAGATATAATATAGTTGAGACACTATTTTTGGAAAAAATTAATTCAATTTATCGTACACTGAAGATTTCAAATCGATAATTCGTTCGCCCTTTGGTATGTTTCCAATCACACTCTTCGCAAAGATGTACACATTGAATCGGTCGAAAATGTAGTCATAACTCAGTATGAAAAGTTCCAATCCAGATTAATTCACCACCCAAATCCATTAATCGCGAGTCAGCACACAGCAACAATTCCTGACAACCATTGAACCCCCCTCCAGCCATCAAAAGATGTCGTGATCTTTTAGATTGAAACGATGCCATTATTAAATGTATAGTCGAAACACGTCAAATGGGTCCTATTACCGGAAAGCGTCCCTACTCACTGTCTCCAAGTCATTAATATATCATGTTAACCCATTTACTTATTGTATATTTTTTTTATGTACAGATTGTACATGCTATTTTTATAAATAAAAAAATAAAATCCAACTGATGCTTGAAAAAATTCTTAAATTTAAAAGCTTCATATACACAAAGATAGTCGGGTAAAAAAAATTAAGAAATACTCTTTATATAAAATTTGAAAAAGGACAAATTCCTAGGTCGGGTGAAATACAGAGATGGGTTGGTTGCTGTATTAATTGTCTTTTAAACTAAAAACCATTGTTCTCGAAAAACGATTCAAAGTGAAAGAAGTCGGGAGCATTAGTTTCAATTTCTAAAGATAGTAATTTATATAGTGGTTAAACCAAAATTCTTAATAAGATTGGTTGAACTTTTAATGTCCAAACTTTTGATAAAGAAAAGGCATATAGGTTAGTAATTTACATGGTTTTTTATTTCTAATTTTCAGTGTTACCTATATCACAGAATATTCCATGTTATTAATTACTACCATCAACGGTGTATTCAATGTGAATTGATGATTCCACCTTGGATGTATTATTTTGTTATCAATTGAATAATAATTGTAAGCAATGTAACATTAAAAATTGTTAATAAAATTAGTTGATTTTTCAACTGCAGACTTGTTAAGTGCCCAAGGCGGGTATAGACCCGAGACGTTAGTGCCGGAATATTGGGGTTTTTCAGGTAATAATTGGACATACATATTTTGGTTATAGAAATAATTTAAAAAAAAAGCCCACAAGAGTCGGAGGGATGGGGTTGCTATATCCTTCACGCAATTACGCCACCGCGATCGCGTACATTAGTAAATTATTACGATTGACAGTATATAGTCTACACCAGCGATCCTCACTATGCGGCCCTCGGAACGATTTTTTGCGGCTCTCAGACTGAGTGTTAAGGAAAGATTAACATACATTTTAGAGTTGTTGAAACAAATATTTTTTTGAAAAAAAAATGCTAACATAGATGCCATATTAGAGAGTTGTGAAAGATTTCGGCCTTCGACTTCAACGAATGAATAAATTGAAGTAGGCTATTCATGAAATTAAGTAAAAGACATTTCCCTACTTTTTTATATCCAAAAAAGTTAATTTTTTTGATGTAATAAACTTATGTTATAATCATATTGTTTGTAAGTTATTTAACGCCACTTCATAGTGTATTACATATAACAATAAGAAAAATATATTTTGTAATTAACCTATACCGTTTAGGTTTAGGCCCTGACTAAACTGTGCAATTTGTACTTGCGGCCCTGAGGAAAATTTGAGATGAACTATTTGGTTCTCTCAGAAATCCTAGTGAGGACCCGTGGTCTACACAGATAAGACACGGATCTACCTGCAGCGTACACAACCGTAAGCGCGGAACACGCCATGCGGCAATAGGTGTGTGCAGGTCTTCCGAAGTCGCCCATAAACCCTGCCGAAACGTTACCGCGCGTAAATAATAGCACGGTGCAGGGGCTGTACACGCGCGGTCCCCGTAAGATTTAAGACCCTGCCGCACGGTGAAACACGACCGGATCACATATATTTTCGTTGCACTTAACTTATAATGCGTTTACAATACGTTTCTCGCCGGGCACTCAACCGAACGTTTATACATAATATTACATTAATTACTCGTACGTAGAACACCCTGTTGGCGGACGGCAATTACAGCCGGGCGCTATCGTTCGACCAACCGGCGACTTGACTGGCGCGTACGATACGGTGAAATCGGGAAGTGAAATACGGCGGGTTGGCGCAGGGGGTAGGAGGAATAAGATCTCGTCCTCGGCGGTGATTTTCGTTTTGATTATAATATCATAATGTTATGTTGCGTGTCCTGTCCGGTGCACCTCGTGCACAGGTCCGACGACGGTGCGTTGTGCGTGCAGCATGATTACAAGAGAAAACGGAAAAAGTATAAAACAATTAATACAAATCGCCCGTCAACGGCTGACGACGAGCGTCCAGTTTATAGTTATTGAGATGTTTTCGGTTCACTACTGACGCGCATTTCGCATCTAAACGATCAATTAAATATTTTTAATATCGCCGTTATTATATCATTTATTATATTAGTTGTTTTTTTTTTCGTTTACATCCGTAAGCAATAAAAATCATTTTGACCCGTACAAACACGTGCCTTTGATATCTGTAATGGGCCCGAAAAAAATAAAACCCATTATTAATTCCGTAACGTAATATATGTATAACGATCTATAATAATATTATGATATCACACCCGGGAAACCTCGTACGCTTCGACGTGTATTGTTATACTTCCACGTGAAACGATCCGTACGGGTTTCGGCCGTTATAGCGTTTTCACGTGTACGCACCTTTCGAAATGCACTCCTACAAAAAGTATAATAATTATTACGACGGAAAAAAAAAAATTAATCGTGTTCTCTTATCACCGCCGAACGAACTATGTGTTACACAATTATACATTCGTATTATATACAAGTAGTCATAAATATTATATATGTATATCTCGTCGAATTTTTGTACTTATTCACCGGGCAATTATATAATATATATATATTTATGATTATATATTACGCGTTATACGTTTAAATAGAATATTATAGGCATATTATACCGGTATCCAATAGCGGTTATTTGAAAAACGTTCGGTTTTACGGGCTGCAGTATTATACCGGCCTGTTATATTATAATTTAATACGCGCAGAGAGCAAGTTAACGGGGGGTTAAATAACGACTGGTTGGAATAATGATTTCTAACCAAAAACCATGACCGTTTAACCCCGCTGTAAGGTAACTTCACGGTCACCGTGTGGACCGCACCCCGTTACACGGGGGCGTATACAACGTGTGGGTTTCACGGGCTTTTTTTTGTTGGAAATGTTCAAAATTTAACTGTTGTTAAATATTCATAAAAAACGAAGCTTTTAGCATCGCACTCCATATGAGAGATTCATTTTTAGATTTCCGAGAAATCAATGGCAGGCATACCATGGTAGACGTGGGAAATCGTACCAATAACTACTTTTTCAAAGCAAGCGTTTACATAACGTACATTTTTTCAATATTCCAAAATGAGTGCCTCGGTGTAATAGATTGGTGTGCGTTTCCTGCGTATTCAAGTGTATTCAATTAATATACATTTTATTGTTTATTTTTGGAGTGTAATCGGTTGATGGTTGTCATATGAACTAAAAAATGTACAGCATTATGTTTAAGTTATAATTATTACAAGCCACATGTCTACCTACATGGCTGCATATACATAACATAACTAGGTTAACACTATTAGTGTCCTAATTTCATTAGGGCATTACAAAAAACTTAAAACAATTTTTATTTTTGTACACATAGCTATATTTTTCTACCAATCCCTTCGAATAAAAATGATGTATACGCCACTGCCCCGTTAATATATCTACTATACTTCAATAGGTGTTTGATGAAAATGGTTTGTATTTTTACAACGCTGATCAAGCGTTACTTTTCAGTACGGCCCGCGGCCATCGGTAACCTCACGATGAAATAAATATTTTCTACCATAAGTACCTATTATTCCACCATCGCCGTGTTCCGTGCCGAATCGCAGGCACTCTGATTGACAGTTTTTTTTTGCAACTAAACTTGATCAACAAGTAACCATACTATACTATAGCCCGATACTTGAAAATATCCAATTATTTCACCGTGTGGTAGCTAATGGCAATGCTTATAAGTTATAATTGATCAGTAACTCGATATAAATAAATAATTATAAAAATACAAATTATTTTCCTCAAGGACCTATTTAAGTATAATAAATATATTTTTAAATTCATAATATATATTTTATCGTATAGGCGTATTTAAATATAATATAAATATATATATGTAAACAGAACGCGGATGAGCCACGGTTTACACGAGACATGGTGATAGTGGAATAGCACCTTGTCGGGTATTGTTTGGTAATGTTTTAACCAAGTTTGGTTACAAGAAAAATCGGCCAATGATATTGCCCGGTTCGGCAGGGACTACAATGTCTATACGGAAAGAGGAATAGTGGAATAGTACCTTACAACCCGTTTATACAATACCACGAAGTGGCATACACACGTAGGTTGGGATTTGGGTGTTTAATTAATTGAGTAGTTAATAATTTATTTCCATAATGAACCTATAAAAAAAAAAAGGCGAGACTCCTAGGTCGGGAGAGATACAGGGACAGGTGAATGATATTGCTGTATTGGTGTTTTAAACTATTGAACGCGATTTCGAGTAAATGAGGTTTTGAGGTCAGGAGGATCCCTTGTGTAAAGTTATCGGTTTTTTTTTTTTACTTTTCCTCAGCTTTTTGCAATTTTTAAGAACATTTATATGGGAATATTGTAAAATTATCAAAAATCGTTAATAATACATAGTACAATTAATGAAGTATATTTTATGCTTTAAATTAATTTTTATTCAAATATATATTTTCTACTTAACAAAAGAAATTGATCAAAGCAAAAGTACCTATTCAATACCGAAAAGTTGTATTTGAAATACTCAACGAGTATTTAAGACTAAACTCAATATTATGAAAAGTATTTTAAATACCGGTCCTCGAATAATTTACGACACTGTCGATGCGGTGTAAAAATGATAATATTATTATAGGTACTTAATCTGCAAATGTTACTTAGGCCCGAATCAGCGAATATATATTTCATTACACATACGCACACCGGTATACACCAACGAGGAAGTCTTTCCGGAGAATCTCGATAAAATCATAGTAAGCAATGACCATGAGATGAGTTAAAAAAAAATCTATTTTACTTTAACATTTATGAAAATGAAAAACTGATATCGGTGCATTATTATTAATTGGTCGTTGAGAACAAGACGAACAAAAACTATTTCAAATATCCGCTAAGCTTCCGGAAATGCCGGTACAGCCGTTGAAACATAACGTGCAGATAGCGGTATTAGATTTTGGGCTGCGATTGTAAAATCTGTGACTACAGCAACACTTCTCCCTCATTAAATAATTCTACGTGTACGATAACTAATAATATACTAACCGTAGATCACCCATCAGACAATGCGAGAGGTTGAACATAATTTGAAAACGACGTGTACCTATTAAGATACATGGTTTCTTACTCTTGTGGATTGACTTATTACTCGTTTTATTGCCGATGATGACCATATGAACATGCGATATCGGAAATGATCTAAATCAAAAATTAGAATTGTTATCTGATGAATGTTGACATAGTTATAAGACGATGTCAGCTCATGCGTTCAGTAAAGTCTTTGTCTATCAGCTAACGTGTCACACAGCACATTCAGCACGATAACCTAGATTACCTAGAATTATTCAAATCGGGGCGTTATGTTCGCTTCAGTATTTTAACGCGTGTCATGAAATTTCAAGAGATTAATAATTTAGAGGACACTACTGATCTTTTTCTTGTGGAATATCGTCTGACAAAAAAGTCGCGGGAATTTGAGTTTCAGATTTTTTAAATAGTCAAAACTTCTTTGATTTTGAAATTCTGAAATCTAACATGAACGGCACGATTTACGTTACATAATATGCAGAATAAAGCTTTTGCTATATTATGTTGCTTGTTAAAAGACAGCCGAACATGAGATGACATTCTCTCGAGATAAATTTTCAACAAAACATTTTCGTACAAAATCGGTCGTTCTATATTGTACTATACTATATCATACAGCACGTTAATATTATTACTATGTACCGACGGCCGGACATTCGACGAGGACATTATGCGTGGATCATTCAGTCCCACGGCGTAATAATACGATATGATTGTAATATTTAATTTCCGTTTGTGTAACAGCGGATACCGCGGGATTTTTGTTTGTTTTTCTCTTCCCTTTTTAGTTTTATGTTTAATTTATTTTTCTCTCTTTCCCTATCTCCGTTTTCTTCGAATTAGGTATATAGTCGGGCCCGCAACGACACAAAGGAAAAACAAAATGCGCGATCCGATGTCAGAACACGTTAAAGGACACACCGCACTTCGCAGGATGACCGGCGCGGCAGCGTCTCCGAAAACCACTTTGGCGGTGGAAACGTGGCGGATAGGTATTTACCATGTAGGTAGGTATGTAGTCAGGTAGGTAGGTAGGTAAGTAGGTAGGTAGGTAGGAAGGTACGTGGGCCCAAGAGGTTTCCATTTGTCGTCGCCTGAGACTTGTATAATTATTATTATTATCATCTTATACGATCGCGTCGCCGCTGTTATACTATATATCGATCCATACCGTGACAGGACCGCGCACACCGTGACAGGACGCTTTTACCGCGATCGTTATCCGAGCTCAGGAGCCACGATCGAAATTAATTTTACTTATATCCGTCATAATCGTTCCGCCGGATCGACGCTTTGATTCGTGAAGGACATGCTTTTCGAAAACGATTACCGAGAAATCGGGAACACGATCAAATACATGGTATATTTTATACACCGGTATGGGTATTACATTATACAGGTACAATATACCTGATTACGTTGCTGTCGCGTCGATCGTCGCAGCATAGGTAGAAAAAACACGATCAAAGGCGCGATGGACAAACACGTAGATTTTAATCAGTGTGTTCGGAAAGAACGCGTTCCTCGAACGCCATTCCCGTTTTTCAGGAATGCACTACGAGTTATGAACGTGAAACGCGTCTCCGTAAACTATGTTCACGTATGGGATCTTAGCGCGAGATTAAAAGGTAAATGTTTCAGAAGATTGATTATCTCGTTAGCCGTGTTGATTATGTGATAAACTGAGCGCGGCGGAAAATAATATGGCTGAAGAAATGTGTGGAGTAAATTCGATACTCTGTATGTTTAATTACCTTGACCAGGGTGCCACGATCCAATCGCTCGACTCGCGGCTGTTTGTTTTCCGTCAAAACGTTATTAGTTTATGTTGTTATAATTATGATACAATTGTGTTGTATTCATCATCTTAAATAAATCACCTGCATTCAATAACTATTGCTGTCGTAACTCTTTGTTTTGGATTAAGTCGCAGAGGAAAAAAAATTAAATTTTTAATTCAACGGACTTTAAAATTACTCTAAATCTATAAGACCTAACCGAATGAATTTTCTAAAAAAAAAGTCAGAATGGTCTATCGCATTCATCATGAAAATAAAGAATGGTTAATGGGAAATTATTAAAATTCTCATCGAGAAATGGGGATGGGAATGCATTACTTTTTAAAATGAAAGGTTCCCAGCGCTACAGAAAACAGTATACTGCGCGCGTATGCCCAATTCCTTGTTTGAAATAATGAAGTAGTGGCTTTATAGGGAGGTTTTCCAGGGTGGCCAAAAATGTAGGTGATATTTTTTTTCATTTAATATTAGGTAACTGCCTGTTGCGTATGAAATGATTAAACAAGAAGACCGGATTCCTGAGAAAATAATATTTACGAATATGAATTTAAAAATAAGACAATATTATGCGCTGATTAACATTGTATTTAGATCCTTATATACACTGCAGCGGATAGAAATAACCAAATTTCCAGTTAAGACTAATATTCACATGTCTATTTTCCATTTTATCGTTCAAGCATAACAGTGATTAGATCACTGACGTACATCATTCGTATTTTTTTTCCAACCATCGGATTATTTAATTTTCTATTATATTTTAATAAAACCGTCATGTTACATTATCATTAATATTATGTAGATTGGTTCAATCTTAATACAACTCGTAGCGGTGCGATCATTATCGTGTAGTCTAACGATTGGTGGGTTGCAGGGTGCTGTATAGTAATATATTACCTATGAGTGCCGCTATGGTATAATCTGCCGTCAGGGGCAAACAGTGTTAGCCGTAAGGCTAGGTTAGGCTATAAGTTCGTTGGCGGCGCAGCGCGTGATACCTATATGCGTGCATAATATTAACGTCCAGTCGGAATATATAATCACACGGAGACGCAGACGGAGAAAACGTACACCGAAATTCTTACGATTTATGTTGTCCGTCCGACACATAATGGACGACGCATAAGTGAACGCTTAAGCGGCGGCGGAGCAGTCCAAGTCTTTTGAAAATATCCGTCTCTTCTCCTCCACCTCGTCGATCCTTATACATATTATTATGGTACGCCTCTACGTGCGACTAAAAGTAGACGCGCAGCAGGTAGGCATACGTCCTGCACCACTAGGTGGTCGCGCACCAGGAGCGAAGGATGAATACAACGAAAAAAATAAAAAAAATAAAAAAATATATGGAAATATAATGGTCGCGCGGTGCGTGATACCAACGCATAAATAATACAGTTAACGTTCGGTGGGAAAATTTCACGTTTACCGAGATCCCGACGATATTTCGTTTTATTTTACGTTTTTATAAAAAATATATACATGTAATAATATATTCCTGCGCCGCGCACAGGTGTACACGGGGCAATAGTGTACAGTCAATGTGCCTTTATTGCGTACACGCGTTTCGTTGAAATCACTGGAAACGTATTCACTTCGCTTTACGCTTTAAACTATACGCGCGTAACGTGAAATGTTGAAAGAATTTTTATCACAAAGGTTTGACGACGGTACTCGACGCGGAGCGTAAGTTTTTTTTTTAGTTTTTTCGAGCAAGCGACGCTGTAATGAATTACTTTTTTTTTCATGCAAGAGTGTTGTTCCCCTTTCATCTCGATGTTTTACAACCCTTAAAGTTATACAACTGCGTGTAACTCGTCCGGGGCCGTCAAAAAGTCAAATAAAACTTGGAGTGTTACACGGGGAAAATAACGACATAATATCGCGATGTACACGCGATAAGATGAAGTTTTGTGTTTGCTCGAATAACCTCGTCGTGCTGTATTACGGCCGGGCGTCATTCGTTTGGGCGAATCGCCCAAAATTTACCTGAATCTTACACACATCGTTTGATCTAATTTATACGGTGGGGGGAGGGGGATGCTTTTTCTTATAGCTATATTATTTGATTATTTTACGTATTACGCGCATTCAATCGAACGCTCTGCGGATATTCCACTGAAAAAGAAAGTACCAATACGGAAAATATAATTATACCAGGTATTCTATTCACATAATAGTACTCGCGTCATTTCGCGTCCGTCATATAAAAATGCTAATCGGGTTTATAAATTGAGACATTAACTATTATGATAGTTATAAACGGATATTTTTTTCGTTAAAAGTTTATGACGCGTACCTAGGTACTAATACGTGGTGATACCATCATACCAGATAAAATGAACTGATCTGTCGAGAAAACATCGTACCTTCAACGACAACTGATGCGGTGCGATAGTTTACAATATCACAGATTCGTAAAATATTCCGCAGCATTCGAGTTCACACAACATGCCCCAATAATACTATTGTGTACGAAACGCGATTCCTGGAAACGCGCATCCAACCACCTGCACGAACATATTTTCGTGATGCCTATCCGACCATCTGCGCTTCTGCAAACAAATTTTCGGAAAACGCGTTCAACCAGCTGCAATTATATTATTTCAAACAATTGTTCGGCATTTTTCTCCTATTCAAACGCGTCCGCGGAATAAAATTTCAAGTGAAATCCATTTTTAATAACCCAGGTTCGTTTTTTCGGAATCAAGACACACGCGCGAAACACGAACAACTGCAGTAATTTATTCATGAACCTACTTGGGAATTATTTCACGAATAGAAATATTATTACTATTTTAATACGTTTCTATAAAATATTCTTTATATTCCACATGAACGAATTCAATTGTTAAGCTAATAAAAAAAAAAAAAAGTTGTGGAAGTACTCGTAATACGAGTAACAATCATCGATTTCCCGATTTATATTTAAACAATGCTTTGAATATATAGGTATTAAAAATTATAATCGAATAAAAAGAAAAGAAAAAAAAAACATCAATTGCTTGTTTGTATTGAGTGAAGTAAGGTATTTTCGTGACAAATTGCTTCGTGATATCATATAAAATTAATATCACCTATTAGACGATTGACTTGAAAATTACTTGAATTGTTAAAATAATGACGTATTCCAAATTAAACAAATTTTACAAGTCATTCGTCTAATAGGTAACAATAACATGATATTAATTTTATATAATATCACGAACTTGACTATGTCACGAAAATAACTTACTTCACCCTACTATTTATAGGTGTTCAAATTATTCACGAGCTGCTGGGAATAATCGATTTTTCCGTAATAACTTTCTGCAACTACGGTTGCACATTTAATTCAAGGTTTTCGTTTTCCAAATAATTAATCCAAGTCCTAAAAAAGAACTACAAAATCTTAATTTCAAGAAACGTAAATCCTGTAAAATTACCGTGTTACGGCCGAGCTTAATATGATATAACAAGTATATCAGTCAGCACCAGGTTAATCGAACTTGAATAGGGAGCATGACACGTTTATTTGGGCTTCCACGCGCATCACGGTAGTACCTATAACCACTGAGTACCACATAATAAGATACGTTCGACCGTTGGATGAAAAATTTGTTCCCGCGGTGTAGCTCGCGTAACAGACAAGAAAATACGTCAATCGTTTCAATTTTTTCGGATTTAATCGCCCGTTTTTAAGATGAATAAAATTAATAATTATCTCAAGAAGCGAGGGTATAAGTTTTTGTAGAAAGTACTGGGCCACCCGCATCATTATCAAGGTCGGTGTTAGTGAGTTGATTCCCCATACTTGGTTTATATACTAAAATTGTATTTCCGAGTACCTTCGGTGTGGACGTTAAATATATGAATGAACACTTCAGCCTTTTCAAATATTTATTTTTTTAATTTTTCTCATTTCGAACCATGACACGTTAAGACGTTGTACATTTTTTGATTTAAAATATTTTAGGTTATCGTCGTGTCATCTAACATTATAGCCTGCATTTTAGATGCTCAACTATAAAAACTGCTATGGGAAATCAAACGTCATTTCCGATCGAATTCCATAGAAACCCGTTTTTCTGGTATAGCTGATTTACAACAGAATCACACACACACACACACATCTATATAGCCACGCGGGATCCTTTCACCGGTATCGATGCAGGTATAGGCACAGGTAATCGGGAATCCGTTACCTCGTACGCGTCCATCAAGGTTATTTACTACAGGTATGGTAGGGAGTAGGTACTGTTATAGAATTCCATCTCACCTTGAGGCCGTGTCTCATCCCCTGGAAGAGTTACCCAATTTTTAATATAATATATACAACTATTTAATGTAGATGTTAATATTTTATTTCTATTTCATACGAATTCGTGTGTTTCATTATTTTTTGACAATTTTGTATACCGATACACATCGGTAATCAATAAATCGGCAGGGGTTCGAAAAATATGATGCCTATCTTTAATTTGGACACATTTTTCTCCGGCGCTTTATACATTTTTATCGTTGGTGCATTTGTTGAATTCACGACGAGATATATCTGCGCAAACACGACCGACATTTTATAGCATTTCGACTTAGCGTGATTGGCGCATTCGTCCTATTATATTGCCACTTTGACTATGTACTATTATTATTATTTAACCGACAATGTCGATCCGGATCGGCGACGGGTACAACGATGAGTGATGTGTTAAATACTCTCGGACGTAAGATTTGTCTGATAGCTACGGCGAAATTCAAAACTCGAATGAGCCCGCCACGGGTGGTAGCGTTCGGACGAGCAAAGCCTCGGAAATTGGAATCGGTCCAATACCTCGAAGGTGAAACACAATACGTTTGCGAAAAATACAATACGAACTACCCTCGTAATACAAACTGTCTGTTAGGAATGCCGGGGGAGAAATAAAAATCTCTGACCATAAAAGGGTCTGATTTTGATGCATGACGTACGGGTTTCTATTATTTACCGGACGCGGCGGGAAACACGTTTTAAAGCCTAAAAGTAATCGTCAATCGTGCGTCGGACTGCTGAGAAATGCGTCCCACCCCCCTCCATATAGACGTTTCGGATTCGTTCGCGGAACGGGGCTGAGTTAAATTACACAGCGCAGAGATCATTTATAATGACGTGGACATTGACGTACAGTTATACTACACATCGGATCTATATAGTAGAATCAAAGTTCCCGGCTAAACTCCCCACCACGTTGTATACGCTAATACTTCAGCCCCTATTTTAAGTAAAAATTCGGACTACACGCATTATTTTGGGTGTATTGAGATGATAAAAATTCGAGGTGGGAGGATTTCGCTCTCATACTCCTATTTTTATATGATACTTGCCTAACATTTAAATAAAAATTAAAAAAAAACTATTGCTCATTATGATTTTTACAATTAGATCTTTTATTTTTTAAAATTACAACAAAAGTTAAATTTATCAAATAGCACATTCTTTGAGTTTTGACAGTCTTAAGCGGAAACTTACGTATGAATAAATCATAATATGTGTACACCATACGATAACCATACAACGGAAAACCGTAAAATATGGTATACAACGGAACCGAATTTTTTTACCATACGATAACATATTGTCATATTATATCGATTTATTATATGTGGTTTGTTGATAATCATAATAATTAATAACTGCGTTTAATATGTTTACATATTTATTGGTGTACATTTCTCAGATCCGTACTACGCACTTCTAATGTTGGACTACATACTAATGGGTCGAGGTTCACTAAAAATAGAGCCTGCGCTAATTTATGTCGATTGTACGATGACATTCATGTATAATAATATGTACGATCTTATGCGCGTGCGTAATGACGTTTATTTTTAGCGAAATAAGAAAAATGTTTGACCCAAAACGACGTACTAGTATAAGAATCTACATGTTCCAAGGGGGGGCGGGTACAAGGGGCAGATATAAAGGCAATTCCTCCTCCCCACCCCTTTCACAAAAAAGTGATTTAAGAGTTGATCAAAATGCTTTTCTTGATATGGTTTATTAGGTATAGATTTCAATTTTATTTCAGTTTGACATTCAAAAGTAAAAGTTGGTTCATTATAAAACAACAAGACCCATCACCATTACTTCTGTCAACAGTATGATGGATTTCTGTACGCAAATAATTAATTTTATTAATTTAAATATGTTGCCTCCCTTTCCACTCGTTCAGGACTTCTGTATCCGCCCTAGACATATTCTGTACATAAGTTGTATACACACGTGAACGGAATATAATTTTATTGAGTCTCATTAGTCATTTGCGGACGGCTTAGCGTTTTGAGCTTTAAATTAATTAATTTTTATTTTTTGGTTTTCCGTGTATTTCTTTATGTTTCCGGGGCATGCGTTTTATCGACCATTTCGTAAAATCGTATATTTTAACGCCGCAAAAAAAATGTAATCAACAGTAAACAACTTTTACACGTATTACGAACCCAATAATAAATATGATACTCTTTAATAGTTTTGATAATAATTCAGCGCCGTTAGGGTAAAAAATTGATTCGTTCAAAATGGTTTTCGGTTAGGTATCGTAACAAGATAGAGTCCTACCGCATAGCGTATTTCACGTGTTTATCGTACACAGCCGTATATGACCATCCGAACAAATTATTGAATCGTCCCTAGGTGCTTAAAAAAATGTTTTTCGTTTTAAATTTTCTTTATTTTTTTTATTAATTTTTTTTTTTGTGGCAAAATTATCGGTTTCGTTTAAGCTTTAGGTACGTATTCTTTTACGGCTGACGAGAGTAGCACCCCCAACAAGGAATCGAAAAAATACCGCTTTTACGAAATCGCTGGACGCACGATGATTATTGTTATAAATAATAATGTATAGAATATAATAATGTACATGATTGAGTGTTGTGATCACTGTTCAGACCAGATAACTAAATTGTTAACAAGATAAAGATGAACTATAAATATTTTATCTCAGTAAAGATAAACTATCATTATTTTATCTAGGTAAAGATAAACTATCATTATTTTATATAGGTAAAGATAAACTATCATTATTTTATATAGGTAAAGATAAAGATAACTCAATCACACTTTTTTCTAGTATCTAGATGAAGCTAATAAAAACGGCATATTAGCTAAATAAATTTCAGATAAATTTTGTATTTGTTTTCATTATCAGCGTTTGGATGAAACATTTAACAATCGATACGGTTACAGATTACAGTATAGGCAAGTAGTGTAAATGGATTAACTGTATAACTGAATTAATTAGTACAAATTAATAATAAGACGACAACTTGTACAATAATACAATGAATAGGTAATCTTAACACAATCGCCATACATAAATCATTATTGTAATATTAACTTGGACATAGTTTATATTATAATAATATACTGTTAGTGGGCAGTGTTGCACTGGCTATTAATATCAATAATTTTCTAGTGAAAAAAATAAATAAAAGAAAATGAATTAAACTTATTAGAAACCTGTTTTATAATTATAATAATGTATATATTAATATAAGTATTATTATGAATATAAAATCATTTTCAATATTACAATCATAGACAGAATGATAGGTAAATAATATGACAAAGATAAAACGATTAATTAATGAATAGCTTTCAATAGCTTTTTTATGTTAAGTTTACAGCATAACAAGAATTTAAAGCATCAGATGTTAGGTTTACAGCATACAAGCAAATCAAACACATCATCCCTGAGACGATTATGTCTAGGAGTTAACAGTTTCATGTTACATTGCTTTGCTGAAAAGTCTTTCATCGGGGGTTGATGATGGTCAAGTTGTGTAATAGCTCGAAAACAATAGCATAACAAAGTGATTTTAGTTATATTTTTCTTTGAGACACTATTATTGCTCCCCTATGTAAGTTGTAATAGAAAATTATATAAATACTACTCAATAATGAATGTTATCGAACGATTCGCCGAACTGGTGAGTGGTGAACGTACTCGATCTGCAGTGGGTACTCGGTATGGTATAAGTATTCCATCTTTCTTTTAGTAGAACAAATATTAGATTTTTAGAACAACAACGATCGCCACCTATCGATAAGCCATCCCCCTGCACGGCCGCACCACTCATCAAGGATAATAGGTACCGAATTGAACACTAAGTATTTTTAGGATTAAGATTCTATCGATTCAATGATATTTTCATTGCCTTCAACTGAAATTGAATGAAAACAAGAAAAACGAATATCAGACTATCAAGAACTCATCAAGAAAGTTCTATGTAAAAGTGTAAAATATCTTCTCGATCACGAAATAATAATTCGTTCAATTATCTAGACGAGTGATTTTTTTTATCTTAGATAATTTTTCTTATTGTTTTCGACGGTAAGTATATTTCTCGTTATCTTAATAAGATAAAGATAGTTAGATTTATCTAACTTTATCTATATAATCCCAACACTGGGCTCATATGGTGCGCGTGTATAAAATATTAAACGATCCATCCGGTTGTCACCGCCGGGAGCGCGCGTCTGCCGTAGTCAGTGGTCGTTTATATCGTCCGTCCGACACATGATATATCAGAAATAAGTGCGTGCGGCGGAGGAATCCAAGTCTTTTGAAAAATATAACGTCTCTCCTCCTCCACCACCTCGTCCGTGAACATATAATATGTTAATATTATTATAATGCACTACTCCGGGCTAAAAAAGCGATATGCAGTACAGGTATAGAGGTATGTACGGCGCCACTGGGTGGTCATATCGAGAGACGGCCAGGTACAAGGATATTTTCCGAAAGAAAAGGATGTGTAACGTTGTGTACGTACATAAAATAAAAACAACATAAAATAAATAGGTACGTCAAGATACAATCATTATACGGTTGGCGATGGCGGGACGTTGCAGACGACTTTTTTTTTAAACGACAAAGCCGCACAGAGTTTTTTTAGAAATCATGTTTTATTAAAAAAAAAAACCGCAGTCTTTACGCGTCAACATGAATGGTGACATATTTTAATTTTTTTTTTTTTCGGAAGGTCTTTGATAACGTTCTTCTAGCTCGAAATGTGTTTCAATTACGCGCTAAATAATTTTAAGTCTTATATATTATTTATGTTTTTTAATAATTTGAATCAAAAAAAGTGTAAATAATTTGAGTAATTTCAACAACTGTATAGGCATGATTGTTGGGGATTTTATTGGGCTTTTAGGCAGAAGGATTAGAAGAGTACAGATTAAAACGTTCAATATATAATTAATTAGTTAAAATAATAACTAATTTAATAGAAATTAAGTTTATACGGCGAGATAAAGAAAAAAATTATCTGGTAAACTTGTAAGTTAACATGACGATGTACAATAAACGAAGATCATACAATCGGTCTTCACTCATTGTGAATCATATATATATATCTTGAGATGACATAACGTATAGAAAATGATCGCTCATTAGTTGTTTTAGTTACTACTATAATAGTGTAGCTATTACCCGTTATTTTTGATAAACATTTGGAAATTAATTTACACATAAAATATCGAGGGAAAAATATCGTAAGTATGATTCGCGTCTAGAAAAAAAGTATTATGGTAGTTGAACTCTCTAAGCTTCCTTTCGGCGAACAGATCTGATTTAAGGGTGTAATGACTCTAATCATAACTAGTAAATATATTTTTCGAAAATCCATTTTAACTGCTGCAGTTGGCGCTAGTGGAATTTTTTATTTAAAAAAGAACCGTTTGTTTTATGTTGTATAATCAATTGTTGTAATCGAAGCACACGGTTTGTTTAATTTAGTAGTTTTCAATTTAAAAACCAATCAACTCTGTATAATAAGCCACGTACGTGCGTACAAACAATTTTAGATGCAATATATATGCTACGGTCAAAGTGTATAATTTGGACATTATAGTACCAATGCCCGGTCAATTTCGAATAAAGCCTGTCTAGTTCGAGCAAAGCGGAATTTGTTTTTAAAATGGGTACATTATGCTCGGTAATTACGCACAGTACCCAATTGTGTTTGGACAATACATAAACCGTTCGCGTTTTTAACGTATATCATTATATAACAATAATAGTAGGTAATAATATCGTATACATTTGTACAGACTTAGCACTGCGTCTGTAACAACAAATTCTTCATGTTGTATATCCGTATCTAAACGTTTGGCGGGCAAAATTAGAAAACAAATCTACTACTTTTGAAAGCATACACATAATAGCTATTAGAACCGATAAATAGTTAGACGTTTCGTTGAGCTTTGTACGGACCGACATCGAAACACATTTCTACGACGAAGACATAAACAAACCTCTGCTGAAAGTGTCGATGATAACCAAAAACGAAGTGATGAAGAAAACGAAAAAATGATTTAACTTCCAGCAGAAAACATGATCATTTTACGAAATCGGTACCATTCCGAAGGTGAGTTTCAACCGTTTTGTTCTTGGGACCAATTTGAAGTATGCAACGAGCCGATATGGTCCAGATCGAGACTTGGCACGGAAAGCGTATAATTATCATCCGATATCGTTTAGAGACGAGGCGCGAAAACAACAATGCGAAACAAGTGAAATATGCAAACGTATGGGGGGGGGGGGCGGCGCTGTAAAATGACGCGTATACTATCTAAACGCCGTAACAGCGTGTATGCGCTGTGATTGTAAGTAACGAGGACGTGTAGGAATTACACCTATCCGCGGTTCCGATTACAGTTGCCCAGTGATCTTCAGCGGTCTATGCGCGCACGTTGCCCGGCCTGAAATCGTCCGAATCGATGGAATTAGTCCGCGACGTGCACGCGCATTGTCCGCGGGCCATTGTTGTACGCGTTTATAATGTACTGACCCGATTATGCGCGCACTTTGACCGTGACACGCGGCGTGTAACGTCGGTGCAACGCGTTCAAAGGACGACGGCTTTTAACAGGACGCGAGGGACGAGACGGACGGACCGGATCGATCCCACGCGGTGTGAGAGAATGTCCTGCTCAGGTTTCTCGTCGCGCCGCTCGTCTTTTGTACATTATAATAATATATTACACACTACACAGGGACGCCGCGGTTTCGACGTTCCGGTATACCTACGTGCGACGTGTGCGAGTATAATATCGAAAAATCGTCCGAGCACAATACGGGCGAGCGTGATAAGTATATATGTGTATACTGCCGTACGGGGAAAAATAGAAGGGGAAAAAAATAAACGTTTTCCGGTACGACAAAAGGACATGTCTGCGTGATCGACCGCGTAATTGATGGGCAACGTGTACGCGACGCGGACGGCAATAAAACGTCGTTTCGTCCTTTGACGCGAGTTATACCGTAAACGACATACGTGAACGTAGGCGTCCTAAACCGAATTCGTCCGCGTGCTGCTTAAGAATACCTTTTTCGCCATTCGAACATTGTGCGCGTGTTCGCGTGTATAACACGTGTATTATTATACGCGCGTGTAAGACGAGAGCAGGAACAGGACTAGCAGGAAGAGGTGTATGCGTGTATATATATATATATACATACTCGTATTGTCGGTATAGATTTCGTCCTTTTGATGTGAAATTTAGCGCAAATATTTGCACAAATGTTATTAAACATCACCTTCCGACGTCGTCGGAGACATTCTTCTCTGCAGCGGTCTTTTATATAACATATACACACACACACACACACACACACACACACACACACACCAAAGGTATTATTGTATATGTAGCTTATATATATATAAATGCAGATGCCGCCGCCACCGCTTATTGTTGTCGTTTATTCCCGTAACAAAATACGAAATCGAAACCACCCACTACGTTTCGGATACATTATATATACACGTAGTACATATGTACGCGAGAGTATTTATGCAATAAATTGTACGCTTGCTAACTCTTGCGACGGTAAAAATGGGAGAATTGCAGCTAGCCCTGCGTGTGGAACGCAGGGAAACAACAGTAATAATAATAGCAGTCATGGTGCTCGGGTTGAGAGGAGAAAAAAAGATACGCCACCGGAGACGGGGTACATTTATTTATTTAGTTTTTTGACGGAACGACGGACTTCGAGGTGTACCCTGCAGCACCCGGACAAGTCGAGTGAAATTGTACTTGGTTCCGCTCGACCGCGGTATCAATATACATTCGTGAAATACAATCTATACAATAATACTGCGCTCTACAAACCGAAGGACGAGCGAAATTATTAAACTTAGCCCTTAATCGACAACAATACACCGTACTCCTCCGGATTTGAATGATTCGTTTCCGTTTCCATGACATCGCCCCGTGTTCTCGTACAATGTTGTACGGGGTGTGCCATCGAGATTTACACAGAGCGATTATATCTCCTGTAGAGATAATCAAATTCTGTTTTTTTTTTACCAGCATCCCTGGGCAAAGACAATTTCGTTGGCATAATAGTTTGGTAAATATATTAGAAAAGTTAAAAATTTAACTTTTTTTTATAACTTTTGTAAATTACGAAGAAAGCCATCTTATAGGATTTATTTTTCTGAAAATGTTGACGGTTCACCTATCATTAACTTTTTAATTTTTAATCATTTTTCTAGTTTGCAAGAAAATAGTGTACTTTTGACAACATTTTAAATAATAATAGCATAATCATCAGCAAGCCTTTTCGGAAAGATGACGAGGTGATAATAATTTACACAATTTTTTTAAAAACTCAAATAATTATTGAGAGCCATGAAACCAATGAAAACCGAAATTTGAACCGTCAACATTTTCAAAAAAAAAAACCCTAAAAATGGTTATCCTCTAATTTCACAAAAGTTCTAAAATAAAAAGTTAGTTGTCTTAACTTCTTTGACAATACACTTGCATTTGTGTACAATATGCTCGTACAAAAAAAAACAGGATTTGACTACATATCTCCATTAATACGGGCGATATCGCTCTGTGTTAATCCCTGCGCAACACCCTGTACACACGGGGTTGGCGAAGTGTTTCGATCGGGATAAACGTGCACGCGATCTTTTTTCCTCGGAGGATTTCCGAGAACGATACTATTCGATATTTATCGCGTCCCGGTCGCGGTTCGATGTGTGCTGATCGATTTCCGCGGATAAGCGCAAAACCGTATCGTTGGCACGTGACGGTAGACGCGGTGTAACATAATAACGTCGTTTCAAAGACGAGACGACGACGACGGCGGGGGGGCTCAAGTTTTGGGAATCCGATTCCGGCAACGCGTAAAAGATATCGGAAAAACCGCGCGATATAGTTCATACATAATACTCTCACACAAACCGGGCATACCCACGAAATGCGCGTTGTTGTGACGATAAATCTATATCGTACGCACATAGTACACGTATATACAACAGCTTTCTCGTCGTTTTTGTTTGAAAGTCACCGCGGGCGATGGAAAAATGTATACGAAACACTACGGTACGACTTGTTTACGCATCGGCTGCGGCTTTGTGGACACAACAATTAATATCAGTGCGTCGCGTTCACACAATATACGATTACATCGCCGAACGGGCCACCGCGTTTACGTAAAGCCGCGTCCAGACCAAGAAACGTTTGTCGGAAACACGCGTCGTCGACAATGACGGTGACAAAAATCGGAAATGTTTCTGAAATTTGTGACCAACAGTTGTGTCGGCGACATTGTCTCCGACAAATTTCTTGTTTTCCATTCGACCCGGGAAAAATGCCGGACCGGTAAAATTTTGTCGATAAACATTTATGAATACACGTCATATTTGGTTATCCGTTCGGTTCACCTCGTCCGTCTGTATGTATCGCATATTTTAACCCGTACATTTCTTCTGAACGGATATTTAATTTTTTTTTTCAATCAAATCATGGAATGGTCGAAAGAAAGTGTTTGCCGTCCGATCGATTTATATCACGAAAAACGAATGTTATGGGACCAAACTCAACCCGAGTACAAAAATAGATTTAAAAAAAAATGATTCGTGATGTGAAATTTCAAAAATTCTTAATATTGAAAAATTACAAGTCGAAAAAAAGACTAATTCACATGTGTTAATTCGCAAATGTTTAGCAAATGTATGTTACTTTGTTGTGGACGCGCCTGTTTTTAAATTTTGTCGGTGACATTTTTAGAAACATTTTGTCGACGACAAGTGTTTCTTGGTCTGGACGCGGCTTAAGAATTAATGCGCGTTCGTATTCGGGAAATGTTCTCCATGCACATAAACACGCGGATCCATTGCGCGCAATAGTGTTTGCGGTCAACAATAATACATTTTTCCCGACTGTCGTTTTCATCGGATTCGGCACCGTCGAAACGCTTTCGGTTCGATTAATAGTGACGATAACATGTAGTAAGAGAAGAACAAAACGCGATCGTACGATCAACGCGGAATAATACTGTTGTCGCTGTACGCATAAAGGTTCCGACGAACAATTAGAAACCGCGCGTGATCATGAGTCATAGGGAATGGATTTAAATGCTCTAAAAAACAAGAAAAATGCCTTAAAAAAATACGATTTAATGCCTTAAAAAATGCTTTAACATCAAAAAAATGCACTAAAAAAATGCCCTAAAAAACTTTAAAAATGTATTTATATTCAATAAAAACACAATTTTGAATTTAAAACTTATAAAAAAAACACATTACTATGAAAAATCTGATAAAAAATATTTAAATACAATAAAACTTTAATAAATTTTTTTATTTTTTTTATTTTAAATTTTAAATATACAATCTGTTCAAGTATCTGAACAATAAGAATATGTGATGAAGGCAATATTTAGAACATGAGTGAGTGATGGGAGGAGTTACCCAGTGGTAACACTGTCCTAACTTGATTTTAGGTTATATTTAGTTCAGAAGATCACGGCACCATTCTCTTCTGAGCCTCCTGGGAGGGTTTCCAGGAATTGTGAGGGAGGAAAGGTTGGAGATGAAAGGATTAATATGAAGAGGAAGTTTGGAATTTAAGCGTTTGTAGAACGTGACCGCTTCTTCATGGACTGTTTTGATTTTTAGGTCATTGTGTAAAGTTAAGTTAGAGATGTACTGTGGAGAATTTGTAATTTTACGAAGGATTTTATTTTGGAAGGTTTGTATTTTGTTTGTATTCGAATTTTTAGCATTGCCCCAGAGTTGTAGGCCGTAGGTCCATATTGTCTTGAGCAGGGATTTATAGATTAAGAGTTTGATATTTAGAGAAGTATGTTTGTTGTTCGAGATTAGGGTTTTAAGGTTGCGGAGGCGTGCATTTAGGGCAAACTTTTTAGTTTTGATGTGGTGTGACCATGTGAGTCGGCGATCAATTGTCAAGCCTAGATATTTAGCCGATTGAGATGATGGTATTAGAATATTGTCTAGAGTCACTGATGGACAAGGAGGAATGCGAAGAGTGAAAGTTGTATGGAGTGATTTGGATTGATTGACTTTGACGCGCCATTTTTTATACCAGTCGGTCATGAGGTTTAGATGGAGTTGAAGGTTTTGGGAAGCTATATGAGGATTTTCGTGAATTGAGATAATAGCCTTATCATCAGCAAACTAAATAAACTTTAATAAATTAACTCTCAATTATCTTCTGTACAATTTAGATAAATAGCTTATCTTATCTTTACCTTAATGCGGGTAATAATCTGTTGTAACTTGTATGTATACTCGTATATTTTGTGTCTACACGTGTCAACAATAATTTGGTAATTTCATAACATAAAACATATTTAGGTATTTTTAATTTTTTTAGTATGAATATTGAAAAGATGTTGAAAAAATGACTTAAAAACCATAAAAATGCACTAAAAATGTCAAAAAATGCAAAATAAAAGTTACATTTTTTAATTCCTTGATGTATGAAATGCACTTTTTGCTTGGAAACCAATGTTTTCGGACATTCAGAAAAAAATGCAATTTGCATTCAAATCCGTTCTCTAGTCATGACTATGTCGACTGTCTAGCGCTGCGACCAACAACAACCAGTGTCGGGGACATACGGGTGAAACTTTTCGATGGGGGAAATATATTATATATTTACTGCAAACGAGTAAAAATGTAAACGTGCTCACGACAGCATAACGTATATTAAATTATATTGTCCCGTAACGGTACCATGTGACGTTGTAGCCTACTGCGGTGACTAACGCATACGGATCATCGGAAATCCAGGAAACTCGGATACCATCGGGTTCACTATGTTGAGTCTTGCGGTCGAAGAAATGCGCGGTACGACAGTTTATTGCGTTCGGAAAATCAGACGGCACGTTCGGCGTTCTGGTGGGTACCCGTGTACCGCGATTTGACGAACGACCGTGACGAAAACAAACCAATGTTGTTAGCTACGAGGTGTTTCAAAATCCCAAGTACGGATTTCCCGGATTTTAAAACCGTCACGATCCAAACGTTGAAGTCCTACGCAAATGCCTAACATTACGACGACGTGACGGTATATGGTACACGTAAACCACATTAAACACAACCACTATCCACGAACTGTTAATTATTATTGTAATAAAAGGATTGTCTGTTATAACACTATCGACCTACCGCAATCGTGTAACATCTAAAAACGCAAGAATTCAAAACAAACGACGGTTTCATTTTGTACCGTACATAAAACCGTGGACGTAGTTATTAGACATTCGTGAAAAACAACTAATATTTTTCGATTATAATAACCCTGAAACGAGAATAATAAATATTCTACCCCGAGCAGATTTAAATGATATAACATATTATGGTATATTATTAGTATTATAATATTATTATTGTGCGTACAAACGAAAAACGACGGATTCGTGATTCTTTAACTCATGCTAATTAACGATATTGACGTAAATACATTCAACCCTTCTCCAACTTTGACCGACCAACTTTAAAATGAACTGTCAAAAGTTATGTATAAATCGCGAATAAACGCAATTCCTGGTCAAATGATTGTAAAGCGTTCTAAGTAGTTAACGGGAAGGTGGTGTTGGTACTGGCGCGAGAGGAGAGGGTTTTGAGTATTTTAAAAATTCGCAAAAAAATACTTTAAACGGTTTGAAACTGTAGGAAAACTGGCAAAAATGTAAAAGTTCAACTATCGCAACAGTGTTTTTCGAAAAATCAAAATACGTTTTGGGACTTATCTTTTCAGTAAACTTCATATAACATGCTTCATTCTGATTGCGATGCGAAGCACATTTTCGGATAAGCTACGTTCGAACGATTAGCACGGACATTTTTACGACAGTATCGAACGGTTTTTCGCATCGTCCACGAACGACTTGAGCATTAATATTAATCCGTCTAACACAATATGTACCCATGTTATAATACCATATGGGTTAAACATTAAGGCTAATCACCACGATACTACCGGTGTCATTACCGATATTGTAATACGTAGATAACTTATTCATCATTCATCACACCTGGAATGGAACCGAGGGATTTTATTTTTTTTCGCGTCTTGTTCACCATCACGTTTGATTGTAGCGGTTTCGGCTAACCGCGGTCATCGCGCACCGCGCAGATCGGAGTTTATTTCCGCGTACAAAGATCGCGTTGTCTTACGTCGATGGACTGCGGCTGTTAGGCGTACGTAATGTTTCCCCGCGTAACGTTGTTCCGGGGCGGCGGACGACCGCTGCAGAATAAGTTGCTTGCGTGTCACTCTATACCTGGTAGTGATTCCGTGGCGCGTTTACGTGGAAAAAAAAAAAAACCGTACAAGTGACACCAAAGGTATACAGCGCTGCGTAACAATAAAATAAATTGCACGGTCCGACAACAACAAAGGCATACCAAGACGGTGCACCGTGTCGTGTCATCAACATTTTTTTTTTTTTATCTATTTTTCTCATTTTTTTTTCTTCCTTATTTACACGGAATAAAAAATAAAATTCGTATTCGACGCGTTCCGCACTCGCATTCCGCCACCCCACTTGGAGATTTCAATTCCAACCGCACGCACACGCGCACGAACTCACGAACGCACACAAGCGCGCAAACCCCTTTTTACTTTGCAGCGACCTGCAGTGCGCGGTGTTCGTCGCCGAAAAACATTTCTGCGAGTTAAACCGTACACGTTCGAATTCCGCGCGCGGGAAACGAATCCGAAATAACCGGGCATAAAAACGGTCACGTGCGACGTGTTAATGTGTCAACGCGGCTGTGACGTGTCTCTTATTGTTAAGCACGCTTCAATGTTTTTAATTAACACGTAGAAATAAAAAAAAAAAGGGAAATAAAAAGGTTCTGTCGAATTTTTTTCGGCTGCTCAAAGGTGAGAACTAAAAAAGTAAAAAATAACAAAACTAACGACAATCGTTTCGACAGCCTCAGTAGTCTCAATACGAACAAGGACTACGTCACTAAATACTTTTTATTTTTTCCGTTTAGAACAAAACAAACGCTTTTCCCACCACTCTGCGTCATCGCCCTATCCTGGGCAGTAGGTACAGCGACCGCCCCATCGAGGGGGGAGGAGGGCACGGGGGCAGTGGTGGGGCAAGCGTTTGTTTTTTCTGAACCAAAAAATGAAACCACCGAGTTGCTTCGTCCTTCCAAGTGGCGCAGGGGTCTTCAACCTTTCTATGCAGCGGGCCACATATTGTTCTCTACAAATCTCGCAGGCCGCATTCCTATAGTGAAAACGTGTATTTTACACAAAAATTCAGTTTTTATTACTATTATATTATTTATGATTACATTTTAAATCACAAGCAATCATTATTATAACAACATGTATAAATTAACGTACATCAATTTTGAATTACAAATTATTTATTTTATTGTGAGTGGAATAGTTGAGATTGTTTTTCAGAACTAAATTTGTCTATATTTAATTGTATTTGAGACGATGCAATCCTCGACAAGTTTTCTAGGCGAATGTCAGTTAACCGAGTTTTAGCTTTCGATTAGACGATTTGAAAAGTAAACGTCTGACCATTTTTCTTGGAAAACGCGGGTTTCGTTTTACGTTTCTTACTAACTGATGACATATTATTTAAATATAACGCAGACAATACGTGAAATTGTAACATATAACGCGTATTCGAGTATCATGTACATTCCGCGATCGATAACGAACCGACAGGCCACATCCAACATTTACACGTAGGCAGGTAATATGTATTATTTCATTTTATCACATATTTCCCAATTTCTCGATGTCTTAAAGCTTGAATGATGGCTTACAGCCGTTCTAATGAAGATATATACTATGCTGTACTTAGAATGTGATCGCGGGCCGCAAATGATGACAAGGGTTGAAGTCTTGATGACCCCTGACTTAGGGGGTGTCGATTTGTGCGCGTGTTCGGATGAATATCGCATGATCCGGATGCTCGGACCCCGTGGCCGGTGTTACCGCGACAACAGCTGCAGTCGGTGAACGCATTCAGAAATCGGTGAAAATTACCCTAGATCGTCGTACACGTTTTTGGATAAACTACGAATACATACACGCTTCGTCGCTGAACCCAAGTGCAGGTATAGTAGATATAGCTTGCTGTTGACTTCTGATCTGGTCACTCGGAAACCGCGAGCTAGTGCGAGGGGGGAAAAAACTGCTTAAAACACATTTATAGCGGAAACGACTAATAAAGGTGATCTCTGGAGACGACGGGACGGCACAAAGGTTTCGTAGACAATAGCTCAACGTCTTCGAACGACTCTATACGTATAACTCTGGTACCTAGTAACTAGCGATAGGCGACGCTGTAGGATTTTTTTTTAACCATTTCCGTTATACCGTACCGCACATACCACGGAAACCCGTCACCTCCCCGTACACGTATAGATATAGTTCTAACGAGGCGGGTCAAATCTAGGGATCGTACACGGCTCACCGATGATTGCAGTTCTCGGGCACGGACTAAAAGGGCGGTTTGCGTTTGGGAGAATTTGTTAAAATCGTAACGTGTTTGGGCGATCTAGCATATAATGAGTTTGGGCCAAAAATATTGTAATTTGTTTGGGGGACTTTTAAAAATATTCTGTTTTATTAAAAATTACATTAATTTAAGTTATTTTATCAAACCGCTTTCCCTCTAATCTGGAAAATTATTTATTATTCAAACACTTGGTTTATTCCGTTTTCTATAATAAAAATCACAAATCAAGTTAAAATACTACTAAAACTATTGGTTTATTTAAGTGCACACAATTATAAATTGTTTTTCCCCTTGGAATTCTAACCTCATGCGCTATATATATTCGAAAAGTGTAATTTCTCTTGACACAGTATACTTATCCCAACTTGTTTTTCAAATACGCGCGTACAAATCTAATTCGTCTAAATAAGGAACCCGCTCCCAAACACGTCGTTTTAATAATGCGGGTAAAAATGTGATTCACCTAAAAACATAATGTGCACTCGACCAAAACTCCGAAACGAAAAAAAAAAAAACATTCGAGCGTTCATTTATCACCGAAAATAAAACTACGATCGTATTTAATAAAAGCAAAATAAACCCATGTTGATTTGACCAACAACATATTAGTCAAGCTAACAGCCGATGTTTAATTACGATAATTCTTGTTAAGTATACTGACACCTGCTACGTACACATGTGTTCCCAAACGAAAATATTACTCTTGTGACAGTGACGCATCGTCATTGTCACGCATCCCTCTGGTTCGTATACTGATCGAAAACAGTTCCATTGTTTAAACGGTAACAACAAATCGAAATGTTGATGTACACGCATCTTGAGCAGTGTTGAACGTTGCGAGGAGAAGAATAATGTTATATTATCTTTCGAATTCTAAGCGCGCAGCTCGACGACAAGACACACGGTGGTCGATTTTCAAAAGAAATCTCAAATGAATATGATAATTATTTCCACTCGAGGCCCGAGCAGTTTTGAATTATGAAATATTATGTATATACATGTATAGAATACTATATACGGGATGGCCAAAAGTTAATTTATATTAATGAATATTAACAACAAATTATTTTCGAGTGCCGCACGGGCGAGTACACGTAGTTTGAACCGCATTGCATATACTACGTTTTCGTTCCGAACGAAAGGCCGTGTTTCACTGCATCACAAAGGAAAATACCACCCCCATTGATGTTTGACGCGAACTGTTTTGCATTTGAAGAAAAAAAAAAACCGCAACGCAAGTTTTCGTTCGCGTGTACGCCCCAAGAGTTGTCTGTGTACATTATATAGTTGTTTTATTGCTACGCCGTGAGATTTTAGGGTCCATTTCGTATACAATCAAACGTCGTGTCAACTTTTCACTTAACACGAACGTATATTTGTTATTATACGTCCGAGGACGAGACGTACGTATCACAGCTGTCTGGTTACCAAAAAATACAAAATGTGCCCGATCACTTGTGAAAACGATTAAATGGTTACATTTTTTCGTTTTCTCTTCGATACTTAAAATAATTTGAGAATAATTTTAAAGTATAGCTATAATTATTCATGATATCCCCCCTCCCCCCGAAATTATTTTGAAAGTAGAACAATTTTAGCAGTGAATATTGATTATCCTTCAATGCGCGCATTCCTTAAATTTTTAAAAAAATTGGACCCCCCCCAAAAAATTTGTTTTCATTTACGGCCTTGCATGTGAATCCTCGACAAGGATAGTCTATTAATCATAAATATGTTTTTGGGTGATAACAAGGAACTCGAAATAATTTCTTGTAGAGAAAAATGTCGAGCAGCGTGTTACGTTATAAGTTAAATTTTCTTTAACCATCTACAAGTGATCATATTAAACATAATTTGTATTGAATTAAATTGTTATTTATTGTAATATTTGCATCGGTTAAAATAGATAAGTTACGATAAGGGAAAACCGGTCTATCATGAGAAAAGTCTGAAATATAATTCATCGTAGTCAGATTTTCGATGGGACGCAGGGGTGGGCTTTAGTACTAAGCCCCCAACGATTCTAATATCCAAAATTGTTTTCTACGCAGCCGCCGTACGAAATTTCACTTTTGGACGTCGTACCACGCGCGGTAATATAAGTGCGACTAACCCTTAGTCGGAACAGGCACTATTATATGCCAACTGCGGCGCAAGGTCGTACGCAACGAATACTTCGTAAACCCAATACACGTACTTATATATATGTATCAGGGGTGGCCAAACGTCTGCCAACCTACCGCGTACGACTTTCAAGTCGACCTTTGGCGTTTTGCCGGAGCTCGTGTTCTTACGCATTGATCGTCACCGACGATTTGCACCCGCCGATCGTCATAATTGATTGTTATCATCATCACGTCAAAACCTCTCCGCTCAAGTCGCCTTGGGGAAAATATGTCCAAGGTCGATCTTCGCCGGAAAAACTTTGGCCATCCCTGCCGCGTGATGCACACGCGCTACAGGACACGTGTACTATTTTCGCGTTAACCGCGCGCGCGTACGAGTACATCGTTGTTATTAGCGACGCGTATTATTACAGCGCACGTGCGGTAGGGGAAGGTTGTCCCGTTACAAGTCGTAATGACACGATACGTATATATATATATATATATATTATTATTACCAGCATTACGTTAAGTGTGCGCACGGAAAACGCGAACGCCTTTTATTCCTCACGAAACGCAAACGACCCGGTCGATGACGTCCCGCGTCCGACGTTCGTGCGCCGCCTCGACAGTGCATGCCATTTCGGCGACGGGCCCGCGAATGTGATTCGGATAAAGCGTCTATCGCGTTTTGATTTTCTACCGTTTCCCGTGGCCGCTCTTCGGCGCCCGGCTGCTTGTGCAGGACGCACGCGCCAAGCGCTCGACTTCAACGCACTACGTTGCGCACTGATCACGTCTCCGTTTCGATAACAAACGTTTTTCACCGTTTTCGTTTTCTGTTCGCCCTCCCCTATCCCCTCCCCCATACCCCAAGCGGCGTGATATGCTTTCGTGCGCCTCGTCTCGTTACGTTATGCACCGCCAATCGATCCAATACGATATCATCGCACTTCTTCTTCGTCAGGCGCCCCTTCTGTTCTCGGGGTGCAGATGAGCCACGCGATTCACGTGCATCATTTTCGACCGCGTTCCAGTTACGTGTGGAGCACAAAACATTCGGGTTGGCCCGTTTTGTCCGGTTACGTAACTGTATGAATACTACTTAAAAGTTGCGGAATTTCTCTCTTCTCAGATCTAAGCTCGAGTTTGGTCCCGTAGTTTGGCCTCCTAATCATGCGGCTCGTGTTTACCTATTAGAAAATATTCAGTACAAGTATACTGAATCTATCCGTTTTAAATCGAATATAAGTCTAAATCTAGAGATTCGTGTCGTGTACACTGTACTCAGTTAGGTATTACATCTTATGAACTTGGAAGGAAAGTTAGTGATCTTTTGTTTTTATGTGACCCACTAAACGGTAATGTAGATCGCCCACAGTTACTTTCAATGGTCGGCTTTCAAGTTAATCAAATCAGCTTTAGAGTGAATAAATCGTTTTATGTTTCATTCTTTACCACTAATTATTATTATAGCTCAGCGTGATACTTTCCTCGAGCCCTATTGTTTGCAAATTAAATTGTAAGCTCGGTTGATTTTTTCTTTGAGTCTTGTGAACTTTTTAAGTTGAATATTCATAACGTGTTACCTAATTGTATCTTGTAACTCGTTAGTTATCTTTTATTGTAATTATTAAATTATTATCTAGATTTAATTGTGTTTTTTAAGTTTACTTGTGTTAATTAAGACATTGTTCTATCTGATGTTAAAGGGTTTTTACTCGTTTGTAAATATTTACAGAAAGTACTTCTAACACAATTTTAAATAATAATAATATTATCAGCAAATCCTCGGACAAATGACGAGGTGATAATAATTTGCATTATTTATTTGTTAACTAAAAAACTTATTTAAAGCCATAACCCAATGAAAAAGAAGCCCTGTAAATTGGCTAGCTTCGAATTTCATAAAAAAGTTAATTTTTTAACTTCTTTAATAATACACTATTATATTTACCAAACTATTGTCAACAAAATTGCCTTTGCCCAGAGATGCTAGTTAATAAAAATAAGAATTTGAAAATTTCTATAGACACGGGAGATATCGCTCTGTATAAGTCCCGGTGGGACACTCTGTACAGTATATGTTCAATTAAAAATTGAAAATAGACTTTTTATAGTGAAACACAAAAATTGCCCACTTCACTTGAGTAGTCAGTCCTAAGTGGTAATCAAGTGGGAAGACAATTTGTAGTTGTTATAATTTTTATTCCTGTAATTCACAATATATTAAACGTATTCTTATTTCTTTTCGTGTCGGAACTTCCTATGCTTACTCGAAATGGTTGATTTTTACCTACTACATCTTTAAAATATTTATTTTCAACATATATGGACAGATCACATATGATGAAAAAAAACCTAACCGATAAAATGTAAAATTAAACAGGCTGAGGCCTATAGACGGCCTATTCTGTAAACACGCGACTAAGTCCAGTGATTTTTTTTCTTCTTTTCCGGACACAATTCACGCGGTGCGCATTTTGTTTCCGAACGTTTGGCGAGTTTTGCAGTCGACCGCGGCTGAGTTCAACGCGGTATAGTTTAACACACTGCAGTAAAGGTTAATCGGGTCAGTGACGTCCTACCGCAGCTGCGCGGTTATTTGCACCGACGAGCGACAATGGAGAAAAAAAAATTCCTCTCACCACATTGTACAGGGAAAATAGTGTATGATATCGTGGCTTAAAAATTGTCAACTTTATATGCAGTCGGAAATGCTACATACTATATTTAGTAAAATATCACCACATCAGGTGCGTCAAGTCTTTCGCAGGTGGGGCTTCACCGGTTTAGGCATTAATGATTTTAAGAATCTATCCTGCAGGAGCGGCCATCTATGATACATATAAACTGTATTATACAGGGTGATGACTGATGACCCACGAGCATTCACTACACATATATAGTCTTACACGAGAAGTAGCCAATCGGAAATATATATTGTATCCCATCGGGACACCACCTGCAGTATAAATATCTACACATGAGAGTATTGTCGCAACGCAGTGTGTCACGACGAGTACTCGTCACATTAGACAACTATGTACATAATACAAAATAGTGTTGAAAAACTTAAAGTTCATTCGTTGACAAATCGTCTACAGGTATTGAGCGGAAAACATGCCCGCATGCATTTGTCTCCGACTCACGAACGTACAACATGTAGCACATATTATAGTATTATCTGCGTTCGGTAGAAGCGATTTTGTGTTGTGTTAATGTATTTATAACCAACCTGTTATCAAACTTGAAAAGTAGAATATCATCGTCTGTGCGATGTCGTATAGTTTATCGCGATATTTTAATTTTTAAGCGAGTTATGAGTATTTTTAAATATTGTAATATTTTACCTTATCGCGTAAACCGCTTAAAATTTTAGGGTTCAGTACAAAAACCGGACTAGTCAATTTTTGAAAAGTTTACGGGATAAGCATAATTAATCTGATCGCGGCACCAAATGTATGAAACAAGATAAGTCCATTATCGTTACAACTTGATAACAAATAATTGGACATGTCTGTCCGTTGTACCAACACGTAGAGTAGTTCTGCTGTATAATCTCTGGTAAAAAAATCAATTTGCCAACAAAAAAACGATCTTATCAGACTGTCGCACCGGACCCTTCAATTAAAATATCGTAAGAACCCCAAGACACCTCACTGATCAAGGGCGGATACAAGGAGAGCAATAAGGGCAATTTCCCTCCCCCGTTCACAAGCAAAAAGTATAAAATATTGAAATCAATTGTGGCAAACATTTTGTTCATGCAGATTTTTTGAGAGAGATCGTTTAAAGAGGTCGTTGTATTTACTATAAACATTTAATTATTCTTCCCATAGGAAATCGTCCACTTTTATTTTATTGAAATAGTGATCGCGGCATTCGCTGCGCAACATATTTTCTGCAACTGGTTATTTATTTCGTTTTGTACCCCAGTGACAACACACATATAAAGATACATAAAAATACGGGCTATAGTCTAAAATCAATACTGTAAATGACTGCAGTTTTTACGATAGCACCAGTCTCCAATTCATCTATTTCTAAATTAACCATGCCGTGTATTGTATATGTCCATTGTCCATATATTTAAATGTATGTAAGTACCTAGTTAAAATAAAAATATACAACTATACTGATATTCAATAACACTTTCCGACTTTTGATCAATATGCTTTTTTTTATACGGTTTAGTAGGTATTGATTTCAATTTTAATCAAGTTTCATAGTCAACATTTTTTAAGTTGGTGCATTCCAAAACAATAAGACCCATCACCAGTATTTCTATCGAGAGTATGACAGATAACTTCTGTACACATCCAATTTCATGTCGATTAATAATAAGACAATTCCTATTAATTTATTAGTTGATAAATATACTACCCCTCCGTCTAGGACCTCTGTATGCGCCTTTGAATAACATGTTGTAAACTTTAAATTAGACGACAGGTGAGTTTACACCAATGTTAAACCTACACAAACAGCACGAATTGGGTTCTGCGAACGCAGATTACTGCTGTGTTTTACATTTGAGACAACGCATGCGGGTGTGCTCTCGAGCGGAAAACATAATTATTGCAATAACATACAGGGTGTTTATCACGTTTGACGAGTGGTACACATCGCGCAGTGCGCAATGGGTTTAGTTACATTGTGTTCGCGCTGCAGTATTGCTGTACCTAAACGAAGCGATGATGTGTTGATATTTTTCTTTCTTCAATGCCGGGTTAAAAAACGTTCACCGTGATGTATGGAGTACATACATTGGCTGCGATTTATAAACTAGAACGTATTTGTTCGCGTGTAGGTAACTACTGTACACACACGCCGGGCACTACGTCTCTAAATAATAAAACACATTTTTATACGTTCGAACAACACTCGCCGTGTACGGACGATGACGGACGGTATCGCGATATAAATTCACCTTATATTATTATAGCGTTCCCGATCGCGGTACGAACCGGGGTGTGTTCCCAGTGTTGTATTTCAAGTTTTCGTGGCCCAGGGCTGTACATTTTTGCCGCCCCCGTACCCCCTGAAATATAGTCTTTATTGACTATCGCGCAGCATTATAGTTATTAAAACATAAATGATATACAATTTATGAAAACAATACAGTACAACGTAGTAATCAATACACTTAATAGAATAAAATAAAACATATATTACTTATAAGGTAGGTATCCAAATATTTAAGATTTATAACTTTGGTAATGACAAAACGTCGAAAATTGGCGAAAATGGTGAGATACAGCCGATACATGGACGGATGAATGATATTGCCGTATTGCGGTCTTTTAAACATCACACCAATGACCATTGCTCTCGAAAAACGGTTCTGAGTGAAAGACATCTGGCGGATCAGTTTATATTTCTAACGTGATATTGTATTTATAGTGTTTAATAAATGGTTATTTAAAAAAAAAAATAGTCTGTTGATATAGTAGTAGAAACAAAATTCTTAAGAGGACGCCACACCGGCATGTCTCAGTTTTACAATCGTACAACGTAGACAATTTTGCGTTCGGTAGTTCAAATGTAACTTGTTTGCAGTAAACTAACCGATTAATTCAGTGTTGTGCAGTGATAACCAATAAATTATCTAGATGACATGACAGATATTAATATTGAAGATCCGAGGAAAGCAATAATATTTTGGTTGGACGTTTTTCTTCTTTTTCCTCAAGTTGGTAGCTCTTCGTCAAAAGTTTATTTTCTAATGAAAAAAGAACTGGAAAAATAGGTAAAAGGATGACTGTACCTCATATCTATGTTCATCGACTTTGAAACTTTGCTTTGACTTCGAATGTGCGTGATTTTCAAGATACGTGTGGTACATACGATGTTATATTATATCAATAGAAGAAATACGGTTGGGGGACGTCGTTACCTCAAAAAAAAGAGCGTTCCCGGGCAATTTTTTTTACCATTCCCCATAATAGTAGAGGTACGTTACAGTTTTTAAAAAAAACTACCGGAGTATTTAGTGGGTGGCCACTTTTTATTTGGCAAAAACCGGGATAAACATTTTTCGTACCATTTTTATTGAAAATAATCGTACATTACAATTTTAACATTTTATGACTTACACGATTTTGCAACGAAGTATCAATTAATAAGATTAAAGGTTTTTTTATAATAAATTTATTATAATTATTAAACTTTTAAAGTACCATACCTGTAAACGTAATAAGACACGAAATTCTAAATTTATGTCAGATAAGTTCTCAGCAAAGTTCTCGGTAAATGAGCTACAGACATGTTGTCAAAACTTGTTTAAATATCAATGAAGTCTCTACTGGCAACTTCAATCGAGTGCTCACTGACAAGGTAATGAAAGAGAAAATGTTAACATAAACTATCAAAGTTTCGTCCCGGGGCATTTAACCGTCCCGAAACACTTTATCGGGAAAACGGGACGCCGTGCCATATTCAAGACCGGTAGCTATACTGTCCCGGCCGAACCAGGACATATATATGACAATCCTGCACCACGATCCGAGCACCGAGTTGTATATTATACATTATGTTATATTATAAAATGTTCGAGTTTACTATCAAAACGATATTCTTTGACATCATCAGTCGGTCGAAAGACTCGTATAATATTCCATTATCATCGCGCACGGTAATAGAACAAAAACGTTGCTAATTTTCCCACGTGCATATATGAACGTATGCAAACGTGCGAATGAAGCACGTTAGTGATCAACTCATATCACTTAGTGAACAAACATATCCTTTATGTATACTAGTATGCACTAAGATATTATGTTATCGTCTCGTAATCGCGCGTACAGATATATTATTAATGTACTATTATTGTGCATCCCCCGCTGATATCATCCCACGTTTAACGAACGAAAATGAAAAGAAATAAAAATACAAAACGTTAAAACACCGCGATATTCCCCCCGTATTTGTCGAGCATGATATTTTAATAGACATGAAATACGATCGCGTATCAATCATTTTTTAATTCATAATAATATATTCTACCCTCTGTGCGTGTGCTCCGCGCCCGATTTAAACGTAATAATGCTTTGCGCGAATCGTGATTTTAATTTCATCATCGTTACTGACGAGCGTCGCATTTTAAAGCCGATCGGTAACGCGTGAAAAAAAGTTCCTACAGAAAACTTTTTATGGCAATAATGCCGCACTACGCGTAAAGTGTTGTGACAACGCACGATATGAATTTTAAAAATTCGACGCTGAAGCATTGTTTTAATTTACTATAATAAACTTCACACTCATCAGAACATAGCGATAAACTATATATATATGTATATATATATATATGTGGTTACTTCTTTATTAACTTCTATTACGACAAAAAAAAAATAAACGATACAACTATCGTCATGCAATCGTTTGAAATTTTAGAAAGTATTTGAAAACAAATTCGCTTTAAAACATAGAATTGTATTGAAAATTAAAATATTAAATCGAACTAGAACGGTGTATCCGCGTAATATGTGCTATTGTGTTTTCCAAACACTGTCGTTACGGTGATCGTATACATTTAAAGAAAATAAGAACACACAATGTACATAGTTGACTGATTTTGGGGAGTGAAACTTAAACTTAACTCAACTTAACCAAGACTCAAGAGTGTTCAGATATAGAGAGGCATTTCCATAGAGTGCTGCACTCTAAACTTATCTACATAGGCGATTATCATTTCGCTCGTTTCGACGGCAAGTACAACAATAACATGCACGACCTTTGTGTACCGAACTTTTGGGGTTGACAATACTATTATACCCTCACACATCACGTATCTATTCCCTATCCACGGATATTTACTTACCTATCTGAGCTATACGCTTTCGTGCAATACACATTGTTGTCGGTGTAACAATAATAACGATACGAGCTCACGGCGCATTTTTAAATATTATTACTACAGCAAAAGATTTCGATGGTCTAAAAATGTATACCTGAATTGACTTATGAGATATGAGCTTGAGCTTTAATCAAAATACCGAACGATTCGCAAGAGATAGCACTAGAAACGAGATCGACTCATTTCAGTTTTTTGATTTGATATCATTCAAAACGTCGTCAAAATTAATCTTAAAAACTGTTTTAGGTACTTGTAGAATCTGAGCACAACAATTGAAATTATAGTCAAATCGATCACGACGAGACTTCGCGGTAAGTTCAAATCAGTTTTTGAAATCCATATCTAAAAAGGAATTGGCCATACATACTCGTATACATTGACGTAAAAATGAATTTATATAAACATATTAATAATTACACAAATAAAAAAGTTGTATATATATTTTGGTGGTGCTGCTAATGAGTGGCTTCCTCCCTAACGTTTCGCACGGCGCTTATGTATTTTTCCTTGTAAATATCAAATTTACTAATTGTGCTTATTACAACAGTATAGATCAGGGGTGGCCACTAACTTTAACTTTGGGAGCCGCAAATTTATAAAGCTAATTCGAGGCGAGCCACATTGTAAAGCGATGTTTATGAAAAGAAGACACATTTATTATTTTAAATCAAATGAAGGAACATTTATTTATTACATTTACAAGACATTATTATTATTGAAATAATTATTAATATTATTGTCGATTTATTTAAGAGAACTGCTTTTTCGAGTATTCATTTTTTCTGTAAGCTTTTTGAAATCTGGCTGATAATTTGTTAGCGCAGTTCGCACAAGTTCACTTAAATGTTCATCAGTTAATTCAGATCGATATTTAGATTTAATGAATTTAATTCTTGGGTTGAGTACAATGATTCGCATACATAGGTAGTGCCAAAGATTGAAATAAGTCTCGTAGCACACTCTTTTGTTAGTGGGTATTTTTCTTCTAGAACATTTTTCCAAAATTCTAAGGTAGAAATACCACTTCGTTTAAGTCCTTTTAGTCCTCCATCCTCTCGCAATTCTAGTTACTCCAACTCTACAGCTGCTGTATCCTTTGTTATTGGTAATGAAACAGGACCGCGATCGCTCACAACATCTACAGCAAAAGGATTTTCCAGGAATGAAAATGAAGGTTTAAGTGATCTTAAACACATACTAAAAGCACCGCCGCCGTGCCAATCTATACCTAATAACGACTGTAATGACAACGAAACCAACGGCAATAAAAACACTATCTAACGTTTCAAACTATTCTATAAAACAAATTTTATATTTATTAATTTTAGTTTAAATTTAGTTCAAGAGCCGCACGAAACTCAATTAAGAGCCACATGCGGCTCGCGAACCTCGTTGTGGCCACTCCTGGTATAGATTGGAAATATCTTTTTAGTAAAAAAAAAGAAAAACACAACAAAAACTGTAAACAATGTAAAATGGATAATTTATAATAGTGTATTTTTTAATGTAAAACAAGTATACCTACGTACGAGCCCCTTAGTCGACTGGATTAATAATTGTTGAACAACATCGGGTCAGATACAGGTATAAGAGAAGGCCGAAAAACAATAGACGGGCGTACGATGAATCGATGAGAGCCGAGTATATATAGGTAATGTATACAGCTCCGGGACTTGTCTATCCGGCCGTCCGGCGAAGAAGTTCTCTGTAATAAGTCAAGCCACTATACACCACGTCTTACTCAGTACCGTCGCACGCTAATACTGTCGTTTTGCGTTGAATTCATTAGAAGTGTCAAATTATAAACGAACACAACACTGTGACGAGTACTGTCGAAACAACCTTAATCACTTAGGACCTATCATAAACAGTGACACTACCCGAGCGCACGTACGGTCGCGTCACAGATAAATCAGAAATACGGTGCCCCTAAATCGTTGCGTAACATATCAATCTATTATTTTCACTCGTAAAGTATCGTAACTTGTAAGATATTGATAATCGTTCTCGACAACAACATTGAATAGGTACGTATGCATTTTTATGATTTTTTTCCAAGCGTATACGTACACTTGGAGCAGTAGGTATGGACGCGTATCGTTTTTCGCTGATCGTTTCAACGTATACGGTAGAAATTACGTTTTTTCTTATTCGATGATTAGAAGTTACGTAACTACTAAGCGATGGTTAATTGGGGTTATTAAAATTATTGAATATCGTTAAATACACAATTGTTATAATATGCTAAAATAAAGTTAAACGGATTAAGTTAAGATTATTTTACATAACTTCAATAGTCAACATAATTTTTTTAACTCAAAACATCAATGATTTTTGTTAGGTATTTTTTTTCGTAACTTTAGTAAAAAACAAATTAATTTTACAATATTTCTTTTTTTTTTCATTAGGTACAACGCAGTTTTGATTAATCGTCTTATATTAAAACACAAGTTAAAAAATTATATTTTTTATTACGTTTAAACCAATATTGTTGACTCTTACATCGTTAATTGTTTTACTGGACAATTATAATTTACATAAGTACATAGTATATACTATGTGGACGACCATGAATTTATAACTTTGTTTCTATACTTTTCATTGTTGTTAATAAATGTTCAGTGCATTTTAATGATTTGTAAAGTAGTATATTATCATAAGCTGAAAAGAAGCAAATATTTAGAGCAAATACAGCGTGAGTGATCATAGATTTCACAGAAAAATCTGGGCAGCTTTAAAGTCATTGAATAATGCACTTTAATCCTAGATGATCAAACAGAGTTTAACTGAATAAAACGATATAAATGGGTTTCTAGAAATAAAAAGCACACATACAAATGAGTTAACATGACATTTTGTTATCGTTACACGCTAGTATAAATATGGGACGATTTATTTAACGTTCGTCGATGTAAATACTTTAATCCCCGAAGTATCTATAGATTATCCCCATCCATTCATCCAACTCCGAATATGTTAAAACATAATATGCACCGATTCCGACAGTAAATAATTTTGTTTTTTACATTGGCGAGTCACGGAAAAGGATTATAATGTACTTAAATTAAAAACCGTTCGCGGTGTGTTTTCATTGCTCTTCACTAGATAAATAATTAAAAACGGTCGTTTAGTTCTGTAAAAGCTCAAAAAAGTTGACCGTAAACAGTGAAATAAATGGACTATGGATCAAATGTCGAGTATACACATTGTACACATAATATTATGTTAATAATTCAATACCGAAATATAAGTACAATTCTTTTACGTTTTAGCTAGCTGGAGTACCGTCGACTGACGGCCCCTTCACACAGAACTTCTTCAACCGCCATCGTCTGTAGCAATTATACGCTTATTATTATAAAATATAATATTGCCCATATGGATTGTGCAGTAAAAATATTAATAACATAAAAAAAATTTACAAAAAAAATACAATTTCAGTTTGATACACATTATACAAACTTATTATTTTGTTCAATCACGAGATAAATGCTTTACAGCGGTGGTCTTGGAACCGACAGATGACGTGATCATGTATAGTAAATAATAACGATAATATGTTACCTCCGCGTAGCAAAAGAAGTACAATTTTACGAATTTGGCGAAAAAAATAGAAAATGAAATCGCTCGAACTAATGGTAAACTATGGTGTAAAAAAATATAAAGTATGGTGCCGCGAACTTTTTGTGAAGAGCGCAGTGTGTCTTGTTGAAAAAAAAACGTTTGAAAATCACATGCTGCCCTATCGTCCATAGCGATAATTGTTGAGTTATTTTCTTGTTCCGTTCCCGAATCAAAATCGTTTGGAAAACAGACAAACATCGCGATGTGGTCAAGCTCTTTAAATTTTTTCAAGCCGCGAGTATGAGATAATATAACCGATTTATAATTTGCATGTGCTTAAAATAACGTTTCATAAAAATTATAATTTTTTTTCCAAGTAGGTCGGTGCGATCTTTATACTGTTTTCTAATCGTTAATCGAAATATCAACATTGTCGCGGGAGGGAGAACAAGGGGAAAAAATAAGTTTTTAGTACTCGGCTGATGGGGGGAGGGGTCGACGCGCGTTGTTCGGTAATCCAATTTCCGTCGGTGAATACCATTTTATTTACCGCACTGTCGGTAGTGTTGTCTGACCGGCCGGCAACAGGGCGGCGAACAATCGTTGAATGTTATCGTAACAATTTCATTATACCGCGATCTGCGCACAGACGCGAAATATTCAAATCGATCCCCACGCACACCACCGCCGCGCACGGCGTTCACGTGGTTACAGGACGATGATGATCGCTAGAAAACTCTCGAACGTTACACGGACAAAGGGAATTATTAGGCGTACGAGTATGTATCGAGTCCTTCGTGGTATAAAACGGAACCACTTTGAACAGTTCCAAAAGCGGTGGTTCGAAAATTTGTCCGAGAGCCACGTCGAACATTCCAGAAAACTGAATTGCGTAGCTTAAGCGTAACGAAATGGGAGAGCATGATTCAGAAATCACCGTGAACAAACGCGTGGTAAGAGATGCGTAATAATATTATACTATTATACATGGCCATGTACGGTTTTTGTGTGATTTTTAAATCAAAATAATTTTGGCCAAAAACCGTGTGCGCGTTACACGAAAGGATAAGGAGATGGCAGTTTTATTACACTCAAATACGAGCTTCGTCCATGTTAATACGTGGATGTTGTATTATATTGCAATTATAGTTCTGCGAAAGATCAATATTTTATTTATTTATTTATTTAACGCCTTAAGGGGATTGCAAGCCATGGTTTTCTTTCTCTTTCTATCACACGCTCAACATAGGGATTTAGACGTTTTCTATTTCTAACGTAACGATCGATCTATTGATGTGATAAGGATTTTGAAAACTGATTTTAATTCGTTGTAAGGTCTTCTTTATATCGACAAACGTATAAATTGTTGACTTAACATAACCATAAATTTACTTTTCTGGATTTGTATGTTTCCAATTTGTTTAGTTGTATTTTGTGAAATTTCGGGATACATATCCCAAAAAGTGGGAAAGTAGATCTAAAGTATACTTAACGGTAAATTTAAATCAGTTTTCAAAATCCCTATCACATTAATTCATCAATCGGTACGTTGGAAATATAAAACGTCTAAATCACTATGTTGCGCGTGCTATTGACAGAAACAGAAAATCATGGCTTGCAATAAATTAAAATATATTAACGGGCAGTTTTTGAACGATTTTCAATCAGAAACAGATACGAGAACAATTTAAATTATCATCGCGTATTCATTCCATATTATGTAGAATATACAGAGTATTTTCACAAGTTTTCGACGACTCGATCTCGGACACAACGCGATGAGAGCCCGTGGATGGCCGCCGAAAACATGTAGGGTCACCAACCGCAAGTACTCCGGGCCGGAGTACTTGGATCTTGTGTTGTTCACCGATTAAGGGAATTGTGGGCATTAATAAAAATCATAAAAGCTTCCAAAAGCTATTAGTAATTACCTATAGATTATAGTTATGAATTGTTCGATTGGTACGTGTACTTTGGTTCTACGGTACTGGTATTTTAAAAGTACTATTTTTCTATCTGAATGATTAGTTTTTCTTCCCTGTTCTACACAATTCATAATAATATTTAAATGAATACACACCAAGAACGAGGAGTACCTTGTATCAGGTGTACAATTGGTAACAATTAATGCTTGTTTCATGAGGAATATTACATTATTATTATGCATGGATTTTATGCATCAATCGTCGTTTGCGAGCGATTGATTTTCGATCAAAAGTTTTCGAGCAATTGTCATCGGATCAACTGTTTTCGAACAATTGACGCGATACCGATTTGCCCACTGGTGACCAGTTCACATCATATCCTTTTTTTTTGTTTTATTAAGTAATTAAAGGTTTAGTTACAAGATTATCAGCCATAGTGTGATATAGCAAGGGTGGATACAAGGGTGGGGGAGAAATAGGGGCGATCCCCCCCCGTTCACAAAAAAAGTGATTTAAAAGTTGATCAAAATGCTATTTTAATACCGTTTAGTAGGTATTGACTTAAATTTTAATTAAGATTTACGTTCAAAATTAAAAGTTGGTGCATTCTAAAACAATAATACCTATCACCAGTATTTCTGTCGACAGAATGACAGATTTCTGTACACAACTAATTTGTTCATCCCCCCCACCCTTTTAGGATATCTGTATCAGCCCTTGTGCTATAGTAATGCATAGTGGGTTAGAATTTGTACATTTTTAGTGTTCATTGTACATAGTACATCTAGGTTTATACATTAATGTTTACAAGAGTTTGACTAAATTAATTTGTATGAAAAATTTGAAAATGTTGGCAGAGTTGCTCTGGTTGATCATGTATTTTATTTACATAGGTACGTTTATACATATAAATATGTATAATCAAGACTGTGTTGAAATTCTCATGTTAACCGGTGATTGATGTGGTCGGCGGTTCCGGAGTCGGGCAGCGCAGCAGCGGGTGCGGCACGACAAGTTTTTGGAGGGGAAGGGGTTGGAAGTATATTGTACGTCCCGTATACTTCAAAATAACAAATAAGATATAATTTTGGCTAGACGTCACGAGTTGTATAATATTTAATACCTAATTTAAGTACTTACAGCATGTTTAAAAATTCACGCATTAGAACACAGTGTAAATAATAACACTATTTTTTTTACACAACTAAACTAACCGTGGTTGAATATTTGACACGAATTTATACGGTTATTCGTTGGCAACGGTTCGCACGATGTTCGCTTGAAATGTGAAATTAGTGCTGATTGGTGAACGATATTCATTTAGCAAAATTATACTGTCAAATTTCTGTATCGTCTCTCAAAAGTTTCATGTTAAATGGTAAACAGACTTCATCGATGGAATTCTTTTGAGCGTTATCGTAGTTACTCGTTGACAACGGTCGTTCTTACATTTTCATCGGCGCACTATACAAGCCGAGTAAGAATAACAACACGCACGCGCACGCGGCGGGCGTACGTAAGTGATTTCGGATTTTTTTTTTTTGACGCAATAAATAACAAAAATAGGCTTCGGGTATGCGGTATGCGCGCGCGGCAAAGTTCAAAGCGTATTATATTAATATCGAATAACGCGCGTAAATCGTTAAAACGTGATTTCCTGTAATCGATAAAGGGAGCGGGTGTGTATGGGGCCCCCGGGTGGAGGGGAGGGCGACGAGGAAGAAAAGAATAAAAATGTTTCGCACTCGTTTGTGCACGTCGCGATCGAAAGCCTATGTATTGGAACGATTTTCGCCGTTCGAATTTTCCTACACTTTACCCGACATTCGCATCTCCAGGGCTCGGAAGCTGCTGCGTTCGCTAATCTTATTTTTCGGTTGTTCGGATTCGTTGCCAAGCACGTTTTGAATTCGTTTCGAAGTACTATATAAGGTTATCTAAAACTGCATTTTCAGTGCAAATGTATACAATTTTTCAGTTTGATTGCAATTCTGTTGACTTTCCTTAAGATGGCATAGTATATTATGATCATTACACATGTATGCACACTGCAAAGTTGCTAAAGGTTTTTCAATTTTATTCACATAATTCAATTTTTTTTTCAAGGTACGCAAACTGTCGTTATAACAATTTGTTCTTTACTGACACATGGACGGACAAAAACCGGTGTTCCAGTTAATTGACGCGTTCACAGTTTTCTAATATTCTATTTTTATGTTTATTTTTCTACAATTTCAATGTGTACTTAATCCGTTGCTTTCTGAAAGTAATAAATATGAAACTAACATTACTAATTTTTAATAGCAATTTAATAAAATGATAAATATTCGTATATATATATATATATATATATATATATATATATATATATATATATATATATAATACTATGTTATTCGCTTAATAGAAAAACTTTTGTACAGCACGGTAATGGAATCAATTTCCAAAGCTATTGAGTTCAATAACTTCCGAGTGAGCTTTTTTCATCTCCGTCGGTGGACCTGATATAATACTTTGTGTTTCTATTTTTCGCCGTTTTCGCTTTGTCTAAAGTGAAAAATAATACCCGATAGCCTACGCATACGCTTTCAAAATGTATACATATACTATACCGACTTGTGCGCGCCATTGTTTACTCGATCCGGGTTTTGATGCGAAAATTAACTTTCGAGAGAAAACATCCACGCCTCGAAGAGCTTAAACGTATATATATATTTATACGTGTATTATATTGTTTTACAGTCGTATTATTAAACGGTTGTGTTTCTCGCGCACGCGTGCGGGCACGAAGGGCGCGGTGTGCGATTATACCGATGATATATATACGCGTCGAGGGATTAGTCGGCGGCCGCGGGTGACTGTACAGGGGGTGTACGGGAGGAGACGAGCAGGAGTCGGTAAGGACTCACCAGTGAGTGGTGGACCGGCGGGAGGACCCCGGGAGAACGGTACCGATATTATGCATACGCTGCAGGGATTAGCGTTCATATATTATAGACGCGCGGGAGTCGGGGTAAGAATGCAGTGGGGAGAACTCGGCTAATTACCGCGAATACAGGCCTATTAACGGCGAATAAATATCAATATTATCGAACGCCCGTACACGTAATGTGCATATGTTCAATGCGTATACCGGATGGGCCGTCGTCGGATGGCACAGAAAACATAGTGCGGGGTCCACCACATCACGTGTATTATATATTGTTATTATCAGGGCTCGTGAGTTCATGCTCTAAAAAATGCCTAAATAAGTATGCACTTATGCACTAAAAGCTGGAAAAATATGCATTGAAATATGCCTTTAAAAGTTTAGAAATATGCATTTATATGCACTAAAAATCTAAAAATATGTAGATTAAAAAATAAAAATACTATAAGTAAAATTTGGAATAACAAAAAAAATGTCCATTCATATCATAATGCGGGCTACGTACCTATACGTTCGTATACGTACGTTTGTACTCGCATTACCTGCTTTATACGTTTTATTTTTAATAAATTGATGTTTCGAAAACTCCCATATATTTTATACTGTGTAAAAATATAAATTATTGCATTTTGATCAAATTTCGGTAAAAATATGCACAATAAAATAGAAAAATACATAAATATGCCAAATAGTTAAAAAACCTTTAAATATGCGAAAATATGCAACATAAAATTTCACATACTTAACCACAGTACCTTGAAATGTATTTCTATGTCACCTAGCATTAAATACGACTTAGCAAGATTGATATGCAAATGCATTAACTCACGAGCCCTGGTTATTATACATTGAAAAGAGAACACCACCAATCGCCGTTTGGCTTCCGTTTTGGAGACATTTCGGGGCGGCTTTGGCGAGGCAATATTTAAAAGACCACGGTACACGAGGAGACAGATACTATACATAGTGATCAGGTTTGAAGAGTGTACGGGAGTACCCGGCAGTGTACGGCACCCGGTGCACTCAATGGGCTTATCACGAGTTACGTTAGGCTACAAGTCAACCGAGGGTTTAAGGAAGTGGTCCTGTACCACTGCGGTCTTTGTATTTTCCAAGTTCGATATACAGACAGAGTGCGGCGTGCGGACATGTCAAAAATGGGACATAGACCCCACTTGAACATCGGGTGGGCGAGTTGACGGTATTTTTTTGTGAGTTTTCACTAGTATTCCTGCTAAGCCGACTCCGGTAGAACGTCCATGGTTGTCGTATTCACCGACAGAGGGCCTTCTGTACAAAACTCCGAATAAAACTTATATAATTAGCCGAGGGGCGGGCGGATGGAGAAAAAGGAAACTAGTTTTACGCCGCTCGGAGAAAAGGTTACTTCCACTATATAGATGTGTATACAGGTCCTACCGAGTCCCGAGATAGACGTGGGCGCACGAGCAGGTTCGTTCGTCCGACGGCGCTGTCTTACAGGGTAAACGGTAAAAGTATCCGAGGACAAAAAGCCCGTTTCGAAAAGTCCAACTGTTATTGTTTATGACGAAACTGATTAATTAAATGATTATATAGCGTACGTTTCATCGTATCGGGTCCGGTTGTTTCCACACTACTGACTCGGTGTTTTATACTTTTATCTGTTAAAACTCCAATGGCACGAATCATGGATATTTTAAATTAGATTTTACCAGAACGGCCGAACATTTATTTTTAAGCTTTTACCCGCGTTTACGTTCTCATCGATTGCTTCGAACAAGCTTGTATAACGAACAGCAGTATCCGGTATTAGCATATAACTCATACTGTAGACGAATAATAATAATCGGACCGTATACGTGACTGCAATGTGGGTGTAAATTCAATGCATTCAAATACTGCATGCGCACCCTTATTATGCGCTAAAAATAAGAAAAATGTACACTAAATTGCCAGTACCTACACGGGAAATTATGTAAAATAAGTTTATAATAAATTCATGGTATTCTGTTCGTAGCTTGCAGGCAGTTACCAGAACATTTGCAGAAATTAATACTATGCATATAAGCAAGTACCTACTCCATTATTCGTTTTAAGTTATTCGTACGATGAAATGAAAAATAGGTACCTATTTAAAAATAGAGGTTATGGTGATAATGGTTATGAAATAGTTACCTACTTCCACGCCGCGCCGCCATCATCTCACTTGAACTCATTGAGAAAGACGTATCCGGCACTCGACGGTTATATTATATGCAGAAAGTGTTGGACATATATTTGTACTTCGGCAGAATCGAGTTGTATAATACGACCGACTTTGATTCAGATTCCTTGTAGTTTGTACACAGTGGCGTACCCAGGAATTTCCTATGGGGGGGATGTTGTCTGGTGGTTGAGACAGAACTAAATCTAGGAAAAAATTATCTAAGAATGGTACAAAATTGGTAGCCTATACAATTCTTCAGCTGTATTATTTTTGGAAATAATTAGTTCATCTACATTTTTTTTTGTGTCCTTGTCCCTAGATAATCTTTAATATCTACGTTCAAATTTCACAGGAAAAAAGTCAATGGGAGGATGAACCCCTAACCTCCCCCCTTTGCACACGCCACTGATTGCTGTACACGAAAAAGGGTGTGGGTTAAGGCCTCGATAAAAAAAATAATAAATTAAGCTATTTGCACCAAATGGTCACTAACGAGCGCGATTATCGGTAGCCGAAAGGGTCGTATTATCGTAAACAGGACCCAGTGGTTTTAAATATTTCTGAGAGCACACAACCACCATGCTGTGTATATAATACTGTATTTTTCACGTCTCTATCGAAGTAAATTTTTAATTTTCGACTAGGCGGTGATTCGGCACTAAAAAAAAAAAAATTGTGCAAAAAAAAGTATTTATTTTAATCGAGTTTCCTTTGAAAAATAGTATCGTTTCCAATTTTCCCATGGATGTAAGTAGGTGTATTAATATTGTAACACATCGATTACCGAACTCAGCAATAACAACATAATCTTGGGTCGTCCGGCCTATTATAAAACGTGTTATATCGTCACTTTATGCATACATTATTGTATTAACTAGTAACAAATACATTAGCTGGATGTGGATACAGCCGTTGGCTAGTAAATAAAATAAAATCGACCATATTATACCAACCGCGGCAATCACAGGCATTAGAAAATAGCTACAGAAACATTTATTTAAATTCCAGGAAACAACTGAACAATTTACGTTCGAGGGTTTTGAAAAGTTTGAGAGGGGCCACCTCTCCTCCCCCCCATGGTTAGGGCGAGCACGTTGATTACGCGTACAATTTATAAGGGCATAATATACAGACGCGTCGTCTGCTGCGCGTCCCGAATTATATTACCGATATTATATCTGGTGGTCACGTGACGCGTAAGAAAACGATATCTTTATTACCATCCGAAACAACGTATAATGTGCGCGCGTTGCATAATAATATATTAGTCTAGTTACAGGGGTCACCGATTAATATTTTTTGAGGGCCGAACCGGGAATTTTGAAAATTTTCGGGGGCCGTTAAAAAGCCAAACAAATATTTTTTACATATTATGTAATGAAGCAAAAGTATAACTCAAATAAACAATAATAAATTGAAAAAAATAAAATAAAATACAAATACAAATTAACAGCAATTTTATAATATAAATAGAAAGTCGGGGTAAAATTAATGGGAAAATGGCAAGTAAGTTTGCTATCGAAGTTTTTACTTTTTCTTTTAGTCTGCGGGCCGGACGTGGCCCGCGGGCTGCCATTTGGTGACCACTAGACTCTAGTAGATTTACCTACGCCGCGAGAGGATCGAACGAGACCGACAAAACGAAATGGTATACTATTGTAAATATACGACGCGATTCGGTGCGCTCCATTAGAATATAATAACCCGCGATAATGTTTTCATAACAATAAATCTTTCGGCGGGCTCTACGCGCGCGCAGTCGATAAAAATAATTCTGGCCGGTACACGTCGCTGCTCGTCCGTTCATTTAATAATTTTTTTTACCGATCCACATTCGTCTAAGGAGGACCCGGCAACTGAGGCAATTAGCCATCCATGTGTACTTTCGTTTGTAGGTTTTTTTAATTGTTCAGAGGTACTGTGCGGGGTTAGACAAGACATGGACAACGACGCTGCGGTCACGCATCCGACTGCTAGCAGCGCCCGGCACTGAAGAGTGACTGCGGCAGACCTAACCTAACGCACGAGCTCGTTTGATTTCAATAATTAATATACAATACTTGATATTACTACTGAATCTAACTAAGCTCGCTAGATACGCTATGGTGGTGTAGGCCGTAGGGCGTACATCGATTGCGCCTGCTACTATTCGTAAAAATTGACTCACCCGAAAAATAATCTCAAATAATTTGTTTTGTCTAGTTAAAAATAATATAAATAATTTTTCATACAAATAAAAAAAAATGTCATCTCACAATATTTATATTTACTCACGTTTTCAATTTTGATGTACAAACTGATACACTTATACGAGTATTCTTATAAACGGATTAAACGTTCCAAAAAATAGTACATAACAAAAACTAGTTGAAAATGTATGAATTGAGATGAATAACAAAAACATTTCTATGTTTTCATATGTAAAACAAGTTTCCGAGTACGTATTACCAAACATAATTATTATTAAAGTAAACAAATTTTGGATTTTTAAATTTTTTTGACATTTTTGTGTTATTGTAATTATCAGATTGATTTACATTATTTGACCACATATACGAGATGTAACCATATTTTTATATTTTATGAACATTGATATATTATTAAAATTGCAAAATTTATAAAAGACGGTATTCGATTAAATTTTAAATGGTATAAATAGTACTGAAATATTATGATATTGTTCCTCTCTTATTTTAATCACGTAAAAATATAAGCCGCCGAAGTCAATAGTTAATTTCTATTAACAGCAGCCGGCGGAATCAATAAGCTGCGGAGTCGATAGTTATTTATGTTTCGAAACCGTAAATTTTGACGGAATCGACAGATCCTCATAATGTAAACAGTTTATTGATTATTATTTTTTAAACGGAACTTCTGAAATAATGTGTTAGAGTTTATGATGCAAATAATACGTCTGCGATAGAATTCAGAAAATATGACCTAATAAACACTTATGTACTCGTATAACATCGAGCGCAAGTATAATACGGAATAAACCATCAGGTCTTAGAATGGTTTAGATATAAGCCCACGTTTATCAGCTGAACACTTAGCGTCGTTCATCACCCGGTCGTGAAAGAAAGCTTTAGTTTGATGGAGTGGCGTTTATCGAACGGCGCGGGAGACCTGGTGGTCATCGGCTCGAGGGATTCTACAAAATCAATTCGGCAAGGAAACCTATAAAAGAGCATCAGTATTGCTGACGGTTCACGATTAAAATAATTTAAAATCATAATTATCCAGTGTTCGGAACGTTCATTTAAAAATTGAACACGTTCATTAAAATGTTTTTATATTATCGATGTTTTATGTGGAGAATGGAGATGAGCCCTTTGAAATTTTAGAAGTTAAATGGAATTTAAATAGAAATTTAATAATTATTAGGTGATCAATATTTGTATTTAAACATATATTTATAAAATGTGAAATAAATTCGAACGTCCCAAAAATCGATCGAATTAATTAAAAATATAAACGTCGTTCACATACAGATGCAATTTGAAAAAAACGAGTGACGTTCACAAATGAAAGTGGACGCGTGAAAGTCCAAATACTGGAATTATCTCTTTCAGTTTCAACCGTTTCAAGAGTTAAAAGTCCCAGTGCACAATACATAACTCGCATTTTAGTTTTGACTATTTTTAGAATAGTTTCTGATTACCTACGTTAGGAAGTAATCATACATAGATTTAATAATACAGCGGAGGGGTGCAAATATCTTATGAGAGAAGCATCTTATCTAACCTATCCTAAATAATAATTAAGTTCTAAGTTACTGTTATAGAACAATAACAGTCTTATAGAAAATAATTTTATTCGAAAGAAGTTCCCGTACCTAGTTAGAGATACATCTGACACTCGCACAGTAGCCCAACCAGGACTTATTTAAGGAAGAGGTCCAAAAAAAAATCCAAGGAAAATCAATGAAATCGCATTATATTTTTAGAGTGTAAAATGTATTTTCTGTAACTTTCCAGTGCCTTAAGATTTTAATATAAATTACTCTTATTGCTTTTAATAGATACAATTTAACATTTATACATATCAACGTATCATAATGATAACGTATTGAAATACTCCCAATAATATTGGACACATTTTAATTGATACAAACTTTTACCTTATAGAAAAAATTGTATTTCAACTCGCTCAAAATATATTTTAAATAAAAAAACTTTTAGAATGAAAGTCAATTAAATGTTATATTACAGTGAAAAATCCAATTGACGTTTTACTTCGTAAAACATAAATATAAAATATAAAATCATATTTTAACAAATAAATTTAAATGAAACATGTAAGCGCTATTAAGATAGGAACATTATTGTTTAATTTACAAAAATATTTTTTGTACTCTAACCGTAATTCATAAAAACTTCCTTTTTATAACCAGAAATACTAATTCCTATATTAATATATGTAACTCATAATAGTTGGCTATAAATGATTATTTGCATACTTAGTTTAACTGCCTGACTAGCTGTTATGTACTTATTCGGAGCGATTAGCTGACGGACACAATAACGCAAAAATTGAACCGAACATTCATTGATGTTCGTCGAAAAATCCCCCAAGTCCCGAAGTATTGCGTTACACAAAAAATGTTACAGTGCACACTAGCGACTAGCGCATTGACGTTACGGTTTTACACCAAAATGCGCAGATGTGTCGGCAGTTACAACAACTGCTTCTACTACAACTGGGTCTTCTCGATGAATACGAAAGTTGGAAGTTCAATCTATTTGACGAAGTAGTGTGCCAAACCTTTATCGGGATTTTGATGTTCTTCGATGAATTTAATACTTTTACACTAATTACACTATAACCAAGGGTGGGGAGGGGTTCCCCAACCGCAGTCCACCCCCTTGGGTGCGCCACTGCGCTCACGGCGTATAAGGGTTTCGCAGGGAAGTATTATGTAAACGTTATGTCAATAATAAATAAACGGGAAGGCGAGGTATGGGCTCCGCAGTGGCTGTACACAACGCGATGCGGGCAAAACATGTTTCCGATTCGACTGTAGCGGTCGTCCTACGTGTTGCCTGCAGTGCAAAAATAAAACAAGTACGATCCTGGCCTTTGAAACCGTTTGAAACCGCGCGAGTTGAAAAACCACAGTAACCAGAAAACGATTACATATTGTTGACTCACCTATCATCGTCTCGGTTATAATATTTATAAATCGACTAGCCCGACTTTTGTTGGCAACCGCTCGTCGCATCGTCACCCCTCGAATCAGCGGCGTACCCAGGAGGCCGGGAATATTATTTTCACATGCGGCATGTTGTACAAATTAATAAACCGTAACGGGAGGATTTATTACTTCACATAAAGGGCTTATGATAAAATATGGAATTAGTTGATTAGTTATTAAGTATCTATGTAATTAATATGAGCTAGGTGAATGTTCGTTTTTTAATCCTGAACAAGGTACTTACCTATATAATTAATTTCAAAGAGCGTTTTACTATCTACTTTTTCATCTGATAGTTAACGGCGGCCCCTTTATAATAATTATAGCCACTGGCTTGAACGATATCGTAGTGATTACATGTATATTATATGATTTATTTAATGGACGCGTCGGGTGCAGTTAAAACGGTGTATTGGCCCAAAATATTCGGTTTAGCAATAACTGTCGTATTGCGTTTGTCATTTCACAACACCACCACTCTTCGAGGGGAGTGCCCGGATATCCAAACATTCCCCTCCCCCTTCACTACAGACGTACCACGATTGCGGGCTAGTGTAACTACGTGTTATGGTTTACGCACAGCCGATACTTACCACTTACCATTGCCATTGGTCACCGCGATTAGTTTCACAATAAGAAGCAACCCGACTCGATCGCTTTCTCCCACTATATAACGCATCGTTCGTTAAACACGTAGGACGTCCTGCGGATTGATTGGACTAGAAAAAAATCTTTTTACAATCGGTTAAAACAAGGGTTTAGAAGAGTTTCTCCGAGGTAAAGGTAAAAAAAAAATATAATAAGCAGAGACTCGGTTCGTCGTGTGCGATGGTGACGGCGCTGCCACAGGCGCAACTTGATCACACACGTTATCGGAGGGGACGGGTGCAGTAACGGAAAAAGATTTGTCAATCGTTCGATGCGGAATTACGAGTTTTTCAGTTTTAAAAGGGATCCAACTTACAACGCAGAAAGTGTAAAAATCTTATCGGAAGGTTGGACCCTCCCCAACAAGCCCCTATACGGACGCCGCGCCACCGTAGTGCGGGAATACGTACAGGGATTTCGCAATAAACGAAAGCCAATGCAGGATAGCAAGGATTATACCGATAGGTATACAACACGTGCACGGTACGTGTACACACACGGTTATTTAAACATCACATATGTAACGCGTAAAGGAATTAACGGATAAACAATATCGCTGCACCGTGTGTATAAATAACAACCAGGTTTAAAATAATAGTTTTGCATTTTTATTATACAAACAATAGAATGTTTTAACGGTAGTTGATAAAATTATATTAGGTTTATACCTAATACTAACATTACATTAATATAATATTGTTAGCAAATGAAATTGATATTTATACTTAAAAAAATTCAATTAACATCTCTTTTAAAAAAAAAAACAACATAAACATTTAGAAGCTATAACATTTTAATAATTATTATCATACATTCATACTAATCAAATACAAGTATTTATTAATTTATATTTTGACGGGTACCTAACGCTTGCTTTTATATATAATATAAATGCCTTTTCTTTGCTTTCCAATCGTATCTATATATCGTATCGTATATATAATCCGACGTATGTAAAGTATTTTTTAAATCTTTTTTTTTTACATTTATTTCAAATATAAATTCTACACAGACGCGCCACTACGTCTATTTTGGGCCGCCTGATATGATTAACCTTAATGTATAACATGTATTTATAATATATCACTGTAGTATTCACGGTATTATAATATTATATTATTTTTTGTTATATTATTTCTTGTGTTAAAAATAAAATAACGCGTAGCCTATAATCATAAATTTATGTTCGCTCAATAGACTACAATATTAATAATAATAATAATAATAATAATAATAAATATATCTCATACATATACACATACATATATATGTATATAGAAATCAATAATGTACATAATATAGTTAGGTAAGTGTTTTGAGAATTACGGGAATAAGTTTTTTTTTTTTTTTTAATTGTGTGTATAATTTTATCACGCGAATATTTGAAGATCGATAACATAATATTATGTCTAAACGTTTAATATTGTTTCACAGATATACATAATAATAGTTAATACGATAATAATAATAATAATAATAATAATAATAATAATGTATATAATTGTATAATACAAAACAAACATATAATATGATTGGTTGTTTTGAGTGATGACAGTGTTAGCGATCAAAACGGGGTTGAAGGGAAGGATGAAGGGGATAGAAATATTGCCCAAGTTGGTATAGCCTACACGTCTAGTTTAGGAAGACTGGATTATATAGAGAATAATATATAGTAAAAACATTGTTTGCTTACTTTTTAAAAATTCTAAAACTTATGTTTCATATGCGCTTTCCCCTCTCGTTTTTTTTTTTTTTTTTGGTCTTTGTTGTTTTTTTAAATTTTTTTTATTTGTTTTTTTTTATAATCAAGAAAACTATGCAGTTGAACTTACAAACGGAAACATCGTCGTATTCAACGCACGGAATTTTTGGTTAAAAAAAATAAAAGTGCACGGACTCCGAGTATTATAATATTATTATTATTTCAGTGTTTGACGAGTCATGTAAATAAGATGAAGGTATTTTTATTTTTAAGCGTGCAATATGATAAAATGTACGTAAGGGCGATTCTCGGCGTGAAATGTTAAGATCTATGTAAATCGAGAAGAAAAAAAAATCCGGTTAACACCTTAAACGTAATTTATACATACATATACATCATACACACACACACATATACATATACGAGTATATATGTGTGTATAAATAAATAAATTTATATATACATAAATATACGTCTAATAATAGATTTTAAATTTAAAAAAAATCAGTGTCAACAGAACAATTTTTAACCAGTGGATTTCGCACTATTATGCAAATTATTATTATTATTCAATTTTTTTTTCATATCACATTTTTATTATTATTTTTTACGGCAGGTAATTTATGGCTTGTCCGTCGCGTTTCGTCCGGGCCTTGCGGGGCTCACGTCCACTTCGATAATGATTTTCCTATCTCGGCAGTAGTATTTCGGTAGTGGCGGTGTGGTAGCGGTACAGTAGTGGTAGCGTTGGTAGTACGGTGACCGGGGTTGCGCCATTGTCGGGTGGCCAGGGGCCGGGCAAGAGAACATTGTGAAAAATTACTCGTTGGAAAAATTACTTATGCATAAGAAATTAAAACATTGACAGGCGGTTCTATTATGGTGGAAAATTGTTCGGATAATGTACGCTTATTGTGCACAAGGGCGGAAATATTTTGCTGGCGAAAAAAAAAAATGATAAAAAATACGTCGAAGAGGGGAAAAAGAGAAAATGCACGTGCGGAACAACATACGTTGTATACACAGGGGGAAAAAACATTATACGAGCATGGTGTATAATTATGAAAATATTTTACAGTGAACAAAACGATTAAAACGAGTTAACTTTGCGTAACGAAAACCGAGGACAACGCTAAGTGATGTTTTTTTTATTGTTTCAAACGCTATGCACAATTTGAATTGCGATCAATTACGTGGTTATGCACCTATATTCGGTGTACACGTAAATGTATCGCAGAGATTCCGAAAACGGAGAGGTGGAGTCGTGGAGAAGACGACGAACGCGCGAGTCACCCCAAGACGAGACGGCGAGGGCCAATTTTTTTTACGCATATACCGCACACGTAACGCAATATTATATAAACGTTGTTTAAGGGTATATATTTATATAAATGTACATGAAAATTTAAAATAATATCGACACAAAGGCGTAGTTCATTATCCTTAAAATAATTTAACGCTAATATGTTTTATAATTATTTATAATAGGTATTATATTATTTCGACATAACTTACGTTATACGTATAGTCTATAGAAAAAAACAATTATTTATATATATATATAGGTATATATATATATTTATAGAACGAAATAAGAAATTTTTTTTTTTAAATTTTTCAAAATTTTTTTTTGGAAAAAAATATAACAACTACGAGTATAGTAATAATAATTATGAGAACATTCAATAATAAATATATAAGCTAAAACATATTGATCCCCAAACGAATTCTGTGACTTGGTCGTGTAATGTTTATGCATATTCATTCTCTGTACAGTTATTATGCGTTTATTATTTGACTAGACTCGAGAAAACGATGTTTAGGGAAAGTATTTCATTTTGATTTGGCGTTTCCGGCTGGAAGATATTTTAATTTATTTTTTTTTTTTTTTTATCACACTCTATACGGGCACACATCATAAGTTGTGTCATTCTGGGGCCGAAATAGAAACAAGGGAATCACAACACGAATGTTCCCAGTATTATATATAGCTCGATTACTTTCACCTAACGTCTCGTTCGATTGTAAATATATTAAAGAAAATATTATTATAACAATTTATACTACTACAATATACAGTTAGCCCTTAAAAACAGTTTATTATACCGTATAGACTATATAATATCTTACTTTTAAGGCACAAATCGCTTCAAATAATCACAAACGTCTGCTTGCACACGCGAGGAGCACGTAGGGATCGTAATACACCTGAACGCATGTAGATTTTCGCGTAACCTATAAATATGCTCTCAAATACGTCTGACGGGCATTGAATTAATGTTATTTTTAAATATTGATGTTTTCATTTCATTATATTATTTAAGTTTTCTTTACACGCGATCGCTATTTATATTTAAGCACATGGTACGAACCGCGAATTTTCTAAAAAAAACAAAAAAAAAGTAATAAATAATATCTATTCATTTCATATTTATAACTTAAATACACCTACCTTACTTATTTCTAAAACCACAGCCCGTTTTTATGTTGATTTTTTCTTATTTTAAGAGAAATATGTAATCAAATGAGTTTATTATTCTTAAAACAATTTATACACTACATATGTATGCATATAATATATTGAACAATATGTACACACACACACACACACACACACACACACACACACACACACACACACACACACACACACACACACACATACATAAACGTCACACACACATCATACAATATCAACGTACTTGATGTTGTATATAGTATTTGTGTCGTTGATGTTTCGGTTCATTTGGTATAAATTTTTTTTAAGAACTCGTATATATTTATCAATGTACAGCTGTAATGAGATAATGGTGTACTTCTGAATTATGCTCAAGTGATGGACTACGATCGCTAATAGTTTTTTTGAATATGTATTATATATATACATGCACATACCTATATAGTATATATTTGACGTTGGAATAGGATTAATACATTAGTATTAACATTTATATATAATATTTATACGTTCAGTTAAATGGCAACGAGATTACGAAAATACAGCAAAATTAGTTATTTGAAAAGCGATCTTTGGTAAAAACATAAAATTTATTTGGAAACATTTAATTGGAAGAGCCTTAAGTATAAACGTTTCGTGTGTCTGCGAGTGTGTATGTATTTATGTGTGCCTGCGTGTGTGTTTGTATGTAAGTATGTACGTATGTATGTATTTACATGTACGTATTTGTTGTTTGTATGTGTGTGTGCGTGCGTGTATGAATGTGCGAGAAAGAGAGAGAGAGACAGAGAGAGGGTGAGAGAGGGGCGAGAGAGATAATGTAAGAGAGAGATTTTATAAATATTCAGAGAGAAAGAGAGGGACAACAAATCGGACGGCCTACAGCTGATACCACCGTTTGTCCTTGTTCTTCATCAGTAGCTCTCGGGCATTGCTGGAAAACTGTTCGGCTTCGGTCATCATCCTGGCGGTGCGGTCCTCCAGGTTGCTGAGCTTCTCACCACGTTCCACGGCCAGTTGATGGGCTCTCGATATTTCGCTGGCCGCCGTGCTTGCCCGGTTGCCCATCGCGTCCAGCTGTGCCGATGGACCGGGTATGTGCCTGGCCACGAGTTTTGGCGCTTTACCGCTGGTCGACTCACCGACTGTCGGAAAAATCATCGGAAAAAAAAATAATAACAGTAATACCTATATATCGCATATAATATGTATAAATATATAGTTTTTCTCAACCGATTCACTCCAATCAATACACAAATTATACGTATGCGACTACCCTAAAGGTAATCGGGGGCTCAGAAGAGTCAGTTTCGAGAGGAACAATAATTATTCACAATACAATCGTTAAGCTGTTCACATTTTATAACGTAAAATTATATTTTTTCATTATCAAGTAGGTAAATATGATTAATAAAAGCCGTATAATGTACACCTACGAATTTTGTCTAAAGATATTTCATTATGGCATAATTTATTTTCGATTCAATTACTCGGAACGTTCATAAGGCCCCTGTCGGATTATCAACGGAAATGTCGAATAAGAAAATTACTCGAATGGACCGAGTACCTACCTGTAAATACAATAGGTATTACATACGTACAATTTATACATTGTATATATTCGGAGAAATATCGAGACGAGAACGTAAAAAAATACACGTCGGTCGATATTGTTTAGTCCATAAATTCGAACCTCCCATTTTAACTCAGAAAAACTGAAATAAAGAAACCGCAGTGCATGATGTTACTGACGGCATAACAGTGATTGATGAAGACAATAGAGCAAATAGGAAATAAAACCACCGCCGCGTAGAATAAAAGTAATTGCTCGAAAAAATAAATGGATCGAAGACAAAGAATGGGATTTCACGATCGACGGACAGCTAGTTGATACGGATCAAATTCACTTTACACGATTTTCAAATCCGTCTAATTATTCAGCCATTGGTTTGTACTATTCAGCTTCTATTCGTAGGTCCGACGACGTAAGATTATCACGATTTTCGGTGTACAAATCTAACGTATATTAATACTGTAGCGATCTTTGTAATAAATCCAAGTGGAAAGTATCACGTAGACGTACGTATACAATTAAAATTAACGTTTGAAACGGATTGCGTCCAAAACGTAACTTGAAATTAGCCCCGAAAAGCTGACCTACGCGTGTGTCTAATAATCTAATAAACTATTGAGTTACTGAAAACCCGAGGGAAAATGTTTTGTAAGAAATGTATTATGTATTTGCTCAGCAGAGTTAAAATTTAAAAACCGTACATCTACCATAACGACTTTTGAGGTAAATATTTAGAAGTCAGGCTGTCCGGAATAATATACCATTAAACGGCGTAAAATTATAAAAGGCATTTTGCAGGTAAACGCACCATTAGCAGGTAACACATGGAGCGTATAATAAAATATGTAGCAACACACCAACGTCGGAGAACGCGAAACGATAAACTTTTCTTTTATTGTAAAAGTTTACGAGTTCGAAATTGTTCACGACGTAATATTATGAGACTATTCAACCCGAAGTTTGGCGATGGGGAAAAAAAGTCCAAGATGTACCGGGAGTATTGTTCTCTAAATTAAATAAGTAAATTGTCTTACATAGTTCCTCGCGGTCGATGGACCTGGAGCCACCTCCGAAGAGACCGATGAAGAAACTTTGTTTCGGCGGTTCGGGCATCTCGTGAGGCTGGAAGAGTTCGCCCATCATTTCTGGTAGACTTTGGCTGAAACACGGGTCGAACAACACGTTAAGCTGTGGGGCGGGCGCAGGGGTGGGGGAGAAGTTTTAGTACAAATCGACTCACCAGAATTCGGTGGAAACGGAAAATCTCTGCACCTCAGACGGAGTGTTCAAAAACAGTCCATGTCCCCGGTTACTGAAGCAAAACGTCTTGGCGATTCTATAGAAATACACACACGTACACAAAAGTTAACAGCCGTACAACGCAAAGACGTAGTGGGGGAGGAGAAAAAAAAATTTTAAGGATAAAACAATATAACGATAAAACAAAATGATTAAATAAAATAATTCGGGACATATTCACACACTATACATTTGCCAGTGTACAATAATAATAATAATAATAATAATAATAATATAAAAACAATAACAATAACAATAACGATGTAATAATAAAATAAATAAATAATAAAATTCTACAGACACTAGACTATGTAGGTGAAAAATAACGAAAACCCTAATTTTTCGTCGTGGCCTTTGTACAAAATTACACTCGACACAATAATACTGTGTAGTTATAACGTTATAGTACACACACGCAATTGATTTATTTATCTGTACACATTAATATTTATACGTTTAGTTTGTCAAGTATAATATAACAACATAATAAATGTATATACATCGTCCGTGGTTTTTCAATCGGTTAATTGGCGAGTACTGATTATTGGAGCGCCTTGATCCTCCCCCCGTTGTTTCTGTACATTATTTATTGTGTGCTCTTCTAAAATAGGTTTAGTGTGTGCAAATGATAGAGTGTCTTCGAGGTGAATCCAAAAACTCGTAAAAAAATGATTGTGCTTAATATAGCTGGTGGTCGAGGACATTCATTTTTGTCGACGTTCGCTTGTTGCGATTAATGATGAAATACGAGTTTCCGGATGTCGAAGACGTGCACGATAAAAAATATAAATATATACATTGAAGGTTAATTATTGTGGAGTTGAAAGTCTAGGATATCAGATAGCTAAGAAGATTATATGGACTTACATATTATATTCTATACATATAGAGTGAATATGGTAGGTGTGTATAGCCTATTTCCGTTTAGACTTTGATCATGATATAATATCCTAGTGAAAAAAAAAACCAGAAAGCCTGTTGCAATATTTACAGTCGAGTGCTAGGTATATAGTAATGTTGTACGATTGAACAACATGTAAACAGAAGTTCATGCAGAAAAAAAAAGAAAACGAATAAATAAAAATTAAGGTTATTAAGCGTAGGGTTAACGTGCTGCACGATCAGAATTATATTATAAGTCAAAGGTTTCTTTTAAATTTCGTTGGTAATTTCATCGTATATACGTTTCAGTAATCCAGCGCGATAATCCGAAACGGACATTTTCAAATATTTAATATATGTACGCGGAATTTCCGGACCCTACGTTTTTCAATAGAGTAAACTTCCGGAATTTCCGAATATTTCAGAAAATCCATAGTCCAAGGTTGTCGCTCGGACTTTTGAAACGTACTGGAAGCATTATAAAGCTTCTGACGATAATTTGATTTTGGCTCAAAACATAAAACAAAAATAACACACATACAAACGGACTGAGATTCAATCAACAACACGAGAAAAAAAATGCACGGAAACGATGGAAAAAGCCGTATACAGACTGGATGGTGTATAGGGTTATAAGAAAAGAAAAAAAAAGTGAAATAAAAAATAATAACAATAAATAAAAAAAAGCCGAGCGTCACATAATGCAGCTGCATTTACACGTTCACTTGGGTGGGTTTATGTATAGGTTGGAGTTATGGGGTAAGGTAACCATGCCAAAGGAGATAGCTAGGTCAAGAGTAAACCTGAAGGTAAACCAAAACCAGAAATGATCTAAGTGCAAATGTGTTACTGTACATTGGTGTCGACGCCGAGCTGTTAGACGTATATATGTATTATATTTTAGTGGTGCTTGGTGGAAATTATATTGTTTTTTACCTCGTATACGAGAGCGTACTGCATCGCAAATGTTACATCGATATATTAACGATGCATTACGGTAGATATACATATAAATAAATGATATAACGTACCCGTTTACATACAGGTGTAAAAAACAACCATCCCCCACAAGCTACACGTAACAGACTGCAAAAGGCTATAGGTGTTATACGTTATTTAATACATACATATATTTGTATACAGACGATTATAAAGGTACGGTATGCTAAGAAATAATAATTTCTAAAGTCGCCTGCGTGGGATGTTTAATATTATTTTGCGAAACTTTGATGTCTTATATAATAACACGGTGGTGCGCACGATCGGTGTACGCGGCGTAGAACGAAAACTTTTTAGATCGTCATTCGTCATTAAATGATAAGCATCGTCGTAACTTTATTCCCGAAATATATAAGGTTTCCATTGCGACGTATGTATATATACGACGCGGTATTCAGAAGGTTCAGCAGGCTTCGAATTAAACTCCCAAGACAAATACAACGTTCACGGGAATTGTAAAAAATAATAATAATCTAGGAGGTGGATTTCCAGAAACAAAATCGTCGACTATTGCGCGGTAGAAGGGGGATGGAGGAGGAAATATATATCTAAAAAAAAATCAATGTAACATTGTCGTAGAGCTTACAACAAGCTGCGAACTCCGGAGGATATTATAAATTTATAACGCTCGTAACAGTATTCTGTTACAAAATTGAATTCAGTGAAAATAATAAATTTAATTTTAAAAATGTTATATACACACATAATACACAAGTATACACATATATATTCCTTATGGATAACGGAATAACACTATTGATATTTCAAAACCATTGGGTTACTGAAATGGAACAATTGAAATATTAACGTTGTGTGATGTCAAATAAAAAGAGGCGTTGAAGAGGATGCGAATATATATATATATATGTATGAAATACGTTACTTGTATATTTATATTAAGGAAAGAAAATCGGCTTCACAATAACAACAAAAAAAAGCAAGAGATTTCCGAGGCGTAAAGATGAAATCTTTTTTGGTCTGGTAGTTTATACTTGCGAATATCAATATCGAAGATTAAATATGGCTATTTTTATTGTTATTATTACATTAATATTATAAAAATTAACAAAACTTATAGAATACCTTTTTCCTACGATATATGAGTTATAAATTGTGTACTTTTGTTCAATTGATTTAGAATTGTTGTAAGAAAAAAAATCTATCAGCTCGTGTCTATATTTGTGTGTGTGTGTGTGTGTGTGTGTGTGTGTGTGTGTGTGTGTGTGTGTATGTGTGTGTGGATGTGTGTGTCATGTATTGTATGGCGATCCTAGTGTTCACGACTTACTGGTCTGTGTCTTCATTGACAAACATCTGTTGGCCCCATATGGATAACATTGGGTCAACTATGCCCTGTTTCTGGGTCTGAAAACTGGCCACAATACAAACCATAGAGATAATAAACACTAATAAACATTGTCCGAGACGACAAACAACCAAACAGTTACGTATTTATTTTCTTGTTATTTTAAAAATAATACTGTATATGTTTAGTTTATAGACGGTCATTGTAAGTATACCACATGACTGTCCATAAGAGATATTGGCCATTAGTGTACTCTATATTATAAATCTTAGGATTAACAAACAATAAACACGCGTACACAAAGAGTTGCGTGACATTGTCATGATTATAACTCTGTCATGTTGCCGTACCGCAATATTATTACTGTTCTAACATTATGAATACATCTGACATGTTCAATATAGTTACAGAAAAAAAAAAAAGTTTTTATAATAATTATACATCGAGGATAGATTAAAATCAATCGATAGGTAATTAAATATAATTCTGTATACAATAATATATTGACATGACGATTTACCGCATTAGACATGTTATTTATATATTGTATGGGTTATACTCGTATATTCATTATGCTGTCATCGGCTTTGCTATTTTCGCGAAACTCGACACTTTAAGATATTGAAACCGTTATTCTAAAATGAAATAAAAGAACGCGGGCGGACTTAATTCGGGGTAAATTGAATTATGATAAAACAAAAAAAAAAATATATATATAAAAAAAAATAACAAACACCTCTCTCGTCATTCCCAAATCGTGGATTATATTATTTCAACGTTTTCTTATACATACCTTAATACTATATTATATTCACTGGGTGCGAAACAAACAAGGTCATTTCGAAGAGGTCGACTTGGCGTAAAGCCATTTTAACGTCGAACGTAAAAAAAATGTCCGGGTATATAAGTAATTTTCTTTAGCATCGATTTTTTCTCTCGGCCGGGTGGTATATATTGAGCAGGAAATTGAAACAACACTTAATTTGTTTCCGAAACCGATTTTTCAAGGGATGGCGTTTTATTAATTTTGAATATATTTCAGAAAAAAATCACATCCGATCGTATGCTTGTATTGTACACGAGTAATATGTGTACGATATCGGAAAACGAAAGCGGTAGAAAAATTGCAATCCTTCGCGTGTGCGAGTCACCGTAGACGTTCTATGTAGAAACGCGTAAAATTATATTCAACTATATTCAAATGCGTAAATATAAATATCGTCCGCCGAGCAAGAACACGTATACGGGGTATACGGCGAGGAGAGGGTGTTGGAGGGCGGGCAGTTATCGCGCACATGTATAGTAAATGTATTCAGAAAAATAAATTAGCATAAAACAGTGTTCTCCGTACCTTAGATCGGAGAGCGCCAGGAAGTCGATGTCTACCAAAGGCCTGAGACTCGGCAAGCTGAAGATATTTATGTGTCCGTTGGATATGTAACACGCTAGACATACGCTATCTGCAAAGGATAAAATCGGATTAGGATGTACGGTCGACCGAACCAGCAGGATTTTCGTCCTTGGCGACAACGCTGTACGCTCTCACACTTAGATAAAATATACACAACGAATACGATGTCGTTCCTTTTTGTTTCGTTTCGTAATAACGCGGAACGACGTTCCGCCACCCCGACCCGAGTTTCGGCGTCGCACAAACGCAGTTTTGACATCACGGGAAATAAAATAAATCGCAAAAAACGCGAGAAGTGCGTCCGGCGACGAATCGGCCGGTCGATCGGCAAATCAGCCAAGTACACATCATACATTATTATATAATTATGACGCAATAATAAGGGAGAAAAATTGAGAAAAAACTGTAACCTTATACGTTCTTCATCAGCGCATCGAACGTTTGAAATAGAAACGAATTCGTAATGTCGGAGTAGTACGCCGCCGCGCATCAATACTGATCGTTCAGACCCTCTAATAACGCAGTCGACGCGCGTTCAAAGGATATACACAACTCGAGACCCGAGGCGCACGCCGAGCCCCTCGGTACCACCGATGGCAGGACCTCGGCGGAGAGGGTGCAGAGCGAGGGGGTATCTTCCCGCCCCCCGCGGCCACGTACCTTTCATGGATATGACTTCGGACTTGACGACGAAGTCGGCGTCGGATATCTGATACTTGTAGACGCAGTTCTGCGACGGTAGAGCCACGACCCTGGCCTGCTTTTCGCTGACGATCGTCACGAACTGCCGGTCGCACGACACCTGCGACTGTTGCAGCTGCAGTTGCGCCGCTACCGATCCTGCGCCGCCGCCGCCGCCGACGCCACCACCGCCGGGGTTGCTGGACACGCTCTCCGAGCTTCCCGTCAGCGCCGGCGACATGCGATTGAGTCCACTGGAGTTCTTGGTAGGCGTTTCTGCAACGGTCACACGAAACGTACGGCATTAGCGCGTTTTACGATGTCGCGGTTATTATTATTATAATATTAAAAATATCCTAATGGACGCGACGCAGGGGAAACGACGAATAGCAGAACACCACCACCGTGACGGCGGATGATGAACAGTATAATTGCTACAAAATATATTTAGTTTTTAAAAATCGCGAGGCTTACTTTGTTTGTCTCGGCCCTCGTCTCTCCACGCTTCGTACGCGTACGGTATCAAAGCGCCGTTGCAGTCCAGGAACGACATGGTGAGCACTCCGCCTTTCAGTCTGAAAATCGTACCTGCACGGCCGGCAACAAGCGGGCGGAGATGAGAACAAAAAAAAAAAACACAAAAGTTTGAGTAACGGAAAAAAAAAACGTTTAAAAATATATTCATGCGATGATGATTATTCGAACGAATCGAACAGACGACGGCAACAGTTTTGTTTAGACACGCGTTGTATCCGCGGCAGGGCGTGATGATAATAATAAGTGGTTATACTTTTAGCGCGTGTACACACAAACGAGAAGATCCCCTGTCGACGGCGAGTGAGAGAGCTCGACAACGGTTTATGTAAATCAGAACATAAAACAAAATGTCCGTGCGTATACACATTTATATATAAACGGCGCGCAACTGTAGCAGTTTAGATTCGAGTTAACGGCACGATAAAAAATATAAAAAAAAAAGGAAAAAGAACGCTCGAAACGTATATTTACGTATATGTGCACCGTAACTGCACTATGGCCGCGTGCACGTACACATGTATATATATAATATATATATATATATATATATATATATATAATGTATAGTGTGCTCGTAAGTCGTAAACGTTTATGTGCACTTTACACGAGGCCGAATAAGTCCGGATAATATATCGCGATATTACACCACGTGTGTATCGTGCTATACGCAGTACGCGTCAATTAACGATGGCGGACAGCGGTTGTTCAGTCGAGCGGCCGCGAGTGGTGTTATTGCCGAGACCGTCGCGGTCGTCGTCGCCGACACGATCGGGGGTAAACTTTCGAATCGTCGTCGAAATCGCTTAAACTATTCGCGCCCCATTAATTATGCCCCAATCGCCTGTACAACCGGTGGAATTCGCGTATCGCCGTCCTTTGGTTTGTCGACGAGCACTAAGGATATTTATTCGTGTTGTTCTAATAACGTCCGCGCATAGTTCAGTGCCACACCGTGCCCACCCATCTAATGTCACACCGCCCGTGATGTGTATCCTCGTTGTCTGATGAAATCAAGTCCATCAAGGTAACCGCGGTAGTAACGACATAGACATATTCTATTCTACCAAAGAACCAAAATGGTATAAGAAAAACGTGTCCACGACACTTTTTCTTCGTGTACATATGAAAACCAAGCTATTGATAATATTAGTTTTTTGCCCCGATATCGCATGGCGTTTCAGAGGATTAAGTTCTTATATTAAAAGTACTTAATCATTTTGAGAAAATTAGTATTAAAAAGGAGCTGTATATAGATATTATTTTGATACAGTGAAATTTTTATGATATCCAACAGTTTTTTTTTACAAATGCATTTTGAGTATAGTTCGTTTTGAATGATTTCAAGTACTCTTAATATCGTTTTAAGTGTCTCGTTAAAAAAAAAAATTAATAAATAATACTTTGAAAGACAAAAAGAAATGGAATACGAGTAAAGAATACGAGTAAAGCATGTAATATGATGTTTCGTATTTTACAACACAATATAGTTATTTTTGGGTAATTATAATAGTTAAATGAAAGCATAAAATACATTTGTGTATACGTAAAAACACCGAGGGTATTATAATTTCGAAAACATTTTCTTTTACGTACGGTACAGCGTACCTATTAGAGATAAATTGTACAACGTTAATAAATATGGAAATAGAGACTTTCAAGTAACCTATTAAATATTAAAAAATGTAGAAAATATGCAAAAATAAAGGGGTGAAACTATTAAAGAGCACTTATAAAATAAAAACTTGAAAATGTGTGAAATAAAATTTCAGTTTATAGTTGAGCATTTTCTGGAACGGATTTGCAGAGCATAATAATGACACACACACACACAAATATACACAGACAAACATATACACACACATAAATATATATATATTTTTTTAGTACACCCTATTTGGATATGCAAATGATATCTAAAGTCCCGAGTACCACTTGCGAATACAAACGTAAAAACACAACAGAAAATTCTGAAAAAAAAGGAAAAGATACTAGAAAATTATTTGTATCATTCGGAGTACTAAAAGTTGCTTGACAATTATACATATAATTAGATTACGCCGTGCATGTGTTTATATATAATATTTGCTCTTTCCGTTTTTAACATAATCTGCGAAATTATCCGGGAAGAATCTAATGACCCACATACTTGTGAACAACTTGTCGTTGACAACATAAAAAGTGAAAAACACGATAAAAAAAATAGTGCTTTCCGAGTAATTTTTGTACACCTGCGGGAATAAATGGAAAAAAAAACTTACCACAAGGGGCGACGGTTACGGGCTGCGTGGTCCTGGGCTCTCCGGAGGGTGGTAGATTGATCATTATGGTGAGCACCGATCCCACACTGGTGCCTATCCAAAGGGTCGGGAAGTTAGACGGATCTGTAAAGAGAGGAGAAAAAACAAAAATTATTGAGTTTAAAAAGAGACGGAGAAGCTGGCGCGCGGTGCGCTCGCGAGGGAAATGAAAAGAACGAGATATTATATATACGTATAGGTCAGGGAAGGAGTTGGATCGGACTGAAAGGTTTTATATTAAAAGGTACTCGAAAAACTCATTAGATACCGGATTTCTTCGTATACGAATCGCCGAACGTCAAACACTGTATTGACTCCGTGGTAATGTTGTCTAAACTCGACATACTAGAACTCCGCGATCTGGAGAACGAGCTGTCCAACTTGTCTAGACGAAAAAAAACAACAGGCGTAAGTTAATCCAATAGCGAATGTGCACGGTAATTAAATTATAAAAGCAGTTTTTTTTTTAGAAGTGTTAACCATAATTATAATAGATAATATTACAATGTCAGTTAGAAGAAAAATTAACTATTTAAGTAATTAGAATAAAATATATTAAATTATAAAAACGTGCAATACGAAAAGCTTTTTCATGCATAACATCAAACGTAGGTAAGTAAACATTTTATTATAAAACAATTATAACGCATACAATAATAGATTAATAAATAAGCGTAAGGTATAAAATCGTGCAACAGTGCGCATGCCAAGCGATCATGTGATATTTACAACTTTCCGTTATCGAATATTTTACATTTTTATTTACAGCGTTCACGACGGTTTTTTTTTTTACGATTAAGTATTTACAATTTTTGATTTTTTTTAATGAAAATAAGTATCAACATATCGTACGTTTATCTTGTAATAATGTGTACACGCGTGTAATGTAACAATCATTTGATGATGATAACATGATATTGTAATCGTTCAGTTTTTATACGTATAATAATATGTAAATGTTGTGTGTGTAGTGTGTGGCGTGTGTGTGTGTTTTGTGTTTTACGAAAATGTCTGGTAAAGTGTGGTAGATTATTACACACGTGGACAGCATAATATCATAATGATGACTTTGCGTATATGTAGAATGTAAGTAAAACGCGCGTTGTCGGGGACGGTGGTTTGAAGAGCATTACAACACGTAAAGAGACAAATTTAGCATACATTTGTATTATATTCAGACTCAAAATACGAAGAAGTATAGTTGAAATTTTTAAAAAAAAAAAAAAACAACACTAAGGTAAATCATAATATTATACACTGTATATAATATGTAGGTAAATAAATAGCAAGAGTAAAAGGGGGTCACATAGAGATAGAGAGCAGTGGTCAGATCGGTGGTCAGACATAAGTAAAAGCAGACAGTTGTAATACAACACAATTCAATATTATGAGGAAGAGGCGATAGTGGTTGAATATAATATTATACGACGTTAATACTATAAACAATAACATGTAGACACACAAAGAACATATACGGCACACTCAAGTTTTGGTAGATACACATCGCCGCTTGAATGTATGTTTTTTTTTACGACGACGTTAGACTTTAATAATATACAGGAAGGATGGTTTTCTCTGGGCATTTTGTGTTTAGACTTTCAATAAATATAACGTTTTTCGATCGTGGAATTAGTAATTCGTGTAGGATCACATTGGCCATGCTGAGGGGGCAAAAGAAAACGCTAAAACAACATATAGTATAATATAATAGTATAATAGATGTATATGAATTTGGTGTAGGTTGAATGACACTACGACATAATGTGGACGGTTATAATAAATAATGATACAATATGGCAACAGTTGAAAAAGTATATTATGTTTTGATGGTGATTGATTAATATATGAGAGGAAAAAAAAAGGACGCTTATGATGGTTGTTTCGTGACTTCTATACTATATTTAATACGGTATCGATAAAAATCATGCTATAAAATGATGATACACCCGAAATCCTGGTATTTACTCCTCGACGAGCATAAGCCGAGTTAACGGTTAACCTAAGGCTCGGAACTTCACGCAATATAAAAAAAAATATATTTATATTTTTATACAGAAATGTTATTCATTATTAAAACCAAATCGTTACACCAAATTATTATAATCTACAGTCGTAATATTGTACAGGCATACAATAACTATGGTTAGCTATGTATAAGTGGTAGTCATTGTCGATCCTTAATCATTATACATGTACGTATACTGCTGGTCGTGACATAAACGTTTTTGTCCAAATAACTATTAAAACAGTGGCGCGTCGGGTTACAGATCTTGGGAAGATAAGGGAGGTTTTTACTGTTAACATTATCGGGATACAATATCATACCTCCTTCCTAACTAGACCACCTATACAATGTCGTACATAATAATACTTAATTCATAACATATCAACACATACACATAAGTTTTTACAATTATTACACCTCAGTACATTATATTTATACTGGTTACAATATTATAAACTGTTATTTCACAAAAACTATAGTTTTTTATAGCCATACAAATATCGGACGCGCCAACAGCTTGGCCGGAACATTTAATAAATGGAGACTTCAGCTTATCGTCGGTGAAGCCACTGTTTTAAATAGCGACGACTACTATTGTTACTGGTTTGTGTACTATGACCCAAAAGCATGTGATTCATAGAAATCGGAATTATATAACCCCCGACGAAGGAGAGATTGTTAGAGGGCTTACGGAAATATAAGATAAGCGTATCAGATTGATTTATCAAATTAATATTGTGTGTAAGAATAATTACGACGGCGATTCGGTGTGCTCTGAATTAATGATGTAAGATTTTTTATAAATTATAAAATCAAAATTATACAAGATGACAAATTGGCAAATATTTAAAAATTAATAATTATAACAAAAAAAAAAGAAATGCAAGAAATGCATGGTTATATACGTTTAGCAGAAGTCCCGAGCCCAACAAACAATAATGAACTATATTACGTAGTACATAAAATTTGATCCAGAAGGGTTAATTAAGTAAACGCTGTTTAATGGCTATTGTATATAAATGGGTCATTAAAAACTAGTGATTTCAAATTTCGCGTGCCGATCGTTTTGTAGGAGAATAAAAAACGATCTTTTCAACGGCAGTGTTCACTTTAAACAGATCGAAATATGTTTAAAATATAATCCACCACATGGAGTATGCACCAAGTGCCCAATTGGAATATCGAAGCACATATATTATGTGTATTGGTGTAGTTGGATCGTTTACGGTTATACTTCATTTCACGAAGCACAGTATAACGGGTGGAATAGCATCCAAACGATCAAATGAAACGATATATATATATATATTTAAATTAATAAACAATAAAAAAACACGATCACACGAACAATGAGTTATTGCCCTGGGGATAATATAACCGTATTGTACAGTGAATAATACCGTCAGGTGAGTTAGTTCCGTTTAACTTGATAATAAAAAAAAACGAATATTTATGTGGAATTCTCCAATGGCACGTGGGTAGTGTATAGTGTGTATGAAAATAATATTAATAACAAAACGCGTATAAATAACATGGAATTTCGCTGTACGAGTCTCTAAAGCGTAGGCACTTAACGGCCGAAACACTCGAATTTGTCACAACGGTATAATGCGTGTTTGGAATTTTTTTCGCGAAAACTATTGTCGAAAAAAGTTTTAGTCATTATCCGGAAAACAAATGAACTGAACTAAATACGTCGTTTGCGACGACAATACGTACAATAATAATAGCAGTACTATCGGAACGCTCGAAAATTGTTGAAATCATTGGTTTAATGACCCATCGGATTTAACGCGGTGCGTGTGTAGTATAAGTTATTACACACCATAACGCGATTGTATTGCATTTTCATAACAGTAATAATGTTATTATCGTTCGAAATGCACGGATGGGGCATCGGGAAAGCCGTAAACTGTTTCAGGTGGATCGTACGTCTGATGTTAAACCGAGAACGGTCAGGTGTAATAATTTGCAAGCGAGAGACGGACAGAGAAACGAAATCCTGGGTGACATACGGGTATATAAATACTGAACATGTTTGTAAATTATATAATATGAGATATTTTATGTGGATGATCATGGTGTGAATTCTTATGTAATACACGTCTAAGATAGTAACAATAATACTAATAACTATAATATAAAGATGTATCGTATACGATTATAATAATATGGAGACAAACAATATATAAAAGAACACAACAAAATGCAACAAAAATCAAACAACGTATATTATCCGGATTAGATTGTGTGTTTGTATATACGTATAACATGAGAATGATGAAAAAACAAAGAAAAAAAGGACAGAGGTGGATGTAACAATAGTAATAATAATAAAGTCAAACAACCAATATAATATAGAGTCGGAACAATACACAGCGGGAAGAAAAATGTAGTATAACAATAAATATATAATATTATAAAAATCGGTCTCTCAGGCGAATAGTATAGGTAAAGGCGGTAATAGAAAATACACATGGATGGACGAGCAGATATACGCAGACGGACAAACACATATTATAGATATAAATACTGTAAGTAGGTACTAGATAGGTACACGCACACGCACAGATAATGTATAGATATATAGATGTGTAGACGGATAGATAAAGAAAATAAAATATGTTATTATATAATACTGTGTATATTTATAATGGATACGAGGAGTGAATGAGGGAGAGAGGTAGAGAGCAGTGGCGCCATTTGAGTTATAATTTCAGGGACGAGCCAAATTTACGGCAAGCCGATTTTTCTCTTCGGCGTGTTGCTTCCGAGAACGTGCCCATTTTGTCATGATGGAAGATAACGAGTTCTAACGATTTTCATTTACACGTGGACAGGCATCAAACCTAGATATTTAGGTTTTCGTAATTTGAAAATTTTGCGCACGTCACTTAACTAAAAAGTCGACTTTTGTCCAGGGGGTCGTCGTCACTGAAAAGCGGTGGTAAATTGTTAGTGTTTTCGCTATACCGGTGGGTGCACAGTGAAAAAACACGAAACAATTTACAAGGTAGTGAGTATAGTAGTGACGGAAGAGTAATATACACTTGTAAAGTCGTCGAGCGCAGGGAACGAGTTATAATAAAATTCGTTGTACGCGCGCGGTTATTACGCGCGAGAGGCGGACGCGTTAAAAACCGGCGGGGACGTTCTAGCCCTACAAACGGCGCCCCCGGGAGGAGACAAAGACGTGGGAGACGGATAGACGGACGCAGAGAGAAATATACGAGCATATGTTTTATGATAACAACGATGCGGTACACGCGATAAGAATCGTCGGTTACTGGTACTGTCAATAGTTATCATGATTATTAATGATTAATAATTTAGTGGCGATTTGTACTACCAAAACTGCAATACTGTCTGGTGGCGAGCAGGTTGTGCCGGTCGACCGCCGTGCACAGCGCGGCCCGGGTGTTGGCCACGGCCAGACCGTCGTCCGAGTAAGACACCGTGCTCAGGCACTTCTGCAGCTTGTTGCGTTGGCCGCCTTGCGACCGGCTCCGCCTGACCGGCTCCGTGGTGCGGCCGCCGCCGACGCCACATCTGACGCCGCCGCCGCCGCCGCCGTAAAAACCTCCCCCGAAGCCGAGTCCTCCGCTGCCACCACTTCCGATCCCTCCGCTGCTTCCGATTCCACCGCTTCCGATCATCCCTCCGCCGCCGCCGCCGCCGCCGTGTGCCGCCGCTGCCGACGCCGGCCCGAACGAGAAATGACCCGAAGTAGACGACGACGACGCCTTGGCGACCAGGGTGGGCGACAGACACATGCCGTTTATCTGAACCAACGACGTATTTATTCGTTCGCACGCGCACAACGCACCGAGCACAGAGGATATATGGCACACGGCGAGTCACATAACGAACCCCTACCGCCGCAGCAGAGCCGCCGTCGTACCCTCCGCACAACAATAACAACAACAGCAACAACAACGATGACGACGACGTAAACGAAAATAACAACAACAACAACAACAACAATGACGACGTATAACGCGCGGGAGACTTGTGGTCAAGGGGAGGTGATAGGATTTCCGCCGGAAGAGCTTTCCTCACTTCGCAGCGGTACGCTTTAGGCGCAGCTAGACTACAGATTTTTAGGGTACGACTATATATGACTGTGCACGGTTGTTGGGAAATTAATAATTCCGGATACGTCCTTTGCGGGAGCAGACAATAGTTCGTGTGTTTCGAACGATTCGAAAAAAATGTATTGTAAAAGTCACGGAAACAAATTATTTTACACTCAAAACATTTACACATTTCAATCGGCATCGTTCCGCTGTTTATCACGGTTAGCCGTTATACGACTCGGAGTTCTGTAACTTTTGTGAACATTTTCTAAAAACCTATAACGTCACCTTAAAGATGACCATTATGTGGGTCTCTAAACGCGGGGATCTAAATTATGTATTGTAAAACGAATTTCAGGGGAAACGATCGTTTAAATTATTATAGTTAAATCAAATAATGAAATATTCGTTTCGAGAACGGGTGTGTCGATAATTTGTATGTGCTGAACGAGCCTTACTCGATTTTGAATGGAATAATTCCAATCTTGGAGTTATATTATGTCCAAAAACACCGAGAAAAAACTTGATAAAAACTGGTGATCCGCAAGTATAAATATTCTAAGGAGGAACTTTTACGATTACGATGATAACATCGCACATATATGGTAGTTATCTAATATAAAAAATACAAACATCAAAAACCGCCATCGATACCGGTGATGGCACGATACAAGAACGTTTTAACTCGTAAGCCATAAAATACGTTTAACAGTAACTATCGGAAGTTGTATAATAATTATCTTTTTTTCTGTTCTAGGCAGCTCCACTCATATAGCTATGTTATATGATCGTATAAACACGACAACTTCGATCACTGTTCTCTAATAAAATTGCCTGCTTCACAGGTATCTAACATGATAACGATTTACAATTTTTATTTTTTTCACAGTTTTATTTTTTATACTTTTCTATGTACATGACCGACACGACGGCTTGAATTTTATTGCAATTATTTTCCACGCTTGCGTACACACGCGCGGTCTATATAGAATGTGTGGTGTATTGGTTGGTCCGGGTCCTGAGCAAGAACAAGTTCATTTCTAGGAACCAATAAAACGATTTAACGGAATTTCCGAGGCACATCCACAATCGGTAGCGATTTTTATGGAATTATTTACGTTTTTTAATCAAAGCATGGGCTTAAAGCGGCTGGATTTTTTATTTTTTATTTTTGGTGGCCTCCTCTCTACAACCATGTCAATAAGTTTCCGGCGAAAGAAATACAGGGCGAGGTTCGGCGAGGATGCACACATCAACTATAATGTCACGGCCGGCTCCGCCCGTCAAATAAAACGTGCGAAACGTCGATGTACAAAAAAAAAAATAAGAAAAAACGTTTTTTCGCCCCACAGTCACACGGAGATTTAGAGGTATTTCCTACGTGCACACACGAGGAGGAGGAGGAGGGTACGCGGTCGCATGTAATATGGAAATGGACGGCAAGGACTCGAGTGGGAGAGAGGAATATAATATATTTCCTCTTGCACACGCGTGTACACCGTAGCGGGTACGTACATTATTACGTGCGAGCGTTATCACGCAATTTACATTCAATTTCGTACACCAAAAGCCAGTGGTGCACTGCTGCACCGGGATAAGGCTCGGACGACTGGTTGTAAACAATCGCGGTCCGTTATACAATCGCGAGCGCGCACACATGCGCGTATTTATATGTTTGTGTATAGACCGCACGAGCACCGTATAAAATATAATACAGTCGAACTTTTATTGAACGAAACCCTCTATACATAACGAATTCTTTGATGAAACCCGCGACATTCTCAATAAAAATCCTTTCCGTTTAACATTTCTTTCCAACGAATTAATTCCATACATTTTTTACATATTTTCATAGTTGAAAATTCATATTGAGCTTTCAGAAGTGTAATGTGGAAAAATTAAGTTTCGAGAGCCACGAGCTTTCGACACTGTACAATAGATGGGTATAATATAGTATTATTATAATATATGTTGTTGTGTCGCGTTATTATTGTACGTATTGCATTATATATTATTATTGACATACACTTAGTACAGCAAAAATGTGTTTTTAAATGAAGAAAATTGTATTTTTTTAAACGAACTTTTTCCAGAGAGCCGTCAAGTTCGTTAGGTATAAAAGTTTGACTGTAGGTGTTAATTCAAGGGGATATCATGACCGCGCGATAAAATAGTTTTAAGATTATTTTACGCGTTTCGAGGGAGGCAAAGTATATCTATAAACAGTACAGGTTTAAAAATATATACAAGCAACGCGCGTTTTCTTAATGCGTTTTGGACGCACACGGGCCACGGTCACTAAAGGATTTTTTTAGTTTTTCACTTGACGCAGCGCGTAAAACGGTTGGATTTATGTATCCTTTTAACATGGACCATGTACGTTTATAGAAAAAAAAACGATTTTTCGCAAAGGCTCATATTATATCCGCGGACCCGTAAATGTAACACCACTAGTATCCGTGGGCGTATTTATGATCGCATAAATGGGTGGAGAGGAATAAATTAGTAAACCAGCCCGGTGTATTTAAAAAAATAACTTTTTGGTCATTATACGATCTCCCGCGGGAAAAATGTAAAAAAAAAAATGAACAGTTCGGAAAAAAAACAAGTGCAAAAATGTAAATTTACCGCCGTACACAGTAGTGAGACAATGAGCTTACGATTTAAGTTGGACGGGAAGCGGGATAATGGATAAATACAACGCGACCTGCATTTCGGAGCAAATTTCTAGTTAAACCGTACCTATATACAATGCGCATAAATATACGTATGCAGGCGCACGCGTTCGTTTCCAGTCTGCTTTGCCCTGGCAACAATTCAAAACCAAACTCGACAGTTTTCGATTAATACATTTTAATTAAATACACGCCGGGACAATATATTCAAATCAGCGTAACGAAATAACGTGTACATGCGACTTTGATGACACATAACTGTACATAATATAATACATATATTTATACCTATATATGTATACGAATACGCGCAAGGAGAAAGTTATTCACGTGTCGTTTATAATTTCCCTCTATGCACACTAGTACATTATAATACGTATAATATATATTAGCTTATAC
>OX454269.1:7180375-7640315 GCA_949715065.1 Periphyllus acericola | reverse complement strand
TGGTCGACGGACGAAGGTACTCGATTCTCGGTATTCGTTTTCGATTTTACGAATGGTATATATACATATATTACCCATTATTATTATGTTTCATCGCACACGATATTATTCAACACTAAAGTTAATTGAAGTTGAAGTATAATGTATAAACTCATTGGAGATATTGTATGGATGAAATCAAATAGATATATACCTAAGTATTGTACTCGTGCGCAGGGACATGAGTGTATTTATCGTGTTTTATAAAACGTTTTGATTTATACAACAATTATAATACGTATAACAGCACGCGACGATTATTATGGTACTCGTATAATAAGCAGTTGTTTATTTTATAGAACATAAAATTAACGTTTACCCATAACTGTTTTTTTAATCGTTTAGAAATTTAGAATAATGACTCATTATTAATGATAGAAATATATTAATTTACATTTGTAACAATCTAACCTAATCTTATGTTATATTTATTTATACATTGTCTTGGTGCAATTTATTTTCCAATAAAAAGCAGAAAATGTAATAACTAGAGTGAATTGGAATCATAGGTCACGGAATGAGTACATAATGTGTAATTTAGGAGTGAAAATAATGAGACAGTAAAGTAGAGATGTGGAATTGTGGAAAACGCCAGTGGTGGTGTCATGGAAATTTATACAAACTGAAGTAGAAGGATAAGAAAAATCGAGGACAAGATGCTTGAATGGCATATGACTATGAGAGTGTGTGTGCGAGATCAGAACGTTGGGAGAAGAATTCGTTGAATGTATTATTATTACTCGTTTGTCAACCAAATAAATAGATTAATAATTCATATTGTACGATTCCAAACGAGAAAACCTTATTTGAACACTGTAAATTGCCATAATATAAACACTGGCGTTTACCCGAGGTTTAGTGAAATTTGGAGTGAAACTGTATGTTTTATTCCGTTGGTGTTCGTCGAAGCGAGCTACAATAGTTAAGCGCACTAAGAATTTAGTCAGTCGAAATGTTGAATCCTTAACAGTATACATTTGTCGATCAAAAATAATTGAGTTTTTCGCCGACATTGATTCAAGTAGGTCGAGGTGCTGTAAACCTTAGCATATATCGTAACGATTATCGATGAAGTACAACGGGATGAGTGATACTATATGATAACGACAGTAATTAATAATTAGTGGTCGATGCAGAAAAGTTGATCGCCAAAACAATAATAATTTTATATTATTACATTGTGTTGAATTTCGTATTGGCCAAGTGATAAAAGTGAACTATAACTGTAACTAAACATATCGTTAAAATGAACCGAGCTCGTCGAATGAGAGTCGGCGCGAATTATACGGAAAATTGTACAAATCGATCGGTAATAATAAATTCTAAACAATAATATGAATGCACGTATTATAAATTCTATACGCGGCGACACGCGCGGATTGTATAAACGCATATTATAAAACTGGTTTTTGCAAACGAAGAAATTCCGCGATTCAAACGCCGTTAATTAATTAACGATGATTTTATGCGTTATCAACGAAAAGTGGAAAGTCCAACGGTTTACAGTCATCGGGAATAAATGAGTCGCACGGGTATATCGACGTGTAATTAAAAGGTATACCTAGAGATAATTATGCCACACGTAAATTATGAATAATTATCTTGACAATTAATAATAATCATGTATCAAAGACGTATTTAAATAACTCGGCGGAGTAACCGAGCGCAGAGCACGCTGCAGATGTGTTGGGAAATCGTGCAAAAGCATGGTGTAGGTATAACAATATGTGCTCTGAATATATGTGCGCCAATTGTGTTGCAAAGCGACTCGGCGCGTATGATAAAATAATTATATCACGTTACCCGAATGGAAATCGACTATTCGCGTTTATAAAACATTAATACGTCTTATTTATATACTCGTATATAACCGTACGGTTGCGATAACGAAATATTAAATTGGTTAATTATTATTATTTTTACACGGCGCACGCGGGTATAATATTAGACGCGAGGAATATCTACGAGGAGATAAAAATACGAGAACGTGTACGTGTCGGGATAAAATACTATAAAGGCGCTCGTACAGTAATTATTGGTATCACCAAAGGCCGTTGTCACGGTCCGAAAATAGGTTCGGCACGCATCTAAAAGTCGCGGGTGGGGCGAGAAAAAAAGCCGGCGGCGGGTTCCACGCGGTATGAACCGCGAGGACTTGGTTGTAGGATTATAGGAGGGTGAAAATGAAAAACTTACCGGGTGAACCGGAGTTTAGGCCGGCCGAGCCGAAGGCGGGAAACGCGCCCGCGTAGTGAGGGGTGCCACGCTCCCGGGGCGGCTGGATGTTGCATGCCCGCGGCGAGTAGGCGGCCGCGGCGGCAGCGGCGAACGCGGTGAACGGTGTCGGCCGGACCGGCGCCACCGGGTGGTGCTGGTGGTGGTGGCCGCCGGCCGCGGCGCCGCCGGACATCATGAACCGCGGCTGCGCGCGGCCATGGCACCGGCGGGCTGCTGGAACTGGTGGTGCTGGTGGGTGCGACAGCGGCGGGCGACGGGTGCAGCGGCACGGGCGAGCGGCCGCGGTCCGGCGTGCTTGGACGAGCACCGGCGCCCGTGCGGCCCGTCGGTCGTCTCCACGTCCACGCTGTTGCGGTCGTCGTCGTCGTCGTCCGGTCGTGTCCATATCATCGTCGTACACGGAACCGGGGGTCGGCGACCGGATGGGCCTGGTGTCGGCGAGCAGCGCGGCCACGCTGAACTTGATGTGGCCCGACGGCCGGGCCGCGGCCATCACGGACGACGGGCTGCTGGCCGTCTCGTGCTCGTTGTTGTTGTTGTTATTGTTGTTGTTGTTGTTGTTAATGTGATGATGGATGATGTGGTGCTGCAGGTGGTTGTTGTTGGGCATCACCATGTTCGTGGCGGTCGTGGCCGCGGTCAGCCGCAACGGTTTACCGGTCGGCTCGTCGCCGCTGCAGTCCATCGGCCGTTGCTGCTGCTGCTGCTGCTGTTGCTGTTGCTGCTGGTGCTGGTGCTGCTGCTGCTGTTGCTGTTGCTGCGCACCGTTGTTGGAGGACGGCGTCGGTGGCGGTGGTGGCAACAAGATGGTTGAGCGCTAACACTGTCATATTGGCCGCTCCGGTCTGTTCTAGCATGTGTGTCCGCACGAACAGATTGCAAAGCGCATTCAACGCTCGCGGTTCACCAACGGCAGACCGCTGCAGTGAGTGACGACGGAACGCGTGCCGTTATGCATAAATGTCGGCGAAAAGCGTGTAATACGACGGGTACGTTGTATACGCGCGGAGTAGTTGTGTATCAGATACGTACGCGGGACATGTGATTTTTTTCAAACGACGAAGACGTGATTGAAAAATGAAAAATTGTTATATCGCGGACGGATCAATCGGGAACGCGCACACGCGAAAACGGAATAAAACGAGACACCGGTGCGAGCACTGAAAGCGAAAAGCGTATAAATCACGACGACCCGTATTACAATAATGTATACGCATGGGAAATGTGCAAAATACTATTATGCTTGTACTGTTCTCCCGGACGGCGGCGGAACGCGGGACAGTAGCGATGTCGTCGGTCGACTGAACGTCCGGACGGTAACCGCCGCGGCCGGTGGTGGCCTCGTGACGGCGGCGGCGGCGACCAGAGCGCGCCCGGTAGTGGGCCGCCGGCGCCGCCCACCGAAACGGTCACGCCCCTGCGGTGGTGGCCGTGCGGCCCTCGTGCCCGTGGCCGGCCGGCGCGGGGTGGGCGCGACGGTGTTCCGTCAATACGTCGCGTACCGTGCGTGCGCGCGCGCGCCCGCGTACACACTTGCGGGGCATTACATTTTACTGTTGCCGTCTCGCTCGCACGCGCGCACTATTTCGCCGACGCCCCCTCGATCGCTCGCGCAGTTCCCCGACCAGTCCTGATTTACGCCTCCCCTCAACCCCCCCCCCTTCCCGATCGCCCCCTCCCCCCGGCCGCCACGGCGCCCAATTCGCCGGGCGCGCTCGTGGGATACAATATCGTTTGATCTGCGAGCGTGTAGGTATAGGCGCGCGCGTGTGCGTCATTATCGCGTTTATGTATAGTGAAATGTGTACTTAACATACGTTTAGGTGCACGGGAAACGGTAATCGTCGTAATCGTAACGTTTGAGTGCGAAAAATGTATAATAATCGTCAAGTAATTAATTTATAACAAACGACGTTTCGAGAGCGCGTTTACGACCTCGTGTTACACATCGTATACTGCACCTATTGTGCACGCGCCTATTGCAGTATTACTACGCGTAGATAACATAACGTACGAGTCAGAGGCGTAGCCAAGGGGGCTAATGCCCTCCCCATTGACCGTATGTATTCGAGCCAACAGCCGTTATACTAGATCAATGATGTAGTAGTAGCACATCCAAAAAAAATATATCCAATATTAAAGATTGTATTAAATAATTGTTTAAAAATGTGTTTTTTTTTATAATTTCTTATTTTTGTGGAAATTAATGCCTCCCCCGTTTAAAATTCCTGGCTACGCCGCTGACTACGAGTTAATGTATTACGTGGTACAGGTGTGCGTATAATACCGCGATGACCGTACGGTATGATATACCATAATATTATGTAGGTATTAGCCGAGAGGTCTGCCAGACAAATTACAATAATATAATTATAATGCACATCACAATAGTAGTCCAACGCGTAACCGCACGTCGTGTACAATGTTCCGACAAACGCGGGTGCTCGGTTTTCGTGAAATATCGATTTCTCCGTATGCAGATCACCGCACGCGCCCGTAGTGCAAGTTTGCGGTGCAGGGAGGAAACGCGCATATTACGACGTAGAGGGCAAGAAAATCGATCGACTGATTAGTTTTTAATTAATCTCGCGTATTATAATATTGTTATTCCCGAAACTCATATTAATGTATGGTCGAGGGATTAATCGCTTGGTAAACGATAGAGCAGAGTCAATATATTAGCACCGTTGTTACATTATAATAAATTAGATAACATTATACTATCGTTATTATAATAAATTATAACAATAATTAGAATATGATACCGAAATAAATCCAAATTAATTAAATGTTTAAGCGATATTGACGTGATAAACGAAATTAATTGAAAATAATAATCACATAGTTGTAATAAAGATTAAAAAAAAAAATGTACTCGCGATAGGATAGGTAGAGGTGATGCATATAATGGTGATGTACATAGTATAAAATTAAAAAACGCAATTACTTTACCTACAGATGCTACGAAAAAATGATTTAGGTACACTGTACACCTTTTTTATTTACTTTTTTATTCAGAAATAAACAAGAGTATACACAAACTGTGATATACGTTTCATACAACGAATAATATGGGTAAAAGATAACTGCAGTGTACCAAAATATTTTTTTTATAGTACACAATTGTTGTCATATCGGCGGCCACTTGTTTTTACACTTTTTGACGTTTACACTCATTCATTTTTAAAAACACGTTTATAATAATTATCGCACGCGCTGCTGTGTATAAAAAATCAAAGAGCCTTATTAGTTATTACTATAGGAGCCAGTTATTGTAAAACTTATAATACGTCTTTAGATAAGAAAATTACAAATTATTTCAAGAATTTTAACGTTACACAATAGTAATAAACGACTTTCATCTGAACTTTTGACCTGGAATTATCATCATTTTTCATATTAATTTTAAATGTTATCTACGTATAATATAGTATAATATTATAATATTATACGTTTAAATAATTGATTTTCGTTTTTATCTCTATGAACATAATATTATATATATTGCGCGCGCGCGCGCGTGTGTATGTGTGCGTGTTTTTTGTATGATAGTTTTTAATCTTTGTACTTTTTATTTACTTTTAGTGCATAATTATTAATTATAATTTTACGAGAACCTATAAACTTTGTGTATGAAGGTATAACTATACTGCTGTACAATAATGCACGCATGAATAACAAAAAAATATTGTTGAACACGGTTTTCGAGCTGTAGAGACAGTAACATAATCAATATGAACTAAACGAAAACTTCTTCCACGGTTATTATTATAACTTCCAAACTGTATAAATATATATCAATATCATTGCGATTCGATTACATTGTTACGGTTCACAACAGTATATTATGTACACTTATATATAGCTCGATGACTGCCGTTTGAATTTAAAATATATCACCGAGCGTACCTCGAGTATGGTGGTATAAACCGATAACCGATACGAGTGTGTACGAAAATAGAGTTTATTTCGGACGATTTACCTGTTCGTTGTCTAAAATTGTGTTAATATTTTTTTTACCTCTTGTTATAGTCGCACAGATAACAATATTGAACGTGTACAGCGCACTATAATCTCGCCCCGTAATCACGTCGTACATTATAATAATACGGCAATCGCGCGCTAATAATAATTCCGCACCGATATATTATAATATGATTGTACGTGTGCACAGGAAAACCTAAAATCTAAATGGACCCTAATAAAAATGTTATTACCTGATTGGTCTTATTATAGTTGCTACATAAGGATTTTATACGGTTCGCCGACGTCAGGCAACGTCTTCAAATGTACAAACTACGAACGTCTTCGGTTTATAATTGCGCCACAATTATAATAAAATGCAGTACACATCTATAATACTATGCATATGGAACATCTCGCATTATAAACACACAACACAATTTACTTGTAATTACGGAAAAATTTAAATCGTTCACATTTTATACATGAACACGTCATGCGTCCGCGAGATATGACATTTTTTCAACATTCTTCAGCTGAATCAGTCCGGAATAAAATGTTGTTCTCGATTACTAATTACAAAATACATATGAGATATTTTTTCGTTATTCGAAAAAAACGTACATCGTGAGCCATGACTAAAAATTACATTGCATTTAACAATAACTAATTCTAATAAATTAAGATATTAGGATCTTTCGAGGAGAAATAATTCCAGAACCAAATCGTTCCTATTTCGAAATTCATTATGCGTTCTAACACTAATAACTACAAATAATGAATAAATATGAGATTCCTCGTTCACATGATTATAATATGATTGTTCATTATACCACAAAATGATTGACGAAGGTCACCAAAGGTCAATAATTGCATAGAATATAATATATTGTTAGACGGTAGTTGAACACTGTTACCTAAACTAAATAATCCACTGTATAGATAAAAATATGATATAATCTGCAACGCGCGCGTTATTCGAGAACGGTTTCGCAGCGGTGAAGGCAGAAAAAACAAAATTGAAATAATTAAACAATCCCGTGATGTTATCGCGCTTACACGTATAAAATACTAATTATATACATATTACATATTATTATATTATTATATTATATTGTAACTATATCGTACCCGTGGAGTATACTTTATATAAATATAATGTATATAGGTACATTTATTCGTGTGTACATAAATATAGCGTTATACATTGTACATTATCTTATCGTTCTTATATTATATTTATGTGGGTACGGGCGTACGGCCCATTAGTGTACGTAGTGAACTTTTTTTTAATTATTATGTAACTACGCGAGACTCGTACCGTCGTAAATGAAAAAATATTTTTTCATTTTCTTTCGGCCAGCCGTTTACCTCGTCACGGCTGCAGCAACAGTCTATTGTTTAATGTCAGCTTGTACACCACTTGGAGTATATATATATATATGTGTGTATATAAGTATATATATATATGTGTATACGTGTGTGTTATATGTACGTAGGTACGTGTGTATGCTGTATAAGCGTATATTGCGATCGGAATGATAATGTTCCCGTGTCGCGCACTAATTGTTTAAATTAAACCTATATAAACGTATAGGTACATACACGTATAATATGTGTATGTGTACATACGTGTACGGAAACTATTTACTTAGGTATATTATGTACGTGGTGATTAGGTGTACCGTGTATGAGTATAAGTATTTTTTATGCGTTTTCGTACTATGCGTGTGTGTTTGGTTGACCCAAGTTTCTGCAACCCGCCGTCATGGACTCGAGCACTACAACAAAAGATAATTGACTGCAGATTGCTTTTCCCATATTATAATATTTATTAAAACACATGTACGCATTACATACTTATAATCATTCCATACATTCATTATACGACTGTATCCATTATTAAATGTGTGTTTTGAGTTCTCATCGCCCAAGTATAAGTTTAACGCACACACACACACCAAAATAATTCTGTATACTGGTTCTATACGTGATTGATGATGATTGGCCGACCGTAGAATCAGTGCGAAACTTCAAGACAAGGTAATATAATATACTTCAAATGCCTGAAATTGTACGAGTATGTTTAATCCATGTCGTCCAGACAGGGTTTGAATACATAATACACATAATGTTAATTTAATTATATAATACAGACTATGTAAATCAGGGCGCACAGGGCTATTACGGTTGTTAATAGTGATCGAGTGTACTATTTAACAATTACGATTTTCACAAGTGCCAAATTGCATTACGCTTAGATCTTTCCTAGCATCGAATAGTCATAATAATTACCTGTAGACATCGATGTCCCTCAATACGCTATAATAATATGTTGTGTGTACGCGCACGTAAATTTTACATTCGATATCATTATAACGTTATAAAATATACTACATCCACATGAGTTTAATACGCGTTCAGGTTTATCCGGCCAATAAATTCGATCGTGAAATGCAGTATATATGTAAATCAGTTACGATTTTTCAACTGGTGTTCGATTTGTATGAAGGCAAATGGTCCTCTCATAGGTATAGGTTTATTATGCATTACGTTTACGAACGTTTAGTCCTGTGAAATATAAATAATTAATAATTATCAAAACGACTGTTGCATGTCCTTATTATAGCGTATGTATAAACACGGCGATAGTTATAACTCGAGAAAGCACGTATATAATATATATTATAAATTATAATAGTATGCATAGCGTATACACTATTCTGTGTCACGCGTAATTAAATAATTTTCACTTATACGACGTACCTGTTATTTATTTATTTATATATATATATTTAAATTGGTATAATATGTAAGTATATCATAACGAAATTAACGATATAACGACTGCGTTGGCCAATATTTTACGATTACTAATCAATAAGTACGGTCGTTACATAATACGCGGTTAACTAATATAGCAGCAATTATATAACAATATTTTCGAATTTAATTGGTTCGGGAAATTAATTTTACATTTAGTCGACACACGCACACGCAGGCACATTGAAATCACATTATTTGTGTAATTAACGCTATTGTCAACGCGTTTGAAGTGAAGTGTAATATACAAATATATATTATATATCACGATTATAATGTACTGTAATACCGACGACGACGACGACGACGACGGGGAACACAACTCGCTGCTGCGATACAGCGCCGCAGTCATATTATCACAATTTTATTATAACTGTACACGAAAAGTTACGCACATGCAACCCACACACGTTATCTCGTTCACATTCAATTAAGTCGAAGTCGAAACGCGAGAGACTTCGTCGCTCCGACGAAACTTAGACAATTAGCTGGCAGCAAGTCAGACTGCGCTCGGCGTTGCACACGTGCGGTGATGACGACGTACGTGCACACCTATGATACGCGATGAAAGGATATACGGAATACTATATGTTGCGAGCGCGAAAAACCTGCGGCTCGTAAACTTTGCAGGGATCGCAAGCTTGTAGGTCTGCGTAAGCGCAAGCTCAACGATACATAATAATATGACGTATATCAGCGGTTCCCAACCTGTGCACCACGAGCTCATTTAAGGGGCACCACGGCTCATCCAAGAATGAAAAAAATTATTTAATTATATATTAAAAATTTACAATTTATTGTAGTTAAAAAGGATATTGCCAAACTTTTCAAAAATAAGCAGCCTCAAACACCTCATTAGTTATTAGTTTTTCACATTATTTTTTCTCTTTTAAAGCAGTATTTTTTCTTTTAACTTTCAACTATAAATTTATAATTTGTTTATAATATGTTGAATAAAACTATTTAAATCAGTTATGAATGAAAACTAGTGTTTATTTTTATCACATCCCTCGTGATATACACAGAACGGCACCTAACAACATTTGTACAAACAAAAGGGCACCGCCGGCTAAAAAGGTTGGGAACCGCTGACGTATACGTTCTCCGCGTCGCGGATTCGCGGACATCACATATCACGCGCGTACTCTTACGGGGTTACGCGGAATTTTTTAATTTTTTTAAATTTAAATTTAATTTTTTTTTTTTTAATTTATTTAAATTTTTCTTTATATAATATAATATAAAAAGAAATATATCTACTCCTTTAAGCCAGGCTTGTGACGTATTATATGTGCATATTGTGTACACGCGGTGTGTATGTATGCCAGCATACCGTCCTGCGATATTACCCACTCGTATGTGCACTGCGCACACAGCACATGTATATTGTATACTGTATAGGTACCGTCCGCAAAATATGCGCGTGTATAATATGATGCGATTGAACGAATCTTCACGATTAAATTTCAATTAGAAAGTTATACGCGCACCAGTCGTCCATTGTATTCCGATCGTTTCACATAGGTACATATCGTATGTGTACTCGAATAATAATTCGAATAATTGCCTGCGCATATACGCGCATGCGACGTATGCGATGCGAAAACTTTGCGTCGCTAAACCCGTCGCGGTATACCTGTAGAATAACGTGCCTGTATGGTAATAGATACACTGCGCGCGCACGTAAATAATAATATTATTATAATATACACAATACGTATACAACTCGCGGCGTCTATGCGTGCATAGGTTCATTATAATATATTCATGCAGCAGTTGCGTTCTGTGTTAAAATACGTTAGACGTTATATTGTTGTTATTATTCGTTATACCGTCGTTATGCGTGAGCTTTTTCTTCCCTTATTCGTTCGCAATTGATCCGTCTCCACGCGCAAGTAGCGTAAAACTGTACATACACGCGCACACGGGCCATTTCTATACACGGCGATCCAGAAAGTCGGCGTCGTCCGAAACTCAGGTAGGTATGTACATTTTTTCTCATTATTATAAGGCATAATAAAATAATTTACAATGTTAAGATGTTTACAATAAAATAAAATATCTACCCCCTTTAAGCGAAAGCTTGTAATGGTGGTAGAGAGTTAGTGAGTTACATAACATGATAAATTAATAAATATACATCAATACAAATTGTTACTTAACTCAAATTGATAAGAATCACTTGATTCAAGACAAATGATGATCACAAATGTATAACTATTTACACAAGGTTTTTTTTTACTTTTTCTCAGTCTATATAACGTTATAATGTAATACGCAGTGGAGTCGACTCCAACTTTCTTAACATATGAATGAAATTAGTTATACGTTTTACAATTACATATAATGATAAATGAATGCGTCTGAAACTCAATTTTTATTGTTTTACTTCCCCTCGTCAGATTCTAGTTATCTCTGTCGGAACGCCGAAAATATATCCGGCGAAGAAAGTATAATATTATAAGCGCTGAACAGATGTGCATTTTTCTAATGTGTCAGTCGATCGGTCACTGTTGTCGAAATATCTGCAATATGTATAAGGTACTCGATTAAACTGATCACATCCTCTAAAAACAAGCTATGCGAATAGAAACATGATCAATAGTTATAATATTAATATATAGTAATGATTTGCAGATCTCAATAAAAAATTGACTTTTATTTGAGTTTACAGCGAGAGCTTCACTACACGGATAACAGGCTAATTCATTTATCGTGCGTTAAAGTACATGTATGATTTTCAATTGATCGTCTTGAGCGGTACATGCTCTTACATTTCGACCGTGCGTATACGCAGCACATATAATTTACCGACATTATACCTACGCACATGTTCGTATATATAATATGCTGTACAAGCACCTATACAAATATTATCGCTTACAATGGACACCTTCCGTTTCGCGTCCGCTACACGACTTGAGGTTCATTTTTATTTTATTTTTTTCAATACGTATACATTTTATTGCGCGCAGCGTTTTATGAAGTCAACTGTGTATACTGCGATGTTTTATATTTATATAGGCACTCCAATGCGGCGTCGGCAACGGACAATCAAATAGATGGACTACAATGTGCGCGCTATATACAATATAGTATATTATGTACATAAAATATAGTGTCGGCATGAGTGGCTTAAAAGAAGGAAGAGGAGATGAAAAAAAAGGCTAATTCCGAACCAGGTGCGGCCGAGGTGTTCAAGCGCCGCGTGTATATACATATATGTATATAATGCCATAATGGTACCATAGGGTATATAACATAGCGTATACCTTTTGTCACTCGAATATGTATATATGTGCATTGTCATTCCTGTGCGGGGATCGGGTATATATATATGTTCCTATATAAAACGATGTTATTGCGCCCGTAAATCGTATCACGTGGACAATGGTTTATTTTAACTATAAGTGTTTAGAAGTATCTCGCCTGAACCATTGAACCCTAATCGTGATTTGCGGCAGCAGCAGAAGCAGCATCAACGTAAACTCCTACCGTATACTCCGAAGTATGCATACGAGGACACCCGGAAAATGATCTTAAAATGTGTATCGTTTAATATACGTTTTCGATTTAAAGCGAGTATCATTACCGAATTTACTTATAAATCGAACGAAATGAACTTAATATGGACGGGGTGGCCACTGCAAGAATATTATATGGAAATTATTGCGGGTACACAGACTTGAGATGATCCCTGCAGGACATGCGGCGGGGCGGAGTGCATTAAGAAAATTAAAATACTAGGTTTTTTTTTTTTTTGGTGCACCGGCAGTGGTGGAAATCTATGAGCACAATATAACATAGCGCAGACAGTAAACGTAAGTCAAATGTGTACGTCTAACGGTAAGAGATATTATTATAGAAATTCATAACTTACGGCCGGCCGGAGGACACTATACGCGCGTATATATATATATGGGCACTAGAGCACAATATACGCGCGTGCGTGCCAGTGCTCATAGATACACGTGACATATAAATACACGGGGGCACGTTCTCGTTTCCTGATATTCCTCTTATCATCGCTCACGAATAACATTAGGCCGTCTCGTTACGTATTCATTTATTTTATTGTCGTCGTCGTCGTAGTCGTCGAAGCCGCACACCGTTCGTCTCATTAAATTGACGTCTCTGTTTGCGTCGTCGTGATGCGCGCGTATACACGTCCGATCGCTCCCTTACGGTCGCCTGCACGTATCGTTATATTGTTACACGCGCGCGCGGGTGAGCGTGTGTGCGTGCGAGACGGGCGGCGGCCGTTCCGCCGGTGTTTTCTTTTTCGTCCGCGCGTGCCCTTAAAAAGGCATCGCCCCGTAATTGGGTCCGCCCGGTCGTGTGCAACCGTATTTATGCACGCCTAGGTATATATATATATATACGACGTGATTCAAATGCGGATACCAAGTACACGGTATATTTTCCACCGGTAGGAATACACACGTGCACACCGTTTACGCGTCCGTTGGAGCACGGCGGAGCGGTACAAAATTGTGCGATGGGAAAAAATTCGCCTAACTAATAGGTACCCATAGACGAGAGGATTTCATGACGGATTTGGTCTAACGGACTAAATCCTTAGGTCCTCGATGGATTTGGTCCGTCGGACTAGATCCTAAGGTGTGTCCACTAACGTGAAAATAAAAGTCCGCTACTCTTCGCGGAGCGAATCCACCAGTGGGATAAGTCCGCTAGTTAGTGGAGGAAATCCGTTGATTTTTGTACTGAGGACCTAGTCCTCTGGTCTTTCGAGACGTTCTGAAAGATCTGCGGATTTATACGACCGATTACAGCTATTGTATGATAATAATGATATAGATAAAAGAAAAATTCTTATCAAGGTCCGCCGGATCCGGGCTCTTAGTGTGCGGAGAAGCGAGAGATTTGATCCGTCGGTTTAAATCTGCCGGATTTTTATACTAGACGGACTTAATCCTAGAACACCACACACGATAGGACATTTTAAGGGATTTAATCCGCCAGAGACCAAATCCGTCATAAAATCCTCTCTTGTATGGGTACCTAATCGCGGAGCCTGAAACGTACGTCAAAACCTAACACGTGAATATCATGGCATTCGGGTTCGGTACGTGATTCGGTCCACCGGATGAACGTAATCGCACATGGGAATCGAACGGAAGTCGCCGGCCGCCCGACGAAGAACAATCGTTTGTTTCGATATTATAATATTTCTATCGACGTAAAGCTATGCCAAGTACACGTACGTACGTTCTGCTGTTCAGAGTTTCAGACACGAAGGTTTACCGGTGAGCACCGTACGTGTGTGTTTGTGTACATTCCCGGTACATTATTTCCAGAACACTTGAACCACGTCGATCTGCTGCTGCGTCACCGGACGCGTACTTATTATAATTAATAATACGGTAATAATTCATTTTTCGACCTGGATTCCGTAACACGAGCACTGTATCAAGTTATAAGTTTGTGACTTTACTAAATTCGTTATATCATCCCGTATGATCACTGATCTACAAATTATGTGTTTTAATATAACTATTACTGTACCTATATATGTATTATTTAGAACCGTGTAGAGTGACAAAAGATAAATAGGTATGAACACGAATATAATGCATTATATTATGATATGGCTATTACTCGAAGATCTCCACAAAGTTGACTAAATATAATTTACTGAGAAATAACTCACAATAACGAATATATCCGTTGTTGTTGCAGGTTTCTTTCATATACGGCTAATTCAAAAACGTTCGTACCTATTTGGTTCGTTTACAAGAATGACAAGTAGGTATAAAACTCATTGTCTGGAGATGGTGTATTTAACCTACATATTTGGGATCCGAATGTATACCTGAAAGAGGAAACTGTTGACTTTTATTCGTTTCTTTCGCCTCGAAATCCAATTCGTTCCGCTTAATCCCTAAGAAAAAAAATAAAATACCGGAAGTAAGACCTTCCGGCTTCCAGCGTGGATCCTTCAATTTGTCTTTTAGCGAAAAAAATAAAACGAATATATCTGTGTACAACGATAATAGTACTATACAACAATGGGCGAAAAAGATCATTTATATTATATTATTTTCGTCGTCGTTTATCAATGAATAGGTTTTTTTTAACATCATTTAATACGTATATATATATTTATTATGCTCTGCAGTATATAACGATGATAGGCACGCAGACGGACGAACGTAGCATACAGTATACAATGTACAATACGTGTGTGTATGCCATTAAGCACATTACACCCTCAGGGACGTTTATCGGAAATTATTGTACGTAATATAATATATATTATATGTGTATACTGTATATACTATAAAGTGTGGGCGCGCTCGGGCTCGCGCGTACACAATCGTATTTAACGATCGACCCATTAGGTCTGTCCCGCAGTAGATAGGATATTAATAACTACTGCCGATTTGACGGAGGAACACTGTTGAAAAATCGGAGACGTATCATTAGGCCCTCCCGTCGACCTTTGTGCGAATCGCCGAAAGACAGATACGTATCGCGCCACACTGTACACGTACACGTGTGGGATACTGCAGCTAAAGCCGTTTTCCAATAGTAATACGTTCAGCCCCGGTGTAGAACTCTGTCCGTGTGTTATAACCTATAAGTATTATGACTGTGGGCACCGCGACGGATACGTGCAAGTCTTGTTGTGGTACGAAAAATGTGCGTGTACGTATGTTATACAATATGTGCACAAACAGAAAGTACACGTCACATGCGTAAGACGTAACGCACTGATTCTGTACGGAGCGTACCCGATATTGACGGTATATTATTTACAAATAGGTAATATCATACGAACGGTTCAGTACGTGATTAAACTGCAGTGACGCGAGGGGTGGTTGTATAAAATAGTAAATTAACTGTAGTCGACAAGGTACTAGATAGCTGGTTACGGGCACCACTATAAATCTGTACCTATAACGCTGAAGTGTTGGAACCATCGTATCATTTTTTATAGAGGTTTACGTTTAAAGATGATAAAAAAAAAAAACGTTTTTCTCGAAAAACGGACAAGGAGCGTTAAGGCGTGCTACAGAGAATACGTCATCAGTTATATTCTGCAGACGAAGTAAGTATAATAAAAAAATACGTATTTGTTTTATATGTAATTATTAACGTATAGATAAAATATTTAAATACATTTAATTGTTTTAGATAACTATCGACATTGCAGTTTTTCTTTTATAATTAAATTAATGAACTATTGTACACAATCGGAACCATAGTGTATCTTGTGAGTTTCAGATGTTAAACGGGGAAAAAAACTCTGTGAGAACAATAATAATAATAATAATAATAATGATCGGGTTTCAAACGCTGTTTTTATCAAACGCGAAACGCTTCATGTAAAGAGCGTCTTAGCTACCTGGTATATAATATCTATATAAATACAACATATGGGATGCAGTGCGTGTACGCGGACAACGAAGAACAGTCTAGCAGCGGCGTTTATAATGTTATTCATTGTACATGCGTCGTTGTGTATTATCAATATAACCGCAAATAGAGCTGCTTGCCGCCGGACCGTTTTGGTCATTATTAGATCGGAACAAACGAAACGGGTAGCACGCGGATACCACGCGCGGTCATCGCGGTATGGTCGCGTTATTATATTACCAGCAGCAGAACAAAATAAGTCGGACATAAACCTAATATATATATATATATATAGGTACATCCATTTACAGTCAGTTTACAGGATAAACTAAATAATATTAATTAATAGTTATTATATACGTTACATAATATAAATTATTATAAATATAATAATACTCGTGTGCCGATGTACTGTAGCCGGGTTGCGTGAATTGTTCTGTAATTTTTACCCTCGTCGACGCTCTTCCGATGTGCGTATAATAAATAGCCGGATAAACGGTTACACGATACATGTATATCGAATAACGGCGTACCGAGGGGAGAGTTCACCATTATAATGTGTATAACTCTATAATATAAGCATTGTGGCGTGTATTCTTACTGCGTTCGTCAACGATGCATAGGACGGGGAAAATATTTGAATATATTATACATTAAACGTGGGGTATTCTTAAAGAGTCGTAAATAATCGAATCGGTAGTTATACAGACAGGTATATGTCGATGGATATAGGTGTATTTTATTCGAATACACCTATAGGTAATAAACCTAATTGACAGTTGCGAGGTTTATCGTTTCTGCACGTTTCCGCCTCCCGCTTCGATTGTAAAAATTATGTAAAATAACTATCAAGGCAATCTATGATAGTATCAAATTTTTATTGTCTCCCTATGTACGAGCATGCACGTTCTATTTGGTGTTCGGTACCACAACTTTAATACATCTTATCAATTAAAGTTATTATATTATATAGCCACACTATCGTAGACCTACAACTCATTACCAAAAACATTAAAAGTTGTCGCAGGCTTCACGATGCATTCTTCGATTTTGACAGTTCTGTTTGTTTATGTGTTTATAGTGTGTACTAATTAAATTTAAAGTGCGCCTCATCATTATGCTACATGGAAATAATAATGACTAATCGGAACGTAAGTAGATACATTTTGTGAACGATTAAGTGTCGAAAACCTAACATGTACCTATATGCTACCGATGGCTCGCAATGAAAATGGAAAGTTCTTATGAAACACTTAAGATAGGTATAAACACGTTTATTATATATATATACATGTCATGTCCAGTGTATTTTAATATGATAATAATTGTACTCATTACTCGTAAGTCGTATAGAATAATATGTCGTTTAGAGTGGAACAAATATGATTTTTATGATTGCAAAAACAACGCGTTGGCCGTGTTAATGAATGTTAATAACCTTTAGAGACGCGGTTAATTTTGACTTTTGAGTAACGCAGTGTATATATATATTATAATATAACGATTAGGTTTTAGTCTATTTTCGTTGAGTGCACGGTGTAGATACATAAATACACCTGTTCGTAACGTTTTTTCAAACGTGATTTACATCCACATACTAAATACGTCGTCGTCAAACTGAAAAAATACCCTCAAAGCAAAACGTGAGCGTATTATAAATATCAGCTACTTTATTATATTATTTTCGTTTTGATGTACATGCGTGAAGCTTATGGAAGTCGGCCAGCGAGATTCATGACGTTATAATAGCGTTCATCATAAAGAAAAATCTTGTCACTCTGCATAGATATATCAAAGGTGATGCAGTGAAATTAGAAACGAATATGCAGCTTTGAAATTTAAAAAAAAAACAGCTAGTTTTGCTTATTGCGCTCAAGACTGCAACAGTCGAAATAATAGTAATACGATAAAATACATATTAATAATAGATACGAACGAAATACTCTAGTACAAATAGGCATAGATAATGATGATTAACATTTAGTACAGTTTTGATTTAAAAAATAAATTTCCATCACTTCGAGTTGTTCCGCGGTGGTGTGGGTATTTAAATTAATATATTGTATGAAAACAAATACATAAAGATGAAATCGGTCGGTCAGGTCGGCATACTCGGTTTGATATAATCTACGGATTATAATATGACCGTATGCAATTAATTTCGCGAGCTATTTACGCATCCAAACTATATAATACGCGAGAACATAAAAATATACAATTATTCAACCGTTCAATACTATAACACAAATATTTAATATAGGTATATGATCACGTATTTTTATCGGCTATTTTTTACGGCACATACACACGCAGTCCGTACACGTTATATGTATAAACTATCTATACGTTTGATATAACTAAGTATAGTGATAAGTATGTAAAGTGTAAATTTATTTAAAAAACCACTGTTGTTCCGTGAGAAACGCAACACTATACGGATACACTAATAATAATATAATATACGAATACCGCGTGTTATCGTTAAAAAACGTTTCCAAATTACCCGAAGATTATCGTTTTATTGCTATTGCAGCACCAGACTGTGCGTCGGGATGACGGTTCGAAACTAAATTAAATATAAATATTGGAAGAAAAACAAATTTCGTTCTATCTCGTGGTATTTAGTTTGAATTTTTTTAAGAGGCCAATAAAAATGACAACAGCATGACATTCGTGTATACTTGCAACATGAACACACACGAGTCGCGTCTAGTGTTTATATTTAAAGTATATAGAATATACTGATATTATATACTGATCTGATGCGCGCAGGCTGCGTATTAAAAATTTTATTTGGACGGTAAACAAATTAGCATCAAGCGAGGATAAAAAAAATCTGATTTCACCGAATGCTCACCGATCGGTGTTACGTGAAAATGAAACTCCAAAAAAAAACGGGGAACAAATAAATACGAATAATATAATATACCCCACGTGTTATATGATGTGTATATTATAAACCGGTCGTCGCGCATTTGACATTTGAATCGTCGTCGAGATTCGATTTAATATAATTGTCGAAAGAATTACACGTACATATATAATAAATAATATACGTACCTACTTATACAGGTATACGCGAAAAGTTAATAATTTTTCCAAATTGTTCGATGTACCACGGTGCATATTTTATATAATCATTGATGGAAGAATCAAGAAGGGGTCTTTTATAACATAACACATAGTATACAATTCATGAGTAATGTGACGATGATTTATTTTAAAAGCATTCTTAATTGTTCGTTCATGGTTGACACGTATATTAGCTTCTGTGCATAATCATTATTATTATTATATATGATGAGACGAGATTATTCTACTGATGAAAAAATACTGAACTCGGAAATCGCGAATAGCGTGAATGTATTGTGACTATTATATTATTTTTACATGTTTCCTATTCGTTATATTGTAAATATATACATATAATAAGATGCACGCGTGTAATAAACAGGTTGTCTCACCGGGATTTACGCAAAGCGATATCTCCCGACTCCCATGTTAATAGAGACAATGAAAAACTGTTTTTTTTTATGACCATCCCTGGGAATAGCCAATTTTGTTGACAATAGTTCGGTAAATATAAGTGTATTATAAAAGAAGTAAGAAAATTAACTTTTTATTCAATAATTTATGTGAAATTCATAGATAGCCATTTTGTAGGACTTCTTTTTCTGAAAATGTCGAAAGTTCTACTTTCGGTCTTCATAGGATTCATGGTTTTTAATATTTTTTTAGTTTGCAAAGAAATAATATGAATTATGATAAGATCTTCATTTTTCCGATAAGGCTTGCTGATAATGTGATTATTTAAAACTGTGTAAATAGTACATTATTTTCTTGTAAACTATAAAAATTATTTAAAATCAAGAAGTCAATGAAAATGGAAATTTGAACCATAAACATTTTCAGAAAAATAAAGCCTATAAAATAACTATCTTCGAAATGTACAAAATTTATAAAATAAAAAGTTAATTTTTTATCTTCTTTAATAATACGCACTTATATTTACCAAACTATTGTCAATGAAATTGCTTTTGCCTAGGGATGCTCATTTATAAAACCAGAATATTTGATTATCTCTATTAACACGAGTGATATCGATCAGTGTAATTTCCGGTGGGACACCCTGTAGGTATATGAATGGTCCCATGAGTTGATTTCGCTTGTTCACCAATAATGCTTACATACAAACACACACCTCATAATTCTGAATTATAATAGTACCGTCAATACGCACCTTGTTACGAGTACTTGTCAGAGACAGTCTTGTTTCGAATAACACCAGAGCACATCAAACTCGCCGTACGACTACGTTACAGCCATTAACAATTATTGTAAAACTTGTGGGGATATATTTAGCTAAATTATCTAGCATTAGTCGTAAGAAACTATTTAATATCAAATTCAAATAGATGGTTATCCTTATAACATTTTGTTCCAAATATTGAAATCCTAGTAGATTGCTTCAGACCTACGATATTTTTGAATATTTAAAGGGCATTTTACCTCACAATTATTGTGCTTTCCATCGATTGTCATTCGATAAATAATTTAGCGCGCGCGCGCGAGGAAATCAACGTGACGGGCGGACGAATCGGTCGCGTCTGTTCGTAAGTCCGTAATAACCGCGTCAGCCAGTCGTATAATAATGATAATAAAAATAATACGCATAATTGAATGAACACACGCTATACTATCTCTGTACCTCGTGTACACTGTTATTATTATTATTATTATTATTATTATCGTATACAGACGTGTGCGCACAAGGCTCTTAGGTATAAGCACGGCATAGTGTGCGGGGGGAGACCTTAATTGGCAATTACGTGTGTGTGCGCGGCAACTTTTTTCTTCATTTTTTTTTCTTAACATTATACGAGACCGTGTGTTTTACAAGACAGGGTCGGAGGTATTATGTGCACACAATATCATAATACGCATATTATCGCGTCTCTATACGTATAAAAAACGATATGGCTACGTACGTACACTGCGTGGCGTGCGCGCTTGTCGTTTGTTTTTCAGACATATTATAATACACTTTTCCTCCACCCGTTTTCGGCTGCACACGTATCCCACTATGCACGTCCGCAACTACCGAAGAATGCGTGCCGTCGGCCAATAAACGATGTCGCGGGTTAACGTCATCGCGTGCGCTTGCTCCTGCGTCCGCCGACGATAATACGACGACTGCCCCTACTGCTCGGGCACGTATATAGTGTAATAATATTAACGTTACAATATCGTTTCACGCGACGGTAAAAATTCTCGTGATCCGTGTCTCTCCCGGCCTTCCCACCCCCGAGACGACAAATCCGCTGATCAACATACAACTCACCGATAATAATTTACTGTCGTTTCCCGCGTAACATATTGTGCTCGCATATCGCGCGCCGAACCGAATGTTGCGCTTTTGACTTTCGACCGTACACAATGTCAAATGAAATCGCTGACCACGCGCGCTGTTCACTCGTCCCCCGTCGTGGAAAGCTACTGCGTGTGCACTGGTACACTTTGCAGGTTCCATGCAACTATAACGAAACGCGTTGTGTACAATACTAATAATAATAATAAAAATAAAACCAGTCACGTACTATTTACCCTCTGCAATATATATATATATATATATATATATGTTTAACCTAAACAACGAGGCGTGCAAAAACATACTTAAAAAACGTATACGGTTTGACTGCTGGTCGCGTTCACCCGGTATGTGCGCGCACAACACATTTCGGCAAGTCTATATGTTATACGTATATAATACGACGTGTATAAACGCACATAATAGCGATATAACAATACATAACCATGTCTAGACTATCAGCTACACGTCCTTCGACGGTACGTTTTACAGTGTACACGTATCGTTATAGAGTACAGAGCATTTAGCAATACATAATATCATATCATACTGTAGGCACGTGTGTCGCGCTTAAAAGTTCATGTACGAACCAGCCGCTCGATTCTGACACAAGCCGCGCGTGTGCACCTATATCAGTGACAACACAACGATAACTATCGACGATCGGATTGAATTTGCGTGTACGCATTTAAAATATGAATGCTGCACACAGCAGTTGTACGGACGAAATACAATGCGTATTATTCGTGTGCGGATAATGACAATAATTACACTCGTCTTGTAACTTATACTACTTCGCATGTCTGAATTAATAAATTGAAAAAGGGCACAAAAAGACATTTTGTCTTTCTTAAAACATGTAATATCGATATTGTTTAACTTAAATTAACAATTTTATATTATTAACTATTATAGTTTTAGACATGTATATAGGTTAAAAAAAATAAGCAATTTATAATGTAGTACAAACAATTAACACCATATGTAACAAACGTCTTCGAATTTTACAATAATACTAAAATAAGATTGTATTCACTTCAAATGTTTATACAATAACGTTCACAATAAAAGAAACTAATAATTTATTAAAAAACAGAATTTAACTATCTCCATGAAAACAGGATATTTTGTAATCGTCAAGTCTTCGTGAGACACCCAGTGTGCTATTATTATTAATACATTAAGAGAAATCTTTTAGTATATAAACAATGTCTGACTTTAATAAATTTGCGAAGTTAATAGGTGAAACAATAACCTAACCCCCACGGGGGCTTGCAATAGTTATTTGAGCTTTACGCGCTTACTAATGCTTATGTCTGTGAGCTTACATTTAGCGATAAATTAAATACTGCGCGATTCGAGTGTTTAAACGACCGCGTGGAGACAGCTCTGTTTCAAATCCGAAAACAGCCTGCTATACAGGAAAACGGATTTACATAAAAAAAAATGGGGGGAAAACCCAATAAGAGAACGAGAATTATCGGACGTAAAGCGACGACGAGGAGAGGGTTAAATCGTCTTGAAATGCGATGGAAATTCCGTTGAAAAAAGTCACGCACATATCACATATGCTAATTAGCGGACGACCGCTTTGCCAGCCAGACGGAATCGAGACGTGCGTATATTATTATGTGTGCGCCCCATATGTGAGGGATTTCTTCGTCACTATACCGTCGTCTATCGTCAAAACACCGATCGGCTTACACAAACGTTGCGCACCCATCACGCCAACTACTAACACACACACACACACACACACACACACATACACCACGTCACTTTATCATTTTTAACGAGCCTTTTAAAATCAAATATACACAACGAATACATGTAACAATAATATATACATAAAGCATATAGATACACACTTGTCCTGCATAAATAACTATACACACCATAAAATACATAGGTGCCTGCTGCGATTACCCCTGAACTCGGTAGTGCAGAATCAACTCCGAAAACGCTTTATAATATTAAACGCCGCCCGTGTACTTAAGAATCAATTTTTTTTTTTACTGTCATATTTTCTCATTACACCATTCCAGGTATAGTATTTAAATGATATCATGTCTTTATTCGATTCACATTCTTTTCGCGAGCAAGTGAACGGATAACTTTGCGCTATTTATGTAAGCCTATATATTATGTATACGTCGTAAAATCGTCCGAAAACTGGAATACAGAAACTGAACCACGTACCATGACTTGTCTACAATTGTTTGATGTATCGAAATGGGTCATACATATTTTTGTAAAAATTGAAACAGCAGATTTACAGATTCAAGAAAAATTGATCAAATTTTAATTTAATGATGAGGTGTTAAAGGTCAGCATATAACTTAACATTTATCTCGTGACTACTGTTCGGTTATTCATTTTGCAAGTATACCACTTTTATTTTTAAGGGGGCGTCGAAAAATACTTTGCTTCTCGTGAGGAGAGGGGGGGGCGACTGTTTTAAAATAGTTGAGAACCACTGACTTTGAACATATTTTACGTTTATTCGCACGACGAATAGAATAATATTATCGAAAATACATCATCCATGAGAACTGTTACGCGCTCGGACGATTATGTTCTACACGCGCAGTCATCGGCTTATAATAAGCCACGTGATGCACATCACGTTGTACTCGAAAAGAAAACAGCTAATTCTAAATTTTCTACGATAATAATTATAGATTGCCGATATGGTCATGGCAGTACGGCGATCGCACTTTCCGCAGAAACGCGAAGGCAGGCGGTACGCGTTAGCCATTGACAGCGCCAGTGACGTTAAATCAAACGTCAACGCGATGCGTGTCAATTTTGAACCGTGTACAGTACTGAAAGCAATAACGTCTAATAAGTGCACGTGCTTTGTAATGCAGTAATATTACCATACCCGATGCAGGTGCAGACGGGCGGCGTGTGACTGATAATGCGCCGCGGTCTTGACTGTATACGGTGTGAATGCGTTGCGAAACTCATTCCGACTACGTTTAGTTAGGATCGCGCGCAGCGCGTATTCGTATTGGGGTCATGATACGCGCTGAAATCAATCAAAACCACGATATTTATATGAATGCCCGTCCGCCGGTCACTTTGTCATCGTTTAGCGAAAGAGACGTTAAGGCAAGACCGCGGTCTTAGAAGATATCTATTAACGCGCGTAGTACCGCGGTGGTGGTATTGAGCTTTTGACACGTAACCAGAAAGTGCAGTCAGGTCTTTCACAATATCTCACTATTTTTTGATACACCGCGATATTAAATTTATCGACTAATTTAACCTATGTAAAGTTTCAGCTCGTGGAACTACATCAATAATTCGGAACGATGTGATCGAACGCGTTCCGTGGTGTTATCTCTTATTTATATGTACCAAATGTTTTCCGACTTGACCGAAAATAAACTAGTTTTCTACTTTCAAGTGAAAAAAATTGTTTCGATGCAATCGGTACGTGAATGTGATAAAGCTCAAGAGCCGTAACATAGTTCAATAGTTGTTTATGTGACAGGTGATCGAACTCAAAGTAAAAAGAACATTCCAACATTTCGAAACGTATGGAAGATTCGCAAAAAAAAAGAAAAGTAATAGGATAACTGTGTTTCAAAAATGATTCGTTTCAATAATCTTTGCTATTATATGAAAAGTTTTAGAATTATTATTACTTTTTGCTCAGAGCTGATGCCAATTCGTACCGCGAAGTGTAAATATAACGTTGTTCGTTAATACGTGTGAAAAATAATTACTCTAACAAATGTTTTCTCATGACCGAAAGCGCGTGTAATGATATATTAAAAACATTTTGGTATGTATAGGTACCTACGTTTATTAACACAATATGTTAAAAGTTAAGACTTGTACAAGTGTGAAAAAGACAAACATTCAAATCACACGTCATTTGTTTCGAACATATATTATATAATAATATATTACGTCCTCCGACAAAATGGCGCTGCGCGTAAACGGTATTGTGTACACTTTTATTTTTTCAAAGACTCGACGTCCGTCTATTACAAGGGGGAGAGAGGAAGCTCGTCGGAGCGAGAAAAAACCCATTGAAAACACAGCCCATTGTCGATGATAACGCGAAATTTAAATTTACGACCGAATAAATATAAGGCCGTGATATTCGTGTGCTCATATACGCCTTATGTACGCGTTAAACTCGCGCGTATATATGAAGTGTATATATCATCATTATCGTTATTATTATTATTATTATTGTGCTTGGATTTCAATTTTCAATGTAGTATAATATAATGATATTTATAGGTACACTCTGCTAATATTATATTTATTGAAGTTATAATTTGATTTCTATTTATTTAAAAACCCAACGTCGACGACCTTTTCGATTATTTACGACGCTCATTTCAATCGTTTCTGCATTACGTATAATTTAATAGTCCGGACATTGTATGTATAATGTACACTTAAAAACCAAATGGCAGAACATATGCACGCTACGAAAGAAACCATATAGCGTATTATATACACGCACATACGGCGTCCCGTACCCCCTACCACCCCTGTTAGACGATATTGTTAATGATTCGAACAGATATGATGTATTATTGTATAGGTATATAGTCAAGGATAAATGTTGGACCAAGGTGTGAAATATATGAAGAGCAAAAACTTTTTTTTTTTAATACAATTTATGTATTTTCACAATATTATTTAAATTTGAATTCGGAGCCCAAAAGTAACGATAAATACCCGGGGTGTGATCTAACTTTCCATCTAGTCCCTATAGGTATTAAACATGATGTAATTTTTTTATTCATATCGCGTCGCAGTCACTCGTTATTTGCGACATAAGGAGAATAATATCTAAAATAGTATACTGTATAAGCCTATAAAATGGTATAAGCTTTATGGTATGTATAATCGGTAATTACCCGCGTTAAACAAAATTACGAGTATATACCCGTCGTCGGAAGATACGTGTCCTAATCTCTAAAAACGTGCAGATATGAACGTATGACTGTAAAAATTATTCGTCTTCCTAACGCGTATTTTGAGCTCGGAAAATATAATAAAAGTCGCGTAGGCGATGGTATGCGGTAACCTAACCTGACCGACTCGCTGACGTTAAAACCGATGTCTGTCAACGATTACGCGGTCGTGTGTATGTATAGTGTATACGTACACACCCACCCGCTTTCTGACGATGATGGTTTTCTACGTGCGGTTATACGTACGGTCTCCGCCGTGCTCCACGCAGCTTATAATATGTCTCTTCGCTAATGAGTTAATTTTTGACAGATTTTCAGTGCGCCATCTCCATTAATAACAGTCGCCATTACCGCCGTTGATGTTTGGCGTCAGAGTCGATTACGGTTCTAATTTAAAACAGAAAATAGAGAATACTGCGGCTTCGGGCTGCTGCAAACGCACAACGGATGTACCTACACGATTGCAATTTACACTGAAACGCGGAAGCAGTAACTCGCCGAACGTTTTTAAAATTCACTTGTAACAGTGTTCAAATTCAAACGCGCTACTACGTCGCACAACCTAATCGATCTGGAACGTAAACGTTCGATATTAATCGATTTAGAGACTTTTTTTTTCAAACTTCCCCGACGACTGTTTTCAGTGTCGGTGTTGTCACTCGTCACACTCCGACTCCGTATACCATTCGGCTTACGCCGAACGAGATTGTCGCGCTTTCTATTAAAACGGTGCAACGTGTGTGTGTACGGGCGTATTCGTGCATTCGACTGAATGCGAAATTCGATTGAAATATTTTACTCGTGCCGCTCGATGATATCTGTACGCGTTGCACATCTGTATTACACGCGTACGTTCACGTCCGGGTCCTAGCGTCACAATGCATTCGATAATGAGCTGCCGCGAATCGAATGCGTGTACTATTCATTACTATTGGTACAGTTATAATAATAATGTATATATCTGTGTACGGTTTGAGTGACGGACGCGAAGGCGAACAATCGAACGTCAAAACCCTGTGGTCCGCCTGCGGCTGCTGCAAAGGCTCCGGCCGTAATACACAATGTGATATGTACACGTAGTGCAATCGCCAATAACACCGTTTTCGAACCGTGGTGCGCGCGTGTGGTTTTCCTCTTCGCTCGCTCGAACGCTCGACGACCACAAAAATCTGTCAACCCCTTTAACCCGCAGTCACCAAAAAGTGCGTACATATATAAATATATTTACATGACAGTAAACGCACACACTGGCTCGCATTATCTGATATGATAAATATCATCGCCGTCGCGTGTTAATCGGCTTAAAAACCATCCCCTCGTCGCAACTCCACCTACCCGCAATCATCCCCGTCGCACCGGTATCAGCATCGTTTCATGTAAAACATTTTTCATTGTACACGAGGCCGCGTGTGCAACCGTTGTTTCCGTACGAGTTCACCCGAACGCGATATCGACGGGTACGCGTTTAAGTGCGCACACGTACACACACACACACATACACACACACGAGCTCACACGCGTACGCATGCGCGCGCAAGAGACAACACAATATTATCTTGTCGCTCGCGGTGTGCGGAGCGCTGCAGCAGTCCGAAGCGACGATTTTCGCGATGGACTTTTCGACGTTTGTCCGTGGGAAGGGTGTGGGCTGCGAGAATGGGGACGGAAAAAAAGGGGGTGGACCCTGCGCGCCGTACACCGTACAATATATACAATATACATGCAGTGTACGTAATAACACAATAACATGTAACACATAATGTACGACAACGAGCTGCACAGTGCATACAGTAATATACTATAGTAATATCTGATTTTAGATTACGCGCGCGCGGTGAAAAATGTCATTTGCGAGTGTGTTATGTGCGCGCGTATGGCGCGATTGCAATTGGAGGGGAACGTTTACTATTATTATTATTATCATTATTATTATTTTACGATATATATATACATAATATGTACAAACCACTCCGCCGCCGTCGAGGGTCCCATTCAATTAACTCTGACTCTTATCGCGTACCCGGCTGACGGGCTCGGTGAAATAAACGCGAATTAAAAGTTACCAAGTACAACGATGGAAAAAAAATAATCAAAAAAAAAAAAGCACATGCGTATTTGTGCGTGTGCACAATGACAGGGGTAAATATCAGTGGCAGCAGGAGTAGCAGTGGGTGGTATACGGTAGTATTATATACAATGAGCGCGCGAGAATAGTCGTTTGCAAATTTTAGTCTCTTAGCGTAGCCGGGAATCGATAATGTATTGGTTTAGTTCCGACGTCAAGTTTATTTTAAATTATTAAAAATCTCTCGATTAGTAAATTAATATTTTGTTTTTATCGAATTTCACCATGGCTTACGAGAAAAGTTGATTGCCATTTCATTGTAAACGGCACGGCCGTTTTGGATAAAACCTTTTAGTTTAAACCGAGTGACTTGTCCGCTTGTAGATATGACTAAACTTGAACACTACCCATTTATTATACATTGGCTATATAGATACCAAAGTGCGCGTCGATAAGCTTCAAGTCCCGAACGAACGATTTTCTGTTTAGAAATATATTGTGCAGTGGTGGGAAAAACTTTATGACACGATCTCCGTATGGGTATATAACTTCACCGTTATCGTGGTAGCACACTGCACACGACGACGGAGACCTCCTTCGACCGATGACGAAACCGATACACAGTGCGTCCGACGACAACTAATGAAGATATCACAAACGACACACACAAACACACACAAGCACTCTTTCTCTCGTACGTAAATGTATTCGCGCAGTTGTATCTATGGACTTATTTATATAATACATATATATATATATATATACTTATAATGGTCGACATATAGATGCGAACTCCGTGAGAGACGCACGCGAGTCGTTATTTCTATATACCGGATTTATATATATATATGTGTACCTTTGAATTATTCAAATCGAAAATGCCCACGCCCGTCTACGGAGCACACATACACACACACACACACACACACACACACACACACATACACACACACACACAAGGGCACACCGGTATATATCGTGTAGATAATCAATTATTATTTACCCGCCGCAACAGCGCTGCCGCAGACGTGAAACGGCAGCCAGCGAAAACCCACTAAACTAATGATCGTCGTCGCACCGCCACCGCGGGTCGGCTATAATATAATACGTCCTATACTGTACGATAATATATACGGTAGGTACCTAAGCTCCGAGTAGGTTTAATTCAACGACGCCGTGTGCACCGCGGCTGCGGCTAATTGATTGCCGATGGGTCGATAGAATGAGCAGTCGTGACGATGATAGTATAATAATAATAAAATAATAATAATAATAATAATAATAATTTTTATAATTTTCGTTATACCCGCGGGCAGTGATTGACCGAAATACAGGCAGGTACATATTATACTCGTATACACCTCCCTGCGTGAGCAGCAACAGTAGCCGCTGTGTCCGACTTCACTCCGACTGGCTGTACGATTTTTTATACCAGAATAAACGTAAATTTACTACTATGTTGTAAGACTACGAGTATATACATATAGTCAACTCTTGGGGTCGCGATCGTCTCGGAAATATCATAATATTATACTTAAAACTTGACGGAGAAAGAGTTGGTGGTAGTCAATGGGTGGTTTGATCACGGAAATAATTACTGATATCTAATTATGATGAGTTATATATTATGCATATTAAAACGCATACATTTTTTTTTGTTGGCACTGCAATTAATATATATACTCGTTTATATATATTTAATTTCAATCCATCAGTTTTAGTGTTATTGCGTATTTACATTTACTTATTGTGTACTTACTTACTTACTAATTTAACATTTTAAAGCAATTCTACCCTATTCTATAGAGCACTACCCCGTAAATTTGTAACAATAATATAATCAATAGGAGGTACGTAATTATTTTTAATTACTTAAAAGCTTGTTCGTACACACGATGCGCGGGAATCCGATCTTTAAGCTGTACTGGCAGTAGAGTACATATATCCGTAAATTTGGATAGATGCAAAGATTTTATTCGCAGATGAAATGTATTTTTATGGATGGATTTGTCGGAACACATTCACGCCATTTATTTTAATCGTATCTTCGTCGTATTATTATCGGATTTCAAGCGATTCGACGAGCGCAGCTCAAACCGTGCCGTGTCGCACAACAATATTGACGACTATGCGCGTATATTATAGTATTATACGACGTGTATATTGGAACCGAGTGCAGCATAGAATTTAAATCCGAGGAAAACATATTATCAAAGCGACACCATTGCCGGCTCGCGATAACGACGGGTGTAAAATATAGTCTCAATCACGCCGCGAAAAATAAATAAATAAACGTATCGTATACAAACGTCGTCGAACATTTTTTATCCAAAGAATATCGTCAAACGCTCAACGCCACTGCGCAGCTAAATACGAGTATATATATATATATATATATATATATATGTGAGTGCGTGTATTTTTTCTATTGATCGTAAACAAGTACATCGTTATTGAATTACAATAGAGTTTAATTTTAGATACATTTATCTCCTTAAAGCAAAGCTTGTGAGTTGTGATTAAGGTTATCTTAGATATGTATATTCTATTATACGGATACCTAAAGTTTTTAATTCATAAAAAGTTTTTTTTTTTTTATTGAGGTTTTTTTATTATTAATTTCTATGTACTCGTAGTTAGGTAAGCGCGAATTAATCTTTAAAATTATAATTCATTATTTTTGATGAGGTGTAAAGTCCGATCAGGTCTGACACCAAATTGATTTTTCGATTAAAGATTGCTCTATTATTCCTGTAAGTCAGTTGGTTTTAGATGATTTCTTCATTGGAAAAAACTATTTGTCTCCGAACCGAATACATAACCATATACATTAAGTATAAACTATGTTCTATATTTATAATTATAAATAATATGTTCGATTCGATTATGAGAAACTAATTATTAAGATATTACAGAGCGTGCCGTCCTGTGAACAGATTTAGGTTTTTCTGCGTAATTTTGTTGGTACAACTTGGTCGAACGCTTCCTGTTTTCCGTATAGACCCGAATTCGTCACCGACCATTTATTTCACAGGTTGCCTCTGAGTTTTGAATAGCCAAATTATATTTTACAATCAAGACAATATTTGATGGTCACCGGTTTGGTTGAATTATAAAAAAAGTGATATAATTTGGGTACTGCAATAATTATGCCTGTTTGGCAAACGAAACTGCAGCAGTCCAAGACTACCGCGGGACTTCATGGTACCAAATAAATGTTTTAGTTGAACAAAAATCCGGGTCGGCCGGTACACGATAAACAAAATCATTTTTTACTGGACTGAATCATATTTCTGTCGAATGTACCTATATGTAATCATAATAACGCGTGTTTGGCAGCATAGCGTCTGTTTTCGAGTCGGCCTTCAGATGTAGTATTCCATGTATACAATATAGTATATATTGAATATACATATTATATTGTCGTCAGAACGCATATTTAAATATTCGAGCGGTGAACCGTTATTTGTTTCAAAGATAGTCTCCGAGAACAAGTATAAAATATAAGCACATAATACGCTGCAATAGGTCTCTTATAATATATTATTATTACCGAAAAATTATGTTTTCGGCACGCAATAACGATTCAATGTTTATCAACATACAACGCGCTAGCACGCACACGAACACACTCGTTATTTTATGTGTGTGCTCGTGGCGAGTGTTAGCTTTAAATAATTATCGTCAAGATGCAAATGAGGTCGAAAACCTCATCGAGCACGAGAAAAAAAAACGTGATACAGCGCGTTTATCTGATTTATGCGAACCATCGTATTCGTGTACCATATATATATATATTATAACACATTTTATGTTTAATATAATTATGATCCACGTATATTGTTGTATTTGTCACCGTCGTAAAACGCAGCCGAGACTCATTATCCGCGCGCGCGCTCGCATGTCTATTTTTGAATGAAATCGCGATGTTCACGAGTACCACATCACCCCGCCATACTGTACACCACTACTACCCCCGCCAAAGAGAAAACATTTGGGAAATGCAACACTCCATAATATTTTACTGCGCAACGATAATGCAACCGTATAACTCGGTCAAGATCCCAAATTTCCAACACATATTAATTCTCCTAGTAGGGAACATTATCATCACGTCGACGGCCCGTATAGAACCGCTAATCAGATCTCGAATCCCCGTTGATTCTAAGTTCTGAGTCAAAATAGTTATAATATTTATAATATTAAACCATTTTTGATGTTAAAAATTATCTTTTATCGCTTGACAGACGGCAAAAGAGTCCAAAAAGTTGAACTCATATTTTGTATATAATTTTTTTCTAGACATATAGCAAATTTCTTGGTCGTATTCGATAAAATCAAAGGAAAAACAACTAAAGAACGGTAATGATGTTGTTTAAAAATTGAACTATATTTGGCATATTACTGAGTTCCATCATTATATTGTTTTCTAACCGCGGTAACCAATGCGGAATAATTTGAAATTGTAATACACGCGCTACATTACTCTGTAGTTAGCACCTAGGTTATTAAATTATTTTAAAACTTATGTTTGTTTTTTCCTGTTAGAATAATAAATTTAACAATGCCGTGCAGTCAGGCTTTTAGTTATCTAATAAAATAATGAACTATAAACAGCTATGATAAGCGGTAGGTTTTCAGGTGGTTACCATTTGTGCGTTCAGCAATTTTAGTGATCCGGCTGAGAACGTTTGATGTAGACACCTACACACTAATGCACGTAAATTCGCAACTTACAAACACATTTTTAACTTAGATTTTCGGAAATTATTTTTTAAAAAATACTTTTTATCGGGTATTTACAATCTATACATCGTTTACACAACAATGAATAAATCAGATGAAAAGGTATTATGCCGGCTAAAAGGCTTAGATGTAGGTCCACTGCTAATAAGTTACCTTTTCACGAATCGTATGAAAAATTGTTTCTTACACTTAAGGTTACAGGCTAAGTTGGTGCTGCACCATGTCCACTCAAGACGTCTGTTCGGATTATACGGAAGTGCATTGGACCTCGGACGTTAACCGACAGATGAGTTGGCGTTTGACTGCAGTTCACCATTGAATCTTTTGTAAAAGGTGATGGACGTCTGGTTTTTGTTCGAAGTGAACTTAGAGTATTGGTCAAATTCACCATGGAACTAACGCAATTTTACGGGAACAAATTTATTAAAACGCTTATAAATACATATACAGTTTGGTTGTTGTTAATGCTGTAAACGACGATCGCGGTGGCTTTAAAAAAGATGCACATATTATCACGCACACTATAGTTGCTATAATGTATAGGATAGCGGCCGCTACGGCATTTGGCCTTGGACGGACGTGATTAATTAAACTTCCATTATATTATGATAATATTTTACGAAAACTTTACTCGTTATTCATCGGCAGGAGAAGCGCTACAATATTCTTAATTATTCGGATAAGAGTACGCGATGACGATAATCGCGCACGCGAGCAAGTGTGTGTTGTGTGTGTCTCTGTCTCTCTCTCTCTCTCTCTCTCTCGGTGACCGTGTGCACATAAAATTGAGGACGTTGTCACTACAGGATATAAGACTTCGTGTGTGATTCGTAATCATGACGCGTTCATATAAAACCTGCAGCAGCGCTTCTAATCGGGGTGATGGAGTGAGCGAGGGAAAGGGTTAAGGTTTATGTGTGACACGCGTTATAATGTAAGTGCACACATATGCACTGCGTACGACTCGGTACACACACACACACACACGTACTGTTTCTCTCTCTCTCTTCATCGCGTACACATGCTCACAATTCGTATTCACTACACACACATAATATATGTACGCGGCTGTTGCGGGACGATGGATAGCCGGTCGGAGGCCTGAGCAGTGGTGGCGGCAGCAGCGGCTTGGCACGGCACATTCGCAGATAGCATCGCCACAGCAGCTGCACAACACGCACCTTACCTATATATATACCAGCTATTAACTACCTAATACCCGTACCTACCTGCCTGCACGCTGTGGACCGTACGCAACGGCCCCAAGTGCTTTAATGAGACTCAGACGACGGACGACGCGTCCGCTGTTTTTCACGTCTTGTCCTGGGCTACCGTCGCGGCCGTAGCGCCTGTACGCACTGCGGTACGACGGCTCGCCGCGGTATTTCTCTGGTCGCCGCGTACGTGTATAACGGCGATGATAACCACGCATTGCACGCGCTCACCTCGCTGGATATTATAATACGTACGCCGCGAAACTCGCCTATGTACAAGATACGCCCTTGACAACGCGAAAGACGCGAATCGGATTTGGTGCCGTCGCAAAGTATTTATTTAGTATAGCTACATCGACGCTCGTATAAAATATCGAAAATGTCTTCGGTCCAACATGACTATCTACTTTGGGAAGTTTTCACTTTATACAATATGCGAATAAATGTAAATCAATCGTTTTACTGGTGTAACCGAAACTTCTGTGGATTTTCCCTTATGAGATAGGTAAAACTATTTTATACATAACGCGATTGTATTGTGCTTATTTCATCGAAAATGTATAAAACTTGAAAACTTACTTGTTTTCGTTAGAATTTCACATCATATAACATTGACACGAACTGTTTTTATATTAAATCTAATATTTTTAATTAGTTCTCGTAATATTTGTTTTTTTACAGATGATTTCATCATTTTTTTAACGTTATAATTTGTTTTTGTTGTACTCTGGTATAATAAATTATCATTAATTTAACAATCTTATTGCATAACTACTCACTATAGCTTAAATAATGTACGCTGGGATAAAATATAATTGATTAGAAAATTTTTCGGTAAACATTAAAGGTTGAGAAAAGCTTATTCAACATAAATGTTTTGAAATTTAAGAATTACTACTGTATAATAAAGATTAATTTTTTACCAGAAATAATGATTTAATTAATAGGAATCCGTATCTAGAAAAAAAAATATTAAGCAAAAACAAGATAAACATAAACCGGAGGTCCCGAAGTTCAGTTTTCTATAATACTGAGACGTAAGAGGATCACAAAGAAGGTTATGTATTAATTGTTTTAGTTTTTTTCTTAAAAAACTAAACACTGTTCATCCAATCATTCAATAATATAAAAAATACGGGCAATCAACTATGAAATGGACTTCTTGCCATAAACGCATTATAATTATAGCTTCCTCATTGAAAATCTGATAAAAATGAAAAGTTAGTTATATCTTAGCACCTAATACATTTTTGATTTAACATTTTATTACTTAGAATCGTTTTATCCATCTCTTGACGAATTAAAAAAGAAAAAGTGTCCCGTTTTCATAGTTATTTTCTAATTACGGTTAACCACTATTTACCTAGCCTTGCAGACGTGTGTGTAGTTCGATTAAAATCAAGACCAAATCGTTAGGAAGTCGTGGACCACGCTGTTGAAAATATATTGTATTGTTTTCTACATCCGTCAGACCTCGGTGCGCACACTTTGAGCGTAAGGTTTCTGATGCAGCCAATGGGCGACGGGCGGCCTGTAGCAATCGTACACAGTTATTACAAAACAATATACCGCAGTAACTGCAACGGCACGGCGTTTCAAGTTTTTATCGTCCTTAAAACACAACAATATGTAACGTCAACAAAAAAAAAAAAAAGGACCGTCACGGGATCGTGCGCGTTCCGTTTCCTCTTGTTTCGCGCCGTTCAAACGGTTTAATCATCACGCACGGTGTACGAGATATTATTATAAAATAACGATATAATTATCGGCGTATTGTTGCATTATTATTATTATTGTTATTTGCTGTTCTGCTGTTTCGCGCCGTTTCTAAATGTTCTCGTGCGGTCAGCAATCGCGTTTCTCCGCTGCAGCGAGCCCGTGCCCCACGTAACATTTATACCTGTGCGCGTACACGTAATACGTATTGTACGAATGTTAAACGTACGCCGCAAACGTGCTAATTAAAATCACCGCCGGGAGAAAATACGCAAATAGCGGGGCGGCCGGCGTACGGAGGGGGGGGGGGGGGCTCGGAGCCGTTCGCGCGCAACAATATAATAATATCACATTACGCCAGTGGTAGCGAACGCGGTCGGCACAACAATGGGTCGTAAATAATAACGAAGTGGTCGCGGGGGGGGGAAAGGGTAGCTGCCGCAGTTGTAGACTTAATTTCGCGACCGATCGGACGGTAACGCTAATGTACACGTTGTAGAGCGACATGTATTATTGCACGTACGTATCGCGATTTTAACGAATGGTAATCGCGAGCCGGCATTATACCAGAGGTATTCAAACTTTTTCATCCCAAGGCTCCTTTGAGTGTTCACAAAATGTTGACGGCTCCCAAATTATAAATGACAAAAAAATCAATGTTTATATGAATGTAATTTATATTTTATACTAGTTATTTGTTTACCATATTAAATATATGAAAAAATTATAAATAAGTAGTTGTTGTAGAAAAAATTGTGATTCGATATTTTATGTTTAGTCTTTGTAAATATATATATATATATATATATCGATAAAATAATAAATCAATATTAATTAAAGCTATGTGTTAGCGCAGTGGTTCTCAACCTGGGGGGCGCGCCCCCCTATGGAGGCATGATGAAATTTCAGGGGATGGGGGGTGTGAAAATGTTAAAAAAACACGAAAAGTGAAAATGCCGTTTTCTACGCCGAGCCTTGCCGGTGTGTTGGTCGCCACCGCGGTCGATCAGTAGATATACACCGAGCGATTATTACGATTTCATAAGATTATACAAATCATATATTTATGCTCTTTAGTATTTAGGGTATTAATAGAAGCATTGTTTTGGCGAAAAACAGCCACTCGACGCGATAAGAACAAGTTTTAGTGATAAATATGACAATTACACTAATAATCTTGTACAACGTATGAGATAATTTCTATAATTTTGTAGTGTTAGTATGTAGTGAGGCGTGAACTCATAAAAAAGTTTGAAAGGGGGCGTGGAACTCAAAAGGTTGAGGACCCATGTGTTAGCGAATGATTATTGTAGATATTTATTGGTTTTCAATTATATGATACGGCTCCCTTGGACAACTCCCGCGACGCACAGTTTGAATACCTCTGCATTATGCCGTTCAATCGTCGAGATCCCGTACAGCGGCTGAGCGCCGCGAGACGAAAATGCGATGTGCAACAACACGAGAAACGAGAACCGCTTGTTGTACCTACTTGCCGTGGAAGAGCTCAAAATTCCGTGGTAACCTATAACCCCGTAGACCAGTTTTTTTTTTCAACTGTACTCGATTTAAACGAGAAGCGGATATTCCGTCGAACCAACAATGACGACGTTTTATTACCATACCATATGTGAACGGTCTTAATCTGTTCGAAAAATGACCTAACATAACCTAACCGGCTACATAACTATCCTAGCCGCAGTACACACTTCTACACTGTTTTATATTTTGTTGATGTAAGACTGCGCGTGCGGCGTACGTCCGCGTCACATCGATTTATTGCGTACCGGCTAAATTGTGCACGGCTTCGCACCGAACAGTCTTGGCCGGGACGCATATTTTTTTGACTGATTACTACACCTTACATTATTTTAAGTCTGGTCGTGTGTTTACTTATATTCTAATTTTGAACCGTTAACGTTAGTTACTATATTCTATTCGAGAGCCTTAAGATGTATAATATTTTTGGATTTTACGTCATTAGAAAAAGCAAAATATAACTTGTTCGGATGTCCCACTCTCGAACGTGCAACATATTAGTGGCCATATTAAAAGCATGGATTTTATAGATCCAACGCGCACGCTAGAAGCGATTATCAGTGCGTAAATGTAAACGAAAGACTAAAAATGTGTTCTGTTCACAGAGAAACATCGAATCATGAATATGTTTTTGCTATGGTTTCACGCGGTAGCACATAGAATACACAGATACATAAAAATTAAGGTTCTGTGTGTGTTGACGTTCCATTCTGTCCATGTCCCAGTTAGGTTTTTTTTTTTAAATGTTTAGCCTATGTTACTCGCCTTTGTATGACGGTAACTGTAAGTATAAATATCATAAACATCTGTTCAGCGGTCGAGGAGCCCAACAGGCGCAACTGAGGTTAAGATTTGGGAGGTGAGGGGCATAGTCCATAATAAATTGAAGTTATTTTGTTGCAAAACAATTTGTTTATAAAAGTTGACAGAAAAAATAAGGGGAAACTTGACCCCTAGTTGTTCATATGTTATTTATCTTGACTATATACAGAGTGTTTATTTCGCTATTTATCTACTATAATGTACTTTATATTTCAATATCGCAGTACGTTCGATTTATTAGCCGGCTTAAGTTTTTTAGGTATTGATTGAAACCAGCAACTCGCATTACGGATTTCAGAATGATTTTTTCATACGTAACATGCATGTTACACGTATGAATACATGTTCTTATGTTCAAATTCCATAGCATTAAATTATATCATTTATAATAAAAATAATGGTTTTTATCCGTTCTAGTATTGACAGAATAATACGAGTATATTTCAGAAATATTTGACTGTAAAAATCTGAAATTTTATCGGAAAATAAAATACGTTTTCTTATGAATAATTTGAATCATATATATAATATACGGTAGTGTAATACAATACGAATAGGATCATGTGGTTTAAGTAGTTTTAGCAGGATTTGTATGTTATAAAAAAAAAATAAAAAAATACTTTAATCGCTTATTGTTCACGATTTGATTATCTTGACTCTATAAATCAAGAATTCCTTAGAAGTAATCGTCGCGTTTCAGACCACCATCAGTACAGTACCTACCTGAATGTATTCTGCGCGCGTACAATTTTGAATTGCCATTAACAATCGAGAACGGAAGCTTTCAATCCAAAAACCAAGTATGTATTTTTACCGAAACAGGTCATACTCGGACGATATACGTATTTAGCCTCGCATAAAATCGCATGGCTATTAAGAGTAATTATTTTTATCGTTTGCCGATCTTTAACGGGATTCGTCTCGGTCGTACATCGATTACCGACAACTTTTCCAACAGCAAGTTGCATTGTTATTGCGATAGAAAACAAATTGTTGAAAACAATATCAAATGATTTCATGTTTTTTATATACCCTGTAGTTCAATAAAATAAAATGTAAAACAACGATGTATTCTGTTCAGTTACAGAATATGGTTCGAATTTTATTTAAATCAGAAATGATGAGTAGTGCGCAGTGATGCGTGAACAAAAGTGATTTTCACGGACATACTATGAAGTCGAATCACTTCACATGGTGTCAATACTGTTCATCGGATCGGTGACTTAAAACTGTTATCGATAAAATCTCGACATCTTTGTCGTTTTAAAAACGTGGGCAATGCGTACAGTTTCGTAATAAGCTATCATATCAACTACGGTTTTTTTTTTAAGAGCTTTTTCTTTATTACTATAGTTTACAGCAGAAGTCGCTCTCATTATCATTCGGGCGAATTTTGACCGCAGGACCTGCAGGATACTGTTTCTGTACGAGATCCATTTGCCGTGTCCGTGCACGCACTGTCGAACACCGCGCGGCGCGGTACCTACGTGCGGAGTGCCGCATAATAATGTTAAATATCGTACAATGATGTTGATGATTCGCACGTAGACGTCTCGCGATCGTCCGTAACTATGAGAAGTTTTTTCGAGTCCGGGCGACGCACGCGAGACGGGTTCGGCGAATGTTCGAGCTAATTAATTCTACGAACAATAATAAAAAAAAAAAAAACGGTCTCGCGCGCGCGTTTCTTTATACGACACGATACACGAATAATACGCGCTCGTCGCTCAAACGTCGCGCAAAGGATACGTATTGTACTTAGTGCACATCACGTCTGCCGTAGCGCACACTCCCCGCGCGCGCATACACATAAATCGTGTACACGCATGCTGCAGCGGTACATGGGTGAGCGCGCGTACGTACAAGATGGATGGCCGCGCATAATGAATGAGGACGAGCGCTGCCCGGGCACGATTCGTGACTTATGTATCATATTTTAACGTAAATAACGAGGCCCGGGACGACATTCGGGAGACGAGCGGGTTCTGAAAGAGATTTTTCTACATGTGTACACAAACACGCTTGGGGAACGGGTGAGAGAGGGAAAGGAAAGAGCGCCGTCGTTGTAGTTCCGATGACAGATGAATGTTTAAGAAACATTTTCTACGTTTATTTTTATTTTTTCCACAATACGTCTCACTCTTAAAAATAGAATAGACGTTTAAAAAAAAAAAAAAAACTAAAAATCACCTACCCATGTAAGTATTATAATGATATTATGTACGTACGATGAACACACCGTGAGGCTTGTGTATCATAATAATATGATAATATTCAATTATACGCGATAATATTGTTAAGGCCCGAGCATATGAGGTTAAACGTACCTATACATACACTACGCGAGGTTATGAATTTTACCGTATGTACATATTATAATATATAATAGATTAGTCGGAAACAAAACGCGTCCCGACGATATTAATTATTGTGACGGCGGTCACGCGCGGTGCCGTATAACTGTTATAATAATAATAATCGTACAGCTATTTTTGGCTGTTTTCGTCGATGTTTCCATTCATCACGTACAACGAGTACGCGCCGTCACACAGTGACGGTTTGAAAATTTCCGTCTTACCTGGGTAGATACAATAAAACCACCACTATGTCTCAAAAAAATCGTACACGTTTCGCTCGATTTCAGCTCTATCTTTAAACGTTAAAACGTTCAAAATTGATCATTTAATAATATGTTCAGAAGTATAAATCAAATTATCCAACGGACACTTGCATAAGAACACAGCATAAAGGTAAACATTTTCACCCTAAACTTATGATCGGTGACTTACACGTGTATGTCGTTATTGTTATTATACCGCGGGTACGTATAAATACGGGCGTGCGTAAAATCCGAAGCTCATTGCGCCTACCCTTCGGTGTGGGGTAATAATGTTCGTTTTCACACAAACGGCAAAGTCACCGAGAAGGCGTACGTTCAAACACTGCGTGAAACCGTCACGGTTCGCGAAACATTATAGCGATGGCGTGTTGCCGGTGGACCTCGCCGTCGTTGTTTTACGCCTAAATGATCGGTCGAATCGCGTGGTAACGACTGACGCGATCATAACCATCGCGCAGGTATGAAAAGCGGACCACGGCAGGAACCGTCGGACCCGTCGCACTGTGGATTTTTGTCGGTTTCCTTTATTTTTTCAGCGTCCGTTTGAAACGTCTCCGTCGGTCGATACGCGTAGTGTGCTTATTCGTGTTCACAATTCGGCACTAGTAACAGTTTACATTTTTTTTTCCCATCTCGTGAAAACCACGGTGTACGATGCTTAAGAGTTGCAAACGCGTGTACCTATACGAGGCGAGAGAAAGAAAAATCGTTTGCACGTTCGTGTAAACCTGCAGCGGTGGCGTTCCCGCGACATAAATCGCGTGCACATCAACCTATAACACTCGGGTCGTTGTGTATCGAGTCCGACAGCCATTGTATCGTACGGCGTAGCGATTAACGCGATCGCAAATCGTTATTTTTCAACAATTGTACAACTGTTTGCGCGCACACAACCAACACTACTGCAGTACCACTACTACTGCTGCTTCTACGACTAATACTACCGCACCGCACATGTATAGAAACTCAAATCCGGGAGAATGTGGTTTTTAATTAAAACATTTCATGCAACGACCCCGTTTGAACCTGCGGCAGACCGCGGCGACGTAGCACGCGCGATCGAGTACGTATCAATAACGACGCGCGCGCGCGTTATCAAATACGCGAGTTGCAGCCTGCTGCTGCAGTCGTACGCTCAGGGACTATACCGACGTCGCGCGAAGCTTAGTTTAACACTTAGTGCATGGCAGACACATTGTATTATTATCAATTTTAACAGGAAGCGTCGGACAAAGTTGACAAAAAAAAAACTCCTTTATCGAGTCGTCTCTTCTGTTTGCATAAATAGAGGTTATAATTGATTGTTGCGCAAAAACTAGATAATGTGATGTATACACGCAGCTCGTTTGCGGGTCTGGAGTTATGACGTCATGTACCACAAACGTTACCGTTTTCCTCGAATCTATGACGAGACCATAACGCCGATGCAAGTATAAATATATATATATATATGCAAATATATCATGCAAAGTGGGTGAGTGTCGTTAGGTTGAACGCCTCAAAGGGCGATCGCCGCTGGATATAGTGCATTTCACTTTTATCCCATGGTATAGGCGCAGTTAACAAAATCCCTATCGTCCTGCGAGATAAGTCCTTTCCACGGGATCCGAGTACATCAAGTAGTGCACGTATTTGCGTGAAAAACCATACTTCTACGTTAAACAAAAAATGATCACCTAAACATAACGTTTTAGTATACAAATACGAACACCTTTACCCAGTGTGTGTACGTTTTAATTGTACAACCGTCACGTGAGTCTCTATACATAAAAGTCGTCAAATACCGGATGAAGGTACGCGCGTTCAATAATAATAATAATATCGTTATAAAAATACGCTGTTATGACTTACGAGCGTTGCGCGTTACTACAATTATTATTATTATAACTCCCGCGCGCATCGACGTACAGATATACACATTACACACGCACATATTTATATATGTATACATGCGCAAACACGCGCTTAATAGGTATCAACCATTTACAGGACAGCTCGACCGGATCAAAGAGGCGTTTGGCTCGATTCCTAACTAATTAAGTAAAAAGCTCCCGGCGGCGGGGGCGTCCTCTCGCGCCGCGCCGCAGCACCGGACCACACGCGCGCACGTCCGTCGCACCGAACTGCAGTAATTACGCTGCACGGCAGCTCGCCGTACAATAATAATATGCAAACGACATTTAATAACGTCAACCGTGCGTGATAGATGGCCGGCGCGCGCTGCTCGTCCGTTAAATTAAAAAAAAAAAAAAAATTGCCGAGCGCACAGCGCAGTTGTACACGCGTAGACGCACCGTGACGATAATACTAATAATAATAATAATAATATTAACAAAATTAATATCACCGCGGTGACACTCCGACCGCTGCAGCGCAGGACCCCGGGGGTGGTATAATACCGCTCGCTGCGCGGTCGAATTTCGAGGCGGGGAAATTATTACCGGGGTACGCCTCAGTGTTCTTTTCTCTGTTTTTCATTAACGATATTCGTTGGGCGCTTGCTTATAATATATTTCATCTGAAACGTGCGTATCTTCTCGATCGGTCGTACAGCGAAACGGTGGTCCGACTACTGATTTTAGATGCGTACACCTATATATATACATGTGTCGAGTAATTAAAAACGAAAATGAAACGATTTACATGATGGGGCCGTGTAAATGCATCAATTTCATCCCACGCCCTTCCTTTCACTTCACGCCGTTTATTTCGAGCGGCTATATGATCGTTGCATGTCGCGTTTAATCGAATTAATAACGATAATTTCTCATTATAGTGCGCAGCACAAGCAGACCGTGCACGCCACCATCGTCGTATAGTCGCCGTCGTCGCCACCGCAGAGTCGAAAAACCGCAGCGGTCTGTTGACGAAAAAACAATTATTACTAAAACAACGTATACATACTACACTAATAATAATAATAATGTTGATAATGTGTTCTAATTTTACGCGTCGGACCACCCCTGCTGCGAAATCGTTTCCGACAGACGATTTGTCGTGCGTTTTCTGTAGAGAACTCCTCGCGCCGCGCAATTTAACCGACCGACAGAACGCGAGGCGATGGCGCGTCGACGCGTATTTTCTCTTATTATTATTTAATTTCCATTCAAAAAGCAACATGCTACACGCTGCCGCTTTGTTCCGTCCGCACACCATTAACGATCTATTAACCGCGCGGTAGGTGTGTGAAATGAGAATAGCACGTGCCAAAACGTGAGCGTACGAGTGCGTAGCCTAAAACACGATTACGAACCGTTTAATGCAGCGGGGAGACGACGTGCCCGAAAGAAAATCCTCGACCGACGCGGCCGAACAAGAATGGTTCAGCGAGGAGTAAAGCGTGTCGTCAGCTCGAGGAGAAATCGACAATAGGTTGTATCAGCCAACGAAATATAGTATGTTTTAACTGAGGCCCACTACGTTTACATTATGTTCTCGATAACCGTCGGGAAAATCTTGGAAAGCTGTTGGTTAACGTTATTAGCAACGAATTAAAATGACACCTTAGACGTCTCATTGTTACCGTACACGGAGAATATAATATATTATGTATGTACGCGTCACACCAGTCTTATCGTCGCTTTCGAATATCTTAGATTTGTTTTATCCTTAAGGACGCTATTTGTACGCAGGAACTCTGAATTCGTACAACCAAAGGGGCTCTGATTCATCGAAGACCCTCCGGGGTGAGGTGTTCTGACGTCATACCAGTCGCCGACTTTGTAAAAGTACTGCATACGTGAGCGGTGGCGATGTGTAAATACAGTTGTGGCCCTGCTTGTAGCCCTTGGAAAATTAATACCACCGTAGCCACGCATTATATCACGCAGGATGCCACGCATTTCGAGGTCCCGTGAACCTCCGACGACCTCATTTGTCCGCGCGACATTTTAATTTTAAACGTCTACCGAGTCCTGCGTTCGGCGCTTCAGCCGTGGCCGTTGTACGCCGTACGTATACGCAGTGCGTGCTGCATCTGTACATGGACATCACGACGACGCATTGCACGCTGTATATCGTAGCAGTGACGGCAGAGTCCCCGCTCCCGTCCCCCTCGTTGGCGTGTAATTATTTTCAGCCCGTAAACGCCCTCCCCTCGTCCGGCGGTACAACCGACGTGTGTCTGCCGCGTACAATATTGTAATATATTGTGTAGTGGCGGCGGCGGTTATTGGTTCGTTTCCAAAGTTGACAAAGTGTCATTGGGACGCGGCGGCGTAGGAAATTGAACGTTATCGCGTCACCGCCGTCCGTTATCGTCATCACGCGTAATATTATTGTACGCCATCTATATACGTACCTACACCATACTACACCGGTGCGCAGTGCAATGTCGATTTAAATGACAGCGGTAGGGACGTCTACGTCTGTATAAATATATATATATGTGTGAATACAAATCACGTTATACGTAGAATAGTAATAATAATAATAATAATAATAATAATAATAATATTGTCGGAATAAACGTCACCCGTCGGACGGTCGCGGATGGCGGTTGCGGTCGGGGCTGCTGCAGGGACTCGTTTATTCCGCTTCGTTACAGAACCGCGCGCACTGTCAGACATCGTCGTTTTATCGCACGGTTCGAATTCGGTGAACGAGAAATCACAACTACCGACGTCACTATATATTTATGTTGAATGCACACTGCATTACATATGTTACGATAATAATGATTGTTTAATACTAATACGCATCGCCGTCGTCGCGTTGCCGCGTGGTAATAATGGTATTTCGACGTTGCGCATCCGGTGGCCAACAAACGGTAATTTCTAAAATATTTACTAGAGGAAGAACGGTACGGTTATTTGAACGTTCGAGGGGATTCATCGAAGAGACCCTTAATAATTAATGATGAACATGTATAGCGGGTGAGCGGGTGTGTCTTAAATTTGAGCTCGTCTGATTTGCCGACAAAATATTGACTGATTGCAAAAATTCTTCACGAGGAAAACGTATAGACTTTCAAAATGCGATTGGTACCTGCAGTCAATTCGTTTTCGCTGCACGACGGAAAAGGAAAATCAGCTGCGGCACGATGACTTTTAAATGTCAACCGATACAACCTGTATAGGTACTCGTGAACCACGATTGATGAGCAGCTAAAACACCAATAACAGTCACGTATGACGTTTTACTCGATATACCCCGTCGCGTGCGTGTCTATTATACACTATAAATCTCGCGCACTGTAAATGTTGTCGAGAATGAACGCGAGTTTCACGAGATGTTTTAGCGCAGTGCATTATACACGTCGTAGAACGTTGCATACTAATTGCCGACGGGACCTCGGACTGTATTGGAATATTAGAAAACCACGCGAGTCAAGTGTGCGACCTAGTAATAAATATCTTATTTACGTTACCGATGGAAGTCGTATTATTTTTATTAGGCGTGCGTTCGAACGGACATCTGCTGCGGGTCGACGACGTTCGCGCGTATACGTAATAACAATAATATATACGGAAATAAAACCGAGAATGCATAAAAATGAACGACGCGTGTAGGTACGTGGAGAATCGGTTCAAACGCGTGCAGCGGGGAGAGGGCAGGGGGAACCGATCGATTCCGGGATCGATATCTTAATTCCGTCGAACGACGAAAACCCAATGGTAAAAAACCCATAAAACACTCACAGTGCGGAAAGCGGTAACCGCGGATGACACTGTATGTTATGGTGTGCTGACCGTTCGAACGTCGCGTTGGAAAATTAAATGCTACGGCGATAATACGATTATCAACAGCGATACGATCATAGGCTTGTACGTATACTGCGTACACGTGCTTGGAACACCTATGGCGCATTATAGTGTTACATCTTCTTGGCCGCATGTATGCAAATTTCTTTCCCAAAACCACGTATAATGTTACACGCACACGGTTATGTTCACCGCTGCAGCCCCGCATAAATTATAACGAACCCGTGGTGAGCGTTTCGGGCTAATTTTTACGAGCCAATATTTACATATTACTGTTATTATTTATACTCGTCATCATATATTATTTGCCATTGGACACGAGTCGATTTTTAGTTTTTTTTATTTTTTCGAACAAACACCGCTCGGCCGTTCACCGGGCTAGCTGTCCACGGGTCGTCACACGGATTATTATATTATATGTGTGTACGCGCGACGACGCGACTTTTATTGTAGACACATTATAACAGATTAATCGGGAACGCGTACACACATCATAATAATTGTCGCGTATTACATAATTTATGCAATTACAATGCGGCGGCAATCTCGTATTTTACAAATTAATTTGCATACAATTGTTCGGGTCAAGGGCAGAAAGCAGTTAGGTTTAAACGTTTTTATTAGTTGCGATTAAAGCACGAAACGAAATAATTACTTTTCAAACAAAACGATGGTATATACGTACCATATTTATTCCGCTCGCTTCTGCCGTCGTCACTATCTATCCCGTCCATCTTGGTGCACCGTGAATCCAAACGCAACCGACTTTCGAGTACATTGAACACAGAAATAATACTCATTTAACTCCACATATTTTTACCGTTGCGTGCGTTTTATCATAATGCGTTTCAAAACCGAATATCTGAAGCGGAAGATTATAACATAAATTGTTTTCATTTGCAGCGAAACAATATATATATATATTATATGTATATACAATATTATAGATACGACACGAAACAATACTGCAAGATTATACGAACTACGAATAATATTACGTTTCCATGAGCAAAACGACGGCGTGCTAAAAAACTATGCGCACCTATATGATGGAATATTTATTATACTGCGCAGCCACATTTTTATAAAGAAATAATAATTGTACCATTATCGATGACCTATTTTATGTTTAATAGTCACGTTTTATACTCTTCCGGGTGCCGTTAACAATGTAATATAAAAAGTAATATTCTTACAAACATAATTTTCGTGTTCTTCGTATTTACTTGAAAACTACAACAATACGAATGATTAATGACGTTAGTCTAAAAACCGACCAGATGTTTTCAGTAAGTATTTAGGAATATATTAAACATCCTAAATATAAATTTGTATTCGATTGTTTTTACTCAAGAAGCAGTTTTGGACGGATAATGGTTATAAATCTAATAGTAACATAGTTTTAACGTAATATTATTAACAGCAGTGGCCAATAATATAATTACACGTCTATTATTTATTCCAAATTATCTCCATCGTTCGCAGCACCGGGTGTTATTGTTCTATAAATTAATAGTACATCAACAACTTATTATCTTTAATGTGCTATATTTGCAAATAATTGGTTACTAACAAAGATAAGAAATAAATAATGTAAAGTTATTCGAGAAAATGTTGTAAGTAAAAAAAAAAAAAATGAAACGTTGTTGGACAATCATAATTATTACTATGAAATTATTAAAAAAAAAATTATAAATATTTTATTAAATTTTTATTAATTCATTTGATACCTATCTACTCGCGTACTCATCGTACAACAGTGCGAACATAATTAGAAAATAAATAATACCCACTACGAAATATTATTCAATATTGGGATATTAGATGGCACGCTCACACGTAGGAATTAGCGAACGAGATAAACATGTTGATAATTCGATTCGCTTTAAACATCAAAACGCAATCGCATATGAAACCACTAAAACAATAATATAATTTAAATATTTTGTCCATACTTACATCGTGTACCTGAGTGTACCACTCTTGCTAACGTCTGTTTTAAGCGATATTTAATGGCTTTGTAAGTCGTGTTCGAACATTACGTATCTGTGTCAAAACCCATTTTTAATTAAATTATGCCTATACCGTGTGACTGACATATTTTCATCATGTGATTTGCAACAGAGAACCCGATGCTAATATAATAATACTAGTTGTATCACCCGACAGATATTAGACTGTTTTAGATTAGAGCAACATAACTATTTCGATAAAAGCATTTTTTCTCTGCAGGGAATACTGATATGAACCGTAAAAATGTTGTTGAGTATTAATAACATTACGCTAAATCGATTGCGTGAGACTGGTCAGAAATAAAAGAAATTGTGTCCAGCCCGAGAACATTTTATGTATATCAAGATAATTATAGGTAAAAAAACGCACAATCGTCGCATATTCTAATGATATTTATTTTTATTAATTTATACTATATTAATTTACATGTACCTACATCGGTGATGTTAAAATTAAAAAAAACTATACATCCAGCCCATTCAAGCCTGGCAGAAACCGTTTTGACCCTTAACATTTTGATTTTCGAAAAATCCTTTTTAATGGACCTTTAAATAGTAACGAGTACCTTCCCTCAAAATTGAAATCAATCCGTTTTGACTGTACGCTGATCAGTGAGTGGGTGAATGAGTGAAAGTACATATTTTAATTATATATAATATTAGATAGATTTACGAGTTGAGCAATTCAAACCGCAGTACACACTCCACCCCCTCCCCCCACCGTATGGGTTAGCGCTTTTGTAGATCAAGTGCGGACGTTTCCGTGACGCGCGCATGCTTGTATTGTTTTCGAGTGAAAACGTTTAGGCCCTAATTTTAGGGTTTATTAAAGCAATTACTATGCGCGACGTACAGGGCGCGCGCGTAATTGGCTGTTTTCAAGTATAATATAACCTTATTGTATATATATATATATAAATTTGTAGTTATATGTGTGCGCGTACGTCCAAAACGGTTAGACGTCGTTTAAGAAACGCGCACGTTTTTTCCCTCCGTCTCGCTGCCGTCGTAATGTATCATCATTACGAAAGAGTGCACACGGGTAATTATATACACACTCACACGCAGACACAAGTATATATATATTGCGTGACACACACGCACGTTGTAGTGCACTATATACAATAATAATATACTCTAAATAGAATCCAACAGCCCACCGCCACCACTACCCCACGCCGCCGGCCGTCCGCGACGGACTCGTCTCGCTCCCGTCGGCTTACGAGATTCATTAACAGTTTGACACTCTCGGGTTACCCCGGTTGCGGTTAAACAAATATTTTGTCGTGTAACGCACACACACACGCGCGCTCGCTCGCGTACGTTTGAACGCGTGTGCGTGCGTGCGTGTGTATTCAGGGTCCCCGCGCGAAACCCCTCGAACTCGGGAGATTTTTCTTTTACCCGCTCGCCGTGGTTTTCGGCCCGTCGCCTCGTTTCCGTCGCCCGTCGCCCCTCACTGCGGTGCAATAATAATTATTAATAACGATAGCGTTGTAAATAAGTATTTAATGTGTACGCGTACACGCCGAGGCACGTATACACATGTATAACTATTGCCGTCTCGACAAACATTTGTTTTACTAAATGTCCGCCTCCTTCGCACATGCGTGTCTCTAAAATATGTGCGCGTGTGTGCGTTTGTGTATGCGTGCGTGTGTGTGTGTGTGTGTGTGTGTGTGTGTGTGTGTTGTTCCGCAACAGGTCTCGTCGCACGGGGAGGCTGCTGCAGAAGTCGTCGTCGTCGCAGCGGAGGAATTTCCGTCCTCGCGCCGCCGCCCGGTCCGTTTCTAATTGCCAATTACATTGATTTACGACCCGGCGGCGTAATGATACCTACGATTAATCGTTATTCCACGACGAAGGTTTTGACATTCGTCTAACACGCCGCACGACGTAAACAATAATAATTCCTGTGTAACGTGCGCGCGTGTTATACGTACGAAAATACGTGCGTACCGCGAGAAAATATGTAACCGCAACGCGTCGCCGGCCACGGGTGGGCGCAAGTGGCGGGTGTGTAAAAGCGGCAGTGGAGACACGAGCAACTGTATTCGGGCACCAGATACACCTGCATGGTCCGAAGTCGTGGTCTGGACGCGGCGGGCGCGTTCGGTAAAGAGGACTAGGAATTCAAATTACAATTTCAACCAAGTTACGATTACGTAAAATATAATGCTATTTAAAAATACTCGTAACTCACTTTAAAATCAAAATATGGCAACAAAGCTGTACACTTAAAGTTCTTCCCTCTTAGTTCGATAATAGGTCAGTTTAATTATTAAAGCTAATCATATAAAATCTTTTCTACTGAACGCAGATTTGTTATGTTGTACATTTGTAAGACGGCGGAGCTCACGTGATCACGTCTTAACGTTTGTTGAGGTCCACGTTGGGATTTTTTATTTTATTGGCGCACGTAAATAACACCGAGCGATTCGCACGTAAGAATCCGTACAGATTGATTAACCGTAAAAGTCGATTAACGCGATAAGCGTTATCAAACTTTTCTAGTTTCTCATCCTTAGTAAAACGATGGCGGTCACAAAAATAACGGATCTTTGTAATTTTATGTGCACCTCTACAGTGACATTCTGGGAAGGAACTTTATCGCAACTTTGGAGCTTACTTTAGAAAAAGCTGATGAGAATAAATTATTAATTACGTACCATACGCCCATAGTTTTTACATTTCACCTTCGATTTGAATATGAACATTTCCATGAAATAGTATAAATTACGAATAGTCAGGAAATATAATGTCCATCGGTTTTATCGTCACTTTAATTGATTTACGCGTGCAATATTTAGATCGTGTTCATTACCGATTAGTTTATGCACGCTCGACATTCTTCTTACAGCAAGGTTTTTCACCAATTATAGAACTTTTTATTTGTTGCCTCCGCCAAAAACAATCAAAATCCCATCGTTTTTACGCAATCTTAATTAAGTTATAACCGACTAATAATTTAGTGATAAAACGTAAACGTTTGGTATCACCATTCGTGGGATTTGTTGAAATATTATACTAAGATTCACGAAAACAATCATGTGTTAAGAAATATTTTTCTCGATCGATGCAACGTTTTTCGTTGGACCATCGGATCACACTTGCTTTGTGCTCATTTTTTTTTTTCAATTTGCGTTCAGTTTACGAGATTATCTTAACGAAGTTATTTGCCAAGTTGTTTCGGTTATTGTTTCGAGAACGTCAGAAAAAAAAAACAACAACAAAAGCATTAAACAGTTTTGTTATTCTCCTTCTCGCCGACAAACTATTAAACTAAATAAATGAACCACTAACAAGAAAAGGTCGCCGGTTATAAATTTAAATGTTATCAAAACTGTTGTTTTATTTTTTTGCGGGGGGGGGGGTATGCACAGTGAAACGTCTACTACGGATGGCGACACGGTAATTGCGTCGAACCGAGCCAAGAAAAATCGAGTTAATTAATTTGTCGAAATAGCACGAAGCGTGCCAAAAATGACTTTTTGGAAAATTACTATTACTGTTGTTGTACTATTATTATTTTTTGTTGTAAACGATTAAAACATCCGAATATTTTTACGCGCGTCGAGTGGGTATTTTGACGACGGGACAGAATGAACCGAACGAAAATGAGTCTCTAGATCTGTTCGAAATGTCCTTTTGTGTCACATATAAATATATATCGTATAATACATATGAGAGTATACAAAATAATAATAATAACTAAATTACTGCATATCGCACGAACATGCGCGTGGACCACTATCGTTGACGTCACTCTCCATGTCTGGAGAATCAAATTTTTTTTGCAGATTATTGTTCACTAAATGCAATCCAGCGCGTACAAGAGCTACGAAAAGATGAATGTTTAGACAGCGTTCGGTCATAAAAACGATTGTAACATATCGCTGTGGTATATGGATTTCATTCTATAGCATATTATATAATATCATAAGTTATGATAACACACATATTACACGTCTTGTACTTTTTTCATTTACTCAATTGAATAGATTATTTTCTCGCAATCGTGTTACACTCACTAGATTTGACAAAAATGTCGCCAATCGGTATAAAACATTATTATTATTGTAATACCAGAGTTCTAGTTTATCAGAGTACTGTAGAACGACACGATCACAATTGTTATGCGTTCGGTATCTCCGAACAATATTATCGTACTTGTATGGAATCATATTTAAATGTAGTTTTTGATAAAACACGTCTCATAGTGTAAACGTGTAAAACGAATTTTCCTCCGCGATTGCTGTTGACGCATATTTACTCTTAGTCTTCTGGAAGATCTGTAGAGGTTGCGACCAAAACTGGATCACGTTTGTCGATTCAGTTTCGTTTTTCGCTTTTCAGTTCAGTTCATTCGCAACACATTCCAAGATCGAGCTATTATTGCCTTGACCCCGGTTAGGTTAAACGCCGCCGGTGCATATAGGGTTCAAAGTGTGGTAGTAACTTTTTTGTTCCTATTTTTATCTGTACTTTTTTTTCGTGATTCATAATAAATAGGTATAATTTTTCTTTTTGTGAACAAAGTTATAATTTGATTAAATGTTAAAATACATTTTAATTAATATTTCAGCTTAAACATACATCAATACTATCTAAACTAGAAAAGTATAAGAATGAGAAAAAAAAGGCAAAACAGTCTGATCATAGAAGAGATGTATCGTTAGCATCTACATATCAGCCAAAATTAAAGTTAACTCCTTCGATGCTTTTATCAAAATTTTAAAATAATTTATTTTAACTAATCGAATTAAGCATCATTATATTCTAATGTGCTAATACAAATTAAAACTTAACATACATTTTTATATTTAAAAGAGTTATATTAATGTAGTTTTTTTATTTTACTAATAAGTACTTATGTGATAGGTACATTCATAGGTAAGTATATTTATTGAATTTGAGTAAAAGCATCAATTTAAAATCATAAGATTAATGATGTAGATAATATGTGTACCAACATTTTTGATTTTTTAAAAGAGATGATTAATTATAAAGAAAAAGATTTATTGATAAATCGTTATGATCGAATTCATCGTTCCAGTGACCTATTTAAGGTTGTGAAGGGGTCAGGCCTTTTCTGATCTGTGTACTAGGTACTGTACTATATAAGTAATGCTAAATATTATATGGTATTTAATCTAGTGGTGACCATTAAAAGATTTCTGGCTATGCTACTGTATGCAAGTATAAAAAAACAGCAAAAATATTTTTATCTATTTTTTTATCTAGATACAATTATATTTATCTATTATATTTATCTAGATACTTTTGGAATTTCTATCTATTATCTTTATCTAGATAAATTCCCCTCAATAATCTATTATCTTTATCTAGATAATATTTTAGTTATCTATTCCCAACACTGAATACGAATATTTCACATCTGCGGACAAACAATGCGTACGACGCGTCGGATAGTATAATAACGTGTACCGTCTTACGGGTGTACAGCTGGAGCTCGGGGATGAGGAGGACTGGTTTGGACCAAGAGGATTGCGTTTAGCGTCGTACACGTAGGTACGCCGCATAGCACTGCGCGGTATATATTGTAATGCGGCGGCGTGCGGACGAGATGGCGATACAGCTCCGGAGGGTCTGACCGCGCGACGATTTATTGTGCACCGTACACAAAAACGGTCTCGTATACGTACGCGCGTATTATGCTACACGTGCACTGTTATTACTCCTGATATTGTGCAGTAAACGCAGTCGCACGCACGCACACCCGGTGCACTGATTTGTACACAGGTAAATGGGATTTGTTTACTTATAGACTAGATTTTTTTTTTCACCTAATAACGCGCAACGAGCCGTGTACAACGCTGTTTGCGTGCCGCCAAAGTGACACGCCTTCAACCGTTGCATGTGCTGCTGCTGCTGCTGCTGCTGCAGTTGCCACCGTTTTCCGTAAACACATTACATACCAATAAGGTATATACAGTAATCACCGCCGCCGCCGCCGACGCCCCAACTACCGCGTACATTTTGCACGTATTATAGCGTCGTCGACGCGAGGTTGCACGCGCCACTGGTGAACGTATTGATCGAAAAAGGAAATCGCACCACCGATGAACTCTGTGCGCATGAATAATATGTAGGTGCGCTTGTACAATGTCGTTTAAACGTGACTTTTTTCGAATCCCGATCGAATCAAGGAATCTGTTGATCTTGCGCGATAAGGAACTTAACGTATGGATATTATGTTTTTGCTACGGGTACAAAGCGATGATTTTTTCTGACCGATTTCGCGTTACCGCAGACCAGCTGATACGGTGCGTAGAAAACGATTACAAATACTAAGTGACCGCATATCAACCGGCAAAAACATGTTCTTGATTCGATGTTTTTCTGTGAAGCGAAAGAATGTTTAGTTTTAAATTAATACGGTTACCGTGGTCGCGACTATGTACATCATATATTCAATGATTTTTATCTTTTTCTGTGATATTTAAATGGAATAAGATTAATTGTAACGTCAAGTAACAATACAGTGCGTGTCATTGGATGCGAATCGTACACGTTTAAATGATGTTATATTATGGTATGACCACGGGACACACATTTTTTAGGCGGAAATATTTGTTTCGGAATTTATTTTCGACTGCTGCTGGGTACCGCCGGTTTTCGTATGTACGAGTGAAGATGGCATTTACCACGGCCAAATCCCGCCACGTGGGGGCCAAAAATCATTAGATTTTGATAGACGCGCGTGGGGGTTGACCGTACGTGTCTCGTACATCCTTTATAATCACGGCACTGCTGCTGTATCATAGACAAACCATATTATTGTACACAGCAGTTAATGCCCTAAACATACACACGCAGTCGCACACACACCACCATGGATTCCGGGTCATTATGTACGTGGCAAAACGAATTGGCACACATCATTAAAGAAATATCGGTGTATAAAAGGAAAAAAATTATTTGGGTGGCTTTGATAAAATTCCTGTGAAAAAAAAGGACCAGCATTTTTTTTTTCACTTTTCCCTAGGGGTCACGCCGCGTCCGAACAGTGCCATTAGGTCGTGTCGGACACTGCGGGACTAAACGGCTTCCAGCCGTGTCGGCTCTTTTAACGGGGACTGTCATTTTCGAAAATCGGTCTTAATTTTCACAATATGTACGCTTAGAAAAAAAAAAAACACATAAACCATCCGACAAAACACGTATTTTTTTCTCATTTCATTCTCCGTCACCCTCTATCTATATACTTAAACATATTTACGCACCAATGATGTTTTAGGGTTCGCCCCGATCATTTGCCGCGCTAACAGAACCTGCTGATCGTTATGGCGCAACAATCTTTGATCCCGACTTTTTTCACGCGCGAGTACCGATTCGAAACGTGTGTGCGCGGGTCTCAGAGCCCATACACGTAACCGGGACCGGAGGTCCATGGGATCTAGACTCCACCTTCCCCCAAAATTATTCCGTACCCACGCAAACGCGAAATCCTCTGTAACTAAAATGTAATTAAACATGAGTCTTTTTTTTTAATCCTAAATACGTGAAAATCGAATTAAAAATGATTTACCGTTATAAAACGTTCTAATTATGGGTGGAGGGAACGAATTTTTTTAGACATCCACTCCCCCTCCTCCCCAAAGGTACATTTATGTCCGCGTGCCCGTGCTAGCGCTATTCCTTCGCCGCGGTTGCGTGTACAGACGTGTGCGCGTCTATTCGCTCGAGTGGCGAAGAAAACACACTCGCGCGACGAGCGCACACGTAACGTCGATGCAACAATGAGACGATACACTGAAATCAATTATATAATATTGTACGAGGATAATTTATCGCCGTGTTTTTTCCACGGAAGGAACGGCGTGCGGAGGCGGCGGCTAATTAACGACGCGACGGACGTGCGCACCGCGCGCGTATGTTATATACGCTATTGATACGTTTCGTAGAGTGTTTCTGTGTACACACTCACGCGTACTATGTACATAATATAATAGGTGTATAATGTACTGCTGTAGTAATAGTGGGCATATCGGACGGGTCCGTAGGGGCTACCGTGTAAAACACACTCGCACACCGGTATAAATAATTACGTGTACACACGCGCGTACGATATAACTACTTCGGCGCGACCGAGTGTGGTGTATATGCTGTAATTACGAACGTACATGGGCTGCTCCTGGTAGATTGCCACCTAATTATAAACGGATTTTCAATAGATATCGCCCAATACAACTACAAGTCGTCTGTATAGTATGTATATATACACACACGTGTGTGTGTGTGTGTGTGAGTACGCGTATCGTGTAAACTGTACAGGCCGTAAGTCCGTGTCAGCTCGCCTTTGTATAATCTCTTAGGTGCACACTGCACGCGGTCTCGTACATATTATATATTTATAGCGAAATTAACTCGGCTATTTATTTTGTTCGCTAAAGCGATTTGCGGTAGACAAGCGTTTTCATTTTTACAATAAACATTAGCCTTCAGGAATATATTATATTGTTTCACTTATAATAATCGATTTCATTACTAATATTTCGTTTGGCTTGTCATTTAAGCGATGCGTGTTTACAACTTGACGTGATCCGTACATGTCATAAATTATTTTTTGGAATTTTTGGTTTCCAAATCATATGTTATATCCCATTATTGAAACATGTTACATGAGTGTTGCGTTTGCTTATAGTTTTGGTACTCACAGGAATAATACTATAAGTCACGACGAGTTGCTTTAAATCGTAATTCGTATAAAAAGTATTCAGCGAGCATTCAGAATGGTTTATGGCTATTGTGTGGTCGCCATTATTCAACGAAGTAGTGATTCCCAACCTGCAGGGCGCTATTATTCCTTAAAGGAATACTACTTTTTTGGCTGCACATGTGCATTCGTGCACGGATTGTGTTCAGAAATGTCTTTTCCACAAGAGTTGCGTCCTAATGATATTTTATCGCTACGGGAATAGCGTCCATAAAATATTCAACCACTAAACGATTAATGCGTCTCAACAATATTTTCCTTCCTATTTTGTACACAATTAGGACTGTCAACATAAGCTTTTTACATTTGGTAGGTTCAAAATATCGTCTTTTGTCGTTGTCATTGTTACTAAGATTATAATTAATATATGTACCTACAGGATATAGGCAATGTGAAAATATTGTTAAAAAAATAGAACGATACTTTTTTTTATATAATCAAATAGAGATCATTGACCATTATATCGTATTTCACCATATTTTGAATCTCAAAAATCTTTTGATTCGCATTTCTCTCACATATTTTAATTATACGAATACTATACGTTGTTTAAAGTACATGTTTCTTTTCGAACATTTATTAATACATCGCAAAGATATTTGGATGTACCGAGAACAACATACCGATAAACATAGAAAGGACAACTCCACAACTATCCGTATAGTTCGAGTAATTGAACATATGATTACATTGCCCATTTGCCCACGTAAGAATGTCTGCACAATCGGAGTACCTTCACAGCTATACGACTTTAGCTTTGATTGCTGTCGTGAACTTGTATCGGCTCTCATCAACCATCTAAGCAGTTCTGCGTGCGTCTTAAATTAATATAATTTTGGTAATAAGGACGTACTTTGTGTAGTCGTTTAGAAAACCCGGTGCGCAATACTCGTAATGCACCTGCTTGCAGGATTTTTAATTTTGGGACGCAATTTGTGTGCATCGGAGTTATCGGGGAATCTGTTTTTCAACGGAGTTGTTTTAACGAACGGCTAAAAAATGTCTAATTACATTTACAACAATCGACAGATGTGTTTAGAAGACGGCAACCGTGCGAACATAGTTCAACCGGCCGATGTGTAGTTACACGTGCAGGACCTGTGGGACCTGTAGAGATTTCTGAGTATACAATAATTACAATTGTTTTTTTTTTTTTTCGTGGTATTTCTTCAATAGTCAGGATAACGGACTGTAGGGCGACGAAGAAACTGCCACGAGTAGTACAGAACAACTAGGGAATCGCCGAAAACATTTTCGGTTACAGTTATCGTTCGCGACAGGACATTTTTTTAAGCGCAGAGTTTCATCTATTCATCAATCGCCATCAGCCGCATGTGAACGCCACGTTCGAGATAATACGGCGCGTCTGCTTACACGAGTCGCTTTGTTTTCGACTCGGCTGATGGACAAAAAGTAAGCGCGAGACACTCGACCGATTCATAATATAATTATAATATTAATTATGTGCGTACATATATAATGGATATCATACAGTATACCTACGACGACGGTGCGCGTCATTGTCGTCCCGAACAAAGTACACGCGATGTGCAATTGAAAAACCCATTACCTTGAAGTCGACACACGCATAGAAGAAGGTATACAATATCACTTTTCGTTTGTGAATGGGATTTTTTTCTTCTGATACGACGATAATATGAACAAGCAACAAAGTGTGTGTATAGTAGTGTGTATGAGTGTGTGTGTGTGTGTGTGTGTGTGTGTGTACATGGATAAAAAAAGAGACTTTTCTGTTTCCCGAACGCGACCATCGATTTATTATTTTATTAGAAACCTCGAGCCCACGTCAAAACGTGTAAATACGTGTGCACGTGTACACGTGCATTTACGTTGACCGGATGGAAATAACACGTGAGTGCCTTTTTGCAATGTTTCCAAGAGAAAACGATCAGAAACGATTTTCGCGCCGTTTTTTTATCGCACCGGTGCTAAACAAAACTGCATATTATAATGATCGAACTACCCGCTGCGCTAGGTATTTTATCGATCGCGCGGTCAATGCGTGCGTGTGTACGGGCGGTTTGAAGAGGAAAAAAAAAACGACAACAGCCTTTGATATTGTGTCTTGTGACCTTTATGCGATCTCATGACTACCTGCTGCTGCGCGTATGGATTGTGGAACAGTTGAAAAAATTTGTCAACCGTCCATGCACATGATATATCTCATAATACAAATACACCTATGTGTATTATTTTTTAGAAAAATCATAAGAAAAAACTGTTCATCCTATTGTAATATAATTTGCGCGCATCGTCAATGGTAAAAATATGTTTATAACACTCATATGTTGTATTATACTATTTTTTTTTTTTACATGTATTTTTTACTGTTCGCGAACGAATTCTGCAGGTATCGCGGCCTAATGGTGTGCGTGCGTTTTCGTTAAAAGCGCGTTTTTTCGCCGTAGGTACCGGAAAGGTTGAGGAACACAAATATAATAATAATACGCTGTGACGTCGAATATAATAACAATCAATATACACGAACATTGTAAACCACACGTAGGTGCAATTACTGCAAAAACGGATCCGGACCAGCACACTATGTAGTTACACGGACGTAGGGGATGTAGGTTTCCCAGAAATAATTCCCATAACGAAAAAAGGACTAGTTGTATAAAATAACATTGTGCTGACAAATTTTCTATACTATCGGTTATGACGGTCTTTTATTCAGCCGAGGATATACGATACTATTATAATTATAGTTATTGTGCGATAATAGAATTACAATTTGTATACCTGTTTCGTTTGACCAGGTACATAATATACGGTCAATATTTCAACTGATAAACGAGTGTAATACATTATCCATAGTGCTTAGTGATATTCAGTTCTTCGGTCAGTCAACGTACAATCGTATAAAATCGTGATTTCGTCCGGGGCTCATACAAGAAGTGTTTAGGTCGGATAACTGTATTTCAGTACGCTAACGATTTCGGGCAAACTGCACATTCTGGAAAAGTCGATGAATGGCGTGCGACAAAATGGAAAAAAAATGAGCAACGCTCAATGTGTTAAAGTTAGAAGCGATTGGCAGGAGTTGCCGGTATCCTCGGAGTTTTTTTCAATTCCACCATTTGTCGCTCTGCCGCGTAAGACGATATTCTGGTCCTCTGAAAGACATTTTAAGCGAGTTTCACTGGATCTAGATAATAATATATATTCTACGACAACCGCTGAAATTTCCTTTAACAGCAAATATTTCGTTGTGAGAAACGTTGCGGGACGTGAACACGACCGCGACGTGTTATCGAATTATTATACTACGGCGAACAACTATGTACAACGACCCGACCAAAGTGTCTATTAAAGTTTAAAAGTTACAATGTAGCTATGCAAATACGCACGAACTCAATCCAGACAACGCTTCGTAAGACAAAAAATTAAACCTTAAAAGACTACGACTGACATGCACATTTTGAACTTTATTACCATATATTATACTGATACCTAATTATTTGCTTATACATACGCGTTGATTATTTATTTGCATCGTGGTGTGGATATGTGTAACAATTTCGAATGTAAATCGCAATGACTCACGGCTAAAGACGAAATCCAATTGGACGTTTATTGTTTTTAATTGATACGCGAGTATGATGTTGTTATAATATTATAGTTATGAAATAATTAACACGTATGCTCATACACGCAGCGTGACGTGGGTTATATTCATAAACATATTACGGTATCAACTCGTGAAGCGTAGGTACGTGCAGGTGTATTACCTCTACTCCTCCGCACATAATATATCTGTTTTGTGTTCGTAATAATAATATATCCGTGATAAAACAACATTAAAGTTTTATCGGATTTTCGTGATTCATTAAAGTGAAATTATACATATAAGTTTTTTTTTTCTTTTACATTATGCGTGTGTTCGCGGAACCGAACATTATACACCTTAATTAGCGCATACTTTATGCAAATTCATAATATAATAAAATTTAATTTCATGAATCAGTCCGAAAGAATATTGTAAAGACGTTACTTTACGATTATATTCGTATTTATGTAATATATATCACATCCGCTGGCTACCGCACACTTATCGAATCCAATACGAGTATTTTAATATATATATTTTATTTCATATAAGGTTATATGAATAATATTTATTTAAATTTCACGTCGTTAAACATTTTTAATCGTGCATCGTGTTAAAGATGGAAAGTTGAAAACCTAATTATCACACATAATCATAATATTGTTGATATTATCATCACAGGAATCGACTATGTTTTGCCAAAGGTTTAATTTTTACCTGCACGCAAACCGCAAGCGACTGAACTAAAGATATTTTTGACCGATCGGACATTTGGATACCAAAGAGATTGTGTAGCCGACACGTTGAAATATATTAAATAGTGAGAATTTCGGGTGTACGGAAAACTCAAGTCTTGAAGTCGTGCCGTTGGAAACGAATAGCGATAACTTGTAGCGAGGGAATCTGATATTCGCCGTAATCATTTCGACGTTGAAAGTGCAACAGTTTTTGAACGGGAAAAACAGTGCAACGCTCTCCCCGTACAGCCTTGCAGATCTGGCGCCTCCGCAGGTCGAAGGAACGATACCGCTACGAGGACTTGGAGGAAATCCAAAGTGCAGTGATTTCGATACATAAGAGGACCTAGCTCGGGAAGACTTTCAGGAGAGAGTATGATGAATCAGTAATCAGTGCATCAACGTATGTAAAAAAAAAAAAAATGAAATAAAAAATGCTCGTATTATATACGTGTATATATTATTGACAGACCTCGTATACAAATGTAACGCGGCGGAACATGATCGATTACAACCCTGTATAGACTTAAGATATTGTTGTCGTCACATCGGATCTCGGAAAACTGGCGGATCTGTGGGTACCACCGGCCGCGCACCGTGATGTTTTCCGATTTTCCTTTGCCACGTCCACGTCAAAGAAACGGCCGCGGCGGATGAAATTACATTCAAAGTGCAGAAAACGCGTACCGCTCTCTCCGCACCGATTTCCCGGTCGAATCAACATTATACGCATTACCGTTTACTATGGCTCCGCCGGTTCTCGGCTCGGTCGAACGGTCTGAAAATACATTTTCAAATTTTAATAGGTACAAAACCCATTACGATAATAATCGAGCGTTTCCGTACATATATCTATAAACACGTTATCATAAGTTATAACAACTGCGGGGCATGCGCGCTCGGTCGTGTTTCCATGTACGGGCAACTGTCTCGTTTTCGCGCCGCGCCACAGTCCGCCGCGTGGATATAATGTAATGCGGTACATCTGGGTACGCCGGCTATGCGAAATTGACTAATTTACAGGCGGCGGCGCGCAGACACATGAATAGTGGTTTTTTTTTTTTTTTTTTTTTTCTTACGCACGCCGCCGTACGCGTTATGTTACAGTGCATCAGCGGTCGCACACACAATCCCGCACGAGCGAAAACAATATATACGTACGCGTTTAATACGATAATATACAGTACGTGTTATATAATACGGTTGCGACGCCTCCCCTACCGCTCCGCCGCCCGTGCAACGGTAAATGTGCAGTGTGCAGTTGGCAGTGTGCAGTGTGCATACGGGGCGGTCTAATTGACGTATAATCCTTTTAGCCGCGATGCGCCGCTCACGATATATACCTACGCGTACCCGTTTTCGCCGCCGCCAGCCCCTTCTACCACGGCTCTCGTTGCTCCGACCCTTAACCGCCCACCGTATTCCGCGCAAACACTTTCCAATCGACATGTGTCTATTATATCGTTGTACCGAACAGCCGTATAAGTTTTTTTCATTAGACCCGCGCTTCGTTTAGATTCTACGTGTTCAGTGACGTTCGAGGTATGCAGATAACCCGAAAACACCGTATTTTACTACGTGTTATGTAAACAATAATAAATCGTTCGACCGCATTTTATAGAAAAGTGTAAAGTCCACATTTTGAAGCGACTGTTTTGAAACGTAGTCGGTAAAAATTGTGTTTGCCCGTTCGCCACCGTTGTGAATCGATGTCCCCGGAACGGCCAACTCTGGCGAAAATGCCACCGATTTTATTATATTATTATTATATTTTATTTACGACTAGTCTTTCGATAAATCACGTGAGCTACAATCACCGTGGACACAAATGTAACCGTCGGGAACCTTGATTTGAAAAGAAAAAAATAACCATTATAACCATCAGAACTATAATACGCGCTCGTTTTAATTGGAAACAAATAGCGTACAGGCATTATTGCGTCATCGATCTGACACGTTGTGTTATAACATACGAGCAACGCGTACGGCACACATTATGATAATGCCGGTGAAGGTTGTTACGTTTGAAATATTATTTTCGATTAATATATATACATAATTAATATAGGTGCTTTGCTTCCGATCGTCTCACGCCATCACGGCCGTTACTATGTTTGACCACATGATTTTTTAACATACTTGACACGAATATTTTCCCATTTATTTCCACAAATTGAGTCATAGTTATTTTCTTTGATCGGTCGTTAAAACATAAACATAATTCAATTACTTTCATAAAAATATTTAACTCGCAGGTATCACGTACTGCGTATACTAATCGTGTGGATGATAACGCGCATACAGTTGAATGTGTTTACGACAACCTGGTTGTCCGAAGCCGGCCAAAAAAAGTTGCGCAACCTCGTCGGATAGAATCAAAGGCAGCTCGGTCGAATATTATCACTTGACGGTTCAGGAGTCGGTAAATTACTCGTCAAAAACTTAGCTTTTATTGCATAACACTGTTCTAATATCCATACTTTATCTATAAAACCATCATCTTGTTTCCACGTAATTACTTGGTGGTCAAATTGTCGCGCTCGTATTTACTTATGCTTCGGCTGTACCGAGTGATCGCCTGTTGGAAATGATACCGACCAGTAATTTTGAACCACAAAATATACCACGTCGCGATCGAGTTCGATATCCGAGAGCGTGCCTACCGATCACGTACGAGTTGTTCTCGGTATACCACCGGGATACCACCCGAAAAAATCGTACATCGGAAAAAATACGTTACAGTTAACGCGAGCGCCTTGTTCAATATTATTACCACGTGGAGAGCGCACGAGACCAAAGGCAAAGAGGGAAAAAAACCCATGAAAAACGACGATCGTATTTCGTCCGGAAACCAATACGGCCCGGTTAACACGATCACGACGATACGATTACGATTATTAGTGCGCTGGTCCAACGGCGGCGTAGATCCTCCGGACGCGTATGACGCTCACTCAAACGGGCCGCCTCGTGGGTGGAAAACGGCTCGAGCCGCCGAACGATTTATGGACGGCTAGCTCACGTTTCGGCCCGGTCCGTAACGCGCTTTGTGCATCCCTCCGACGTTTCAGTCGCATAATATTTTATAGCGCCACGATGGGCGGTGTTGTTTTCCTGTGGCAAACTTCTCGTTAAGGCGTGCACATGGTTGAATAGTAATACACGTTTGCATGCGCACACGTCCTCGGAAACGGGGAAAAAAAACCTCGAGATGTATACCCCATCTTCGAGGTGCTTTTACCCGGCTCCGAACGTTGATCGAAACAGAACTCCGTGTCGTTAAACTTTGATTTATGCGAGATGATGGAAAGCGTACACTCGTAGGCGAATCGCCGTTCTTGTTGCGAGGTCCTTTATCGTATTACAATATACGTTTTTACACGATACGCTGCACGGTCTACATTAAAGTGCACGCCTCGTGTTAAGTGTATATACCAGGTGTCCGGCCGGGACTTACGCAGACCGATATCTCCCGTGCTAATAGAGACAATCAAATTCTGTTTACCTTTACGAGCATCTCCGGTCAAAGGCGATTTTGTTGATCATGGTTTGGTAATAAATATAAGTGAATATTATCGGAGACATTAAAAAATGTACTTTTGGTTTTGTAATTTCTTTTCAAAATCGAAGATGGCAATCTCATAGGGCTTTTGTCCTGAACATTTCGATGGTTCAAATTTCAGTTTTCATTGGATGTATGATTCTTATTGATTTTTTTAATTGACAAAGAAATAATTTAAATTATTATCACCTCGTCATTTGCACGATAAGATTTGCAGTTAATGTTATTTCTATTTAAAATTGTGTAAATAGTACACTATTTTATTGTCAACTAGAAAAATTATTAAAAATCAAGAAGTTAATAAAAATTGGAAATTGAACTTTCAACATTTTCAGAAAAGTAAGATTTATAAAATAGCTCTCTTTGAAATTTATAAGAGTTATAAAATAAGAAGTATATTTTGTAATTTTTTAATTATGTACTTATATTTACCATACAAAACTGTCAAAAAAATTGCCTTTGTCCACGAATGCTCATTAAAAAAAAAAATACAGAATTTGATTATCTCTATTAAAACGGGAAATATTGTGTAAATCTCGGTGGGATTGGATCCGATTGGACACCTTGTTTAAATCAGCTAATTGTATGGAATCGTGTCGAATGAAATGCCGCAGTCGAAATTTCTTTTATACGAGAATGACTCAATTTTTTCTGATTTATATTTTTAATTTCTAATAGCTGACAATTGATATAAATGATTATGCATTAATCTGGTGCAGTATTATTTTATTATTTTATGTAGTGTTATTTTTCAAATTTGGTTCGACTTTTTCTGTGGGTCGGGATAGAGGGGTTGAAACCTTTATTTCTTCGCTCTTTCCTGTTCAAGTTTTTCAGGTTAATTCTTGACCAAAGATTAACCTTGTACAAACATATAAAAGCCAAAAGATTGACCCTAAACACTCGATCCAGATCACTAAAAACATTATTATCTAATAATAAATTCACTAACCTAGGAACTAAGCTGCTAATGTATAAAACTCTCCTAAAGCCGATATGGACATATGGAATTCAACTCTGGGGATCGGCAAAAAAGTCCAACCTCAACAAAATTCAAGCCTTTCAAAACATTACCTTAAGAAATTTCACTAACGCTCCCATCTATGTTTCTAATTTAACCCTCCACCAAGATTTAGGTATCCAACCTATTTCAACGGAAGCAGAATTATTCTACAAACGGTTTTTTGCCAAATTAGAAAATCACCCTAACCCTCTAATCAAAAAATTACATACCATCACACTCTCGGAGAATCCACAACGCCGACTCAAAAGGAAATGGTGTCGTGATCATCTGAATTAAAAAATACCCCTCTCCAAGCTAAGTGTCACGAATGAGTGGCTCCTTAATCAAGTAAATCATGTTTTGTAAACTCTTATCCTATATACTTATTGTGCAATAATGTACAGATTGTGTATGTACTCTTAAATAATAAAAAAAAAAAAAGGTTTTTCAACATCATTCATCAACCACCTAAATAATGAACACAATTTACACAAAACGTCTATATTTAGTTTATCAATGCGTGCCATAGTAACAGCAGAAAAAAAGAACAGCATAAGATAATAATAGTAGACTTGATAAAAAGGAACATACTGAACTCTTAAATAGGATAAATCAAAAAATTAAAGAGGATGCCAAAGTTAAAACTATAAAGGGGCCGAAAAAAAATTTTAAAAAAAGGCGAGCAATCGACTAGCATTGAGAATTGAAGTTATGTAGACCAACCTACAAATTAATAAAAAAATATATTTATATGTTTGCATGTATTATTCATGATGACGCGTGTGGATTATTAAAAGTTGATTTCCCTCGGATACTACGTCTCGGTCAAATCGACTACCGCGGTACACTATATTATTACATCAATCAATTGAATTAAATATTTTTTAATATTTATCATCACTCGTATGGAGCGCTCCTTCCATCTACCACCGCGAAACTAATATCAATCGAATTTATATTATTATAATCGCGCAAAATATTGCGATCACGTCAAACACATGGTACACATTATAACGGCCAACTACGAGTATATCATTGGCAACCGAACACGAACAAGTACTATATTATCAATCATCACTTATGGTAATATTGTATTAGCATAATATGCTCGCCGATGAACAGGCAAAATATAAACGCTCTCACAACATTTTGTCAGTACTTACAAACGTTCACCTACTGAATGTTGATTAATTTCATATTGTTTGCTGGTTTTTTTTTTTATAAATACTTTAATATTAAATATTCTGAAGTCATCGCATCGTTATTAGCCGAATTTGCACCAGTCGTGCAATAACCGTATTATTTTATACTACGTGTAAAACTTCATAAATTTCCGTAAGCTATTCGTACTAGGTTTATTATCGTTATTTCGAAATTATTATACTCTACTCTATGTATTAAACCCAAAAACCGAAAACCTAATAAACTTTTCTCAATACAATTATCTAATAGATAAAAACAAAAACCAAAAATTTTCAAAAATTAACATGTGGGGCACGGCGACGTCGTAAGAACGATATTATTTAAAAAATGATCGTCGTACTTTTCAATAACATCAACAACAGCGTCGTATGGTTCTAAAAACTGTACAGGTGTATTATATGTATATCTCATCATTACACGGAAATATCGTACTTAACACGAAATAATTACTGTCCTTTGTGCGCTGGCTGCTGTTAACACGGCCGCTAATATTGCTCACTTGATAATTATTTTAGCCATATCATGAATATTCTCTCTATAGGTTAATAAGAGCGTAATGTATAGCTGATATGTTTTTAAATATAGCGTTATGGTTATCGTTAATATTATTATACCTTTGAAAACATATTACCGTGTACGTTTATAAGGTATTTATAAATATTCTAAGACATATCATACAGTTTATCGGTGCAATATGCTGAAGACATATTTTTAATTATCTCCGCAATTAATTATCAACGTACATTATTTATTATTATAATTATTATTGACTTTGCACCGTGATATATTATTATAGTGTTTCCTATTGAAACACTCGCGGTCGGACTGAAAATAATCACGATGCGTTAATTACTTTATTATTGTGCGTCCGTCGGGTATGCGGATAATGTTTTTCGATTAAATCAAATATTTTAATAAGATATTAATGTGTTACTTGTAATTATAACACGCATAATGTACAATATTGTTCCACATATACAACTTAAAAATATGCACGATAATATTATAGTACTACATAGTGGCGTATATGATTAGGCTCAAATATCGTAACACTCGGCCTCGAATAATTTTACAATATTCGAATATTCAAACTCCAAGAATTCATACGACGACAGTTCGATCGAAGATACGGACGGTTTCGCGTTGTATATACAGGTGATACCTACGAAGCTTAGTAAAAACGATTTGACGTGTATAGATGTCACAGTATAACGCGTGTATTATATAATTTTTTTCATATTCAACGAAAACACGCAATATCCTTTTTCCAGATGACTATACTCGTATTATTGTTACGCTGTCTCTTTGACTTAAAAGTCTTGTAAGTATTCTGCCGTCGACGCAGTGGTTTAGGACACACAATGTAATAATATACTCTCTTTGACTAGTGTAAGTATATATAGAAGCGCAGTATATATTTTTACATGTTACTATAATATATACTGTGCTTATAAATCGGTCGGCGGCTGTGTCGAAGCACAAAAGCGGTGTTTTGTAAATAAATCATAATATAATAATGTGACCAACTATCTCACTCCGCTCTTTCCAACTCTACCCCTCCCCCTCCTCGATTGCGATCTTCAATCGCTTTCAAAAGCCTGTCAACCGTACGTCCGAGTCGCTCGCGTTCCGAGACGACAACAGTAAATAATATATATATATATATGAATACCGTTGCTTTCTACTTAGACGTAGAACGCGACGCAACAATGATAATATTATATATTACAGTCTTGTATAGATAGAGATGGACAGAGAGAAAACGAAATTCCTTTTCGAGACCATGTCCACGCGTATACAGTCATCATTAATAAAAACTACACTTTGTTGGCGTGCGGCGTTCAGAGGTGGATAGATATACCTGCGTGTGTGCGCGTGTGTGTACACGATAAGAGTCTGTGCTGGCTATGGCGAGTGCGTGTGTTCGAGTGTGGGCGTGCGCGTGCGTATAATGCAACGATGATAGCGCGATGATAAATAACTATGGCAGAATCCGCCGAAAGTGAACGAGGTGTTTACTCTATACGAATACTGCGATCGGCGGCCGGGGGATCATGACGAGGCCACTTGTCTCACTGCGGCATTTTGTTGGGGCGCAAAGTCATCGTCTCGCACCCTCTTCAACCAAGCCATTTGTTCTAAGAAGTTACACTGTACCCGGTTAAAGATAATAAACAGTTAGCGTGCTATAATGAACGTAATACCGAAGAGCTAAAATAATACTCAGAGATCGGCAAGAATGAATATTTCCGTAGGAGTCCGGAAAAACTGAACTAAATAAACGTATTCAATTTTATTGTTTATCAACTATTACGATTAATCAACTACGAGACAACAATGATCTAGAGTTTCATAGATCAAGTTAAATATTCTTTTTTGTTTTTTTTTAATTTATAAAATAAATTAATGTACGGGAGTAAGATATAATGTTGACGGTTCAGCTGTACATCAGTTGCAGATCGTTGAGATGTATAAATGTATAATATTGACATTCGTTCATGTACAATGATTAGTTTTTACACCAAACTAATTATAGAAGACAAGAATATTAGGACAGCTGATCCTCGCTTGGAGTTGGTTGTATACGAAACGAACGAGGAAAATCTTACCTAGGCAAGTAAAATTTATCTACATTTATTCATTTTTTTTTTCTAGCCGATTGAAAAACGAATTCAGGGAAGTAAGCGAGGAGGGGTATAGTTCGTTTAAAAGTCATGCTGTCGATTTACATATTTTGTTTTTTTCTCAGTCACCACACTGTCCGCATCTGCATTGTTTATACCGCAGTTTATCGTTTGATTTGATTTGATTTTTATCGTAACGTGCAACGAGTTCTGCGAGTAGACCTTGAGAACCTGACGTTTTATCTGTATTCCCCTCCCCCGTGATACTAAAAAAAAAAAAACAATACCCCAAAAAACAAACAGCCGCGTGTATTATAATATTATCGGTTTCCGACGGTCCTCGCGCGTCGATGGGAGAATATCATTCATGTCCGCGTTTCGATCGATCTCTTGAACAGTAACCATATTATGTACTATACATAAATATATACCTGTATAATAAATATTTTATGGTCGAACGAAAAAAAAAATATATATACAATAATAATAATAATAATAAATAAAAAATAAAACATGTGAAAACATTGATATCAGATCGTAATCGAATGTGCCCACGGCAGCGCGCGACCGCATACGTACAATATACGTATCCGATATTATTATAGGGAGACCGCATTCTTACTTTTATGACGTTCATTAATGAAATCACTGACGAGTGCGCGCGCGTACACGTACGTGTATATTGTATAAGTATTTTATCGATTTCTCGGTTTCCGTCGCCAATTAGGCTGCTGCCGGTGATACGTTTATTACGCATATTATACAGAGGTGTTCGTCTCGAGGTCTTTCTGGTTTTTTTTTTTCTCTCTCTCTGTTTTTTCATTATTGTTTTTATATTGATAGGTGTGAATTTACGGTTGGTCGTAAAACAAAAATATTCGATCGCGGCCGGAAATTATCATGCTCTCGCGGTCCCGTTTACGACCGGCTCGGGATGCGTACGTGAAGGAGCGCGAAGGGGACCGAACAAATAATTATACATAAAGAATTATATATATATATTGAGGAAACGATCGAAAACAATATTCCTAATCAGTTGTCGCGTCGATAGCCACCTAAGTCTCCGCATACGAATGTATCATAACAACAGTAGTAGCGTTTCCATTATACGACTGTATATATACGTTTACGTATTCCCGTACATAATACGTATATGGAATATAACAGTTTAATATGTATTATCGTAAAACGCGACGACGGTCGTTAAAAACGAAAAAACCTCGTCGCTGACTTACGACCTGCTGCAGACATCGAGTCGCCGCGACGACGTAAACCCGACCGACCGAGTTGTGAACAGAATAGTATGGTTGTATATTATATAATAGTAATAGTATGTATATAACATACGCAGGTACAATAATGGTGTATAAGTTGTTAATCTTTCGGGAAGTTATACGTACTTTTTTACGACCGCCCGGGAAACTGCCGCCGCTGCTGCTGCCCTCCCGCCCGTTTTTATCGTATACATATATATGTATTTACATGTACGCATAAGGAGGGGAGGGGGCGTGCGTTGTGTGATCACGGTCTTATTTTTTACGGCCACGCGTGTTGATCCATAAAAATTCGACTACTCGGTAGGTATACTTACGTATGAATAAACATACGTACGAAAACAAACACCAACTAGATACGCACACACGTACACACTCACACGCGGTCACACTCACACCCTTCGCGCTACGAATTAATGAATGAAATATTCACCGAGGTGCTCGTGTGCGTCGTGATCCGCGCGGCTCGTACGGTTTTAATATAGATCGTCTGAGTTTTTACTTCTCCCATTTTTTTTTTTTTTATTGCGAATACTACGAGCTTCCGAAAACACTAAAAATCAATAACAACAGTATAAAAATACGTTTTTATGTACGCGCACCTATACATACTATCTTGCATCTCGCGTCGACGGTAATTCTCGAAACGCCTAATGTAAAATAAGTCCTACGACGACGGTTTCGCTAGGAATTATTTAAGTACCTACCTATCGGTTTTAACGATTCAAGCTTCCGGTGCGGACTAATGACGCCGAATCGATGACAATCTCTTTTCGGACGCGATACAATTCTTTGTCGAGGCGCATATTTAACGCGGTTTTGACGTAAAGTGCAGTGGCAAATCCTGCAAACGGGACGTGACGTCATCCAGCAAACATAAAAACGAGCGTTGTCGAATTATCTACTCGGCTATGCCACCGTGAAAGCTGTATCGCCAATGAATTCGTTTTCGATCTTCATTATACGTGCCCTATTTTTTTTTTGGATCATGAAATCATTTCCTAAGACTTGGGTTAAACAAGGTTTTGAAATATGATAGTAAAAAATGGTTGTTTTATGAAAATTAGAGAAAAAGGGAAATCATGCGTACTGTGTTTTATAGAACTCGATACTGAACTGATGAACTGCGTCTTGGAGAATTACATATGATCGACTTACTTGTAGATCATTAATATTATTATTCGAATATTATTTAAAGTATTAATAATCTTAATTAATTTGTTGCTATACATTTAAACGATACGATTTGTTATTAATTAAACAAACGCCTAATTATACAGGGGATATCGAATTACGATTGCTGACTGCTGTAATAGTAAAATAGCGTTACGGTCAATATTATAATATGGATAGCGATACAGTTGGAACATGTGTGTGCGTGATATCTATTACAACTCGAGATGACGGAACATTCGTTTTGATCGTAATAAATAATCGTACCTATGTCCTATGTATGGATGTGTTTAGTATTTATAATATACCGGACGATTGAAAATGCGCGTTCTGATAGAAATCGTGGAGATCGCGTATATAATATTATGATGTCTATACCGTGTACTCCGTGCATAAGTTGTGTATCCCAAAACTGTTCGCCCTGTATACACAGAACCACAACGTATGAGTTAACCGTGATATATATATATGTATTATAAATTATATGAAATGTGTTGTTTTTTCATTTTTTGTTCGGCTTTTATAACTCATTGTATAGAATATTAATTATCCGTATATTATTACTATTATTATTATTTTGTACGCAATGTGTGTGCGAGTGAGCGCGCGCGCGTGCGCAGAGTTTACCGATTGAGAATATTATTGGGATTAGAAAACGCTACTCTCTCGCGTATCAGTGGTATATTAACGACCCGTAGCAATAATGCACCATAAATTCATAATTAGTTTCAGCTGTCTTATCGCGGTGCGTATAATAATAAGAATAATAATATACGTATATACGCGCGTATACGTGTACAATTTTATAATAAATTCATTATACTAAATTATTTTACGTGCATATGCCCGAGAGTTTTATCATTTAAGTGTTGATAATTGGTCCGAATCAAAGTTTAACGGATGTATGGTTCGGAGGTCAGGGGAGCGATTATACTATATTTATACATACGTATATGTATTCTTTTTTTATTAATGACCTGTTTACTGTTGGTTCTGTTTTATTAATTATCGCACTTAATGAATTATAAAATTGCCGCTGACTGGCGTATATAAAATATTACAATACAACAAACATATTATTATTATCTTATACTTGCGGTGCATTTTAACATTACGCGAGTACACATACGTGTAGACGCTCACGTTTACCGTACTCGAAAATCAAATCGAGCGTCGAAATGTCCCGATAAACGCACGTGGGGTTCCTGCAACAAAGTTAAAAACTCCGATTTTGTCATGATTACATAATGTTGAGTATAATATAGAAATAAAATAAAATTCGTATCGTAAATCATTTTAATGTCTCGTGCACTCGTAAGTAATTTAGTAAATGATTGCAATTTAAAACTGTACAATCTGTCTGCACTTTTACCCTGCGGGAAGCTTATTACAATAAATTAATTTGAAAAATAAAAAAATAATTATAACGGTTTGAATTAGTGGCTTAAGAGTAAAGAGTTTGCGGGCCTTTTTTTTATCGTATTTTCTACTCGGAAGCCTAGAATGAGTAGCTCGAGTGCTCCGAATATCCAGCTCCAATCTTCACTCCAAAATATGTTTTCCTTCGTTTCTTATCAGAGTCTAATCATAGCTGTGATACGAAATGTTCGTCGGATTGTCTATGCGTTGTACAAAATACCCCGTATTCGCACCAAAACCGTGAATCGAACACATTGCGATCATTGTAATTATTATGTTATCGTTTCGTTCGAATAATAACGCAATAGCTAGGTATGCTGTTCTACTACCGACGTAGCTATAACAACAGGTGTTTCAGTTGTTTAGAATTTTAACAAACTTTGCACGTCATCCCGTCGGACTGTTGCAATTGATTATCGGCTATCGCCTTGACGCCACCAGAGATGTGTTTTCGCCGGCAAACAAATCCGTCTCCGGTCACTCGTCTTGTCCGCAGGTTTTCGATGTTTTATCGCGTCGCATAAAAATCGTTTTCGACACTCAAGGTTAAACGCTCGATCGGTCTGCATATTTTCGTTGGACATTCGACTGGGACGAGTTTTCCCACCTACTATTGCGGATACATTGTCCTGTGCATAATACGTGTAATAAATAATATTTCGGTTAAGTGATTTCGTTATATGCCGACGGGCATAGAAACTTATTTATATTTAGTTTCGGTTTGGATTGTTTCGAAACCAAGTACCTATTATCATCTGCACAGGTCATCGTATATGATATCTACATTATGTATACAGGGTGTTTCTCGATAATTCACTAATTGCTATTGCGTACCTCCTGCGATAGCAAACTCGAGCTCTGTGCTCTTCACGTTGTACGCTTAGCTGGTTTTTAATAATTCAAAGGTTGAGGATTTTTCTAAACGGATTAAAATATTATGAATTATTTTGAAACGAAAATATTAGTAAATCAAAACGAGACATCCTGTACATGATGTTTGTACGGTGCTGGTGTTAATTAACGAGCGTTAGTGATAAAAAGCGAATTAAACACTAAATAATATTGTGTACATATACATTTTATACAATGATAACTGTATTCATAATTTATTGTTAACAGTAAAAAGTCGATCGTAAATTATTGAATTTCAGCGAGACTTTATACACTTGGCGGTAATTCTTATTAATGTATTTGCCGCGTACTTAAGCGATTTTCTAAAGCTGAACGATACAATATGTACCTAATGAACAAATCATTACTATTATTACGCATAAATCTTGTAGCAAGACAGCGCGTTGTAAAAACCATATTAATAGTTGATGGCCAACAAAATAATATTATACACTCGGTATAAACCAAAACATTTGCATTTGTTTCACGAATTGCCGAGCAAAAATAAAAACGGCTATTGTATATGAAAACTAGTGTTAGATTAAGTCGTATGGTGCTTTATTGATGCGGCAGGTTACAGCAGCGAAATAATCTCTTATAAATTATACTCAATTTAAAGCTCATTAGCCCTGTTTCCAAAGGTGTGTTCGCATAAAAAAAAAGTAATGAAACTACTAACTCCAATAATCAAATTGAAGTTCGATTCGTCGACAGATTATGTAGAATACGCGTAGAGGTATCGCTTCGGTTGCCTCCGCACGCAAAGTTTGCAGGTACTTGTATATAATGTAATAATAAATTATTTATTCAGATTTATTGCGCTCAACTACTCGTGCGAACGAATCTTTGGCGGTTACGGGGGATCGAACACAACGCGTAGGTATAATAGGTGCCTACGTCAAGTTTTCTTTCCTCGAAAAAGAGTCTGTATAGTTCAGGTAAACGGACAAAAATTAAAAGGCAATGGTTTTCTTTTCGATTACGACCCGTCTTACATGGTCATCCATGCGTTTCGTTCGGCCATAACTTTTAAAGACGTAATATTATGTAAGACCGGTAGGCACAATAACCTATTGTTACCGCGGTTACCGCGTAATCGGCAACGCTTGTATAACATATTTTTATAACGGCCTTGTGCAGTCAAGTCCGTATCAACCATCAAACTTCGGCAAGTCGGCCGAATATCGAGCGCTTTCCGTCGGAGCTTATACACTTTGACCTCTCTACACGCGTAGAATATAATGAACTATATGGAAACCGCAGTAGGCTGTTAAAGACAGCTAATATGTACACGGTCGTACATGCTCGTACGACATCAATTCGTCAAACGTCCGTCCCGGAACTCTACTCGGCATTTTTCTTTCTGAACAAAATCGATCGCACCGTTACGGGGGAGGAGGGGGGAGAGGATTAAAAAATTGTCGAGAAAACCTTAAGTGACAATCGTGTTTTTCGCCGCGGGCGGTTCGAAAGCGCGCGCTAATAGGAACGTGTGTCCGCTCTCAAGAGGTGTCGTCCGTCAGTGGATGTTCATTTGAACGCGCGCGTAAACGAGCATGCAGCGTATAATATCGCATTATTATATTGTGCGCAGGGCCGGATTAAAGGGTAGGAAAAATAAGCAATTGCTTACGGCCCCAAAAAAAATTCGGCCCATCATTTTTAAAATCAAATTTATATATATTAAAAATAAAATTTAAGAATTTTTTTCTCATGAGTAGTTATGAATTTATGATTTTACCCTATAGATTTTCCACACAGTTATAAAGATGAGTTCAAACAATTTATCACGTTTACGTGATTATCTCTACCCATACATAATACTTCTAATAACTCTATTGATAAATTTATAAATTTATGTAAAATGATTTTAAACTTAAACGTTTCGGAATGCTTTCCAAATGTAGAAAAAACTTTACGGTTATATCTTACGCTCATGTGCACCAATTGTAGTGGAGAAAGATCGTTTTCAAGATTAAAATTAATAAAAAATGCATTAAGATCTAATTTAACACAAGAACATCTAAACGATTTGGCCATTTTGTCTATAGAAAGTGAAATTGTGAAAACTATAAACTACGAGACAATTATTGAAGATTTTTCATTTCAAAAAGCAAGAAAGATGCCAATAATATTAAATAAACAAGACTATAATAATGAATAATGATGAGTGATGAGTGATGACATTTAGTATATATAAAGTAATTAATAATTAAATAATGTAATAACACGGAAAATTAATATAAGAATTCAAAATTTTAAATGTAGATTCAAATGTAAATTATAATTATTTTAATTTTATTTGTGATACCTAGTAAATAATTGAAAAAAAAATGAATTTTTTTAAGTGTATGAAAATTATGTGTAGGCCATTTATATGAATGTGCTTACGGCCCTAAAAACCATAATCCGGCTCTGATTGTGCGCGTGTAATATATTGTGGCCGGCGTACGCGCGTACCCGTTTGTACAATTGTCCTTAATACACGCTCTGATCGCCGCCGCCGCCGACCGCATTCCTACGTCCTGATAATTGTATTGACGGCCGGCGAGGAGCCGCGGCTAATTACCACCCCATTGTCGGACGCGCAGAGGGAAACAAAGAGTAGTACGCGCGCGCGAGCTCTAAATATAATGGAAACGGCTGAAATATAATTTCCTTTATAACATTATACGTACCTATTACCGTCGTCGTCGTCGTCGTCGTTGTTATTATTATTATTATGTAAACGTGTTCGAGTTGACCGCACTCGTTAATATTCACGTGTACACATGACCGTTTAATATAGCGCATACGGACGACTCCGAGCCGCGTGCGCATCACTTGTCCGAATAAATATGATGCCCGGGAACGTGTATGTTGGACATATCCGTTGCCGATGGCAAACGGAAAATTCTAAAAATTCTGTTGCTCTACGTTTATCTTCCGCGAACGCGCGATCCGTCCACGTTGAGGATACGGTCGATTGGCTTGTACCCATACCGTGTTTACGGTTCGGGTCAAGTGGTGACGTGCCCAAGCGGTCGGCTCGTCGAAGAAAAACGTTTACCGTTCCCCGTGGTTCATCGCTTGCAGTTCTGCACTGTCCTCATTTAGAAATCCCCATACAGTGTACAAGCATCGGCAATACATCATCATCGTATCGTTTGACGTTATGTAATATGAGTGCACCACCTTAGAACCATGTACGTCAGTCGTCGAGCGTGACGGCGGCTTTTCGTTTTTATTTCCCTTCGGAAATCCGCCACCCGTTTCGGGAACTTTCAAACCACTGTTGGTGCGGGTGTACTGTTAAATAATAATATACTACACCCGCTACCTGTAGAGCATGTATATCGTATACTTTTCTTCGGGCGGCTGTGTAGAAAAACCTTGATTTTGTTTAATAAAATACGATTACGTTAAAACACTTACGTTGATAATCAATAAGTTTAGCGACAAAAACGTGAGGAAATTAATTTTTACACCGGTTCGTGACGGATGAGATACGTCATGTTACATACGTCGGTACTTATCATCGATATAATATCTAAAACTTTGCGTTTTTGCTGCAGACAATATTGCTACTACCTCGGTACGGTTATGCAGTCTTACCTCACTTGGTTACCGACTCGTGTTTATGTTTTTTTTTTTAAAAACGACAGAAAGTAAAATTACACTTGCAAAAAGTGCAGGTAGCCACACATTGATAGGCAGTGAAGCCTTTTTCTCAACCGCACCAGAATTATTATACGTCTTGTATATTCTATTCTGTCAGTTCGCAGTGCGAAAAGAGCGGAACGGGAAATAAAAGTTTTACCGCAATGTTACCAAATCGATTGATCGTCAGTGTTACCGGGGGAAAACAAATGTTTCAACGTAAATGTATCTTATCCAGCTGCCGTCCCTATACTTTTGGTTTCAACGCGTAAAAGGCTCGCGCGAAGACTGCCGAGAGCGTCCTGCACGCGCGGAGAGCTGCGCAGGACGAGTCATTAATTAACTCCATGTGCACATATTGTCGTACATCCCGAAAAGCCGTCCGTATGTTACATGCGAAACGGTGCAGCGTGTTGGTTTCGTCGACTTACGGTGTGCGCATGCGTACGATATCATATACGTTGGTATACGCGTAGGGGTGTAATATACCCGAGGCACGTTACAATACAGTTCACACGTGATGCACGTATAATATTTCATCTTCACCAGTGCACCTATAGCTGCATAATATGTGTATAATATACGCGCATAACTCGCTGTACAAATAATCGTTTAGTCACGACCGACGACGGCGCACGTCTCAAAGTGGTGCGTGCGTGCACAGATCTATCAGTCACTATGTGTATTATATTTTTTGAACACGCGCGCGCGCGCGCGCTTCGCAGCCTACTCGTCCGGTTAATTCCGGCGCGATTGTCCGGCAGGTGTGGGGCCTATGAAAATCGTCCTTAAAGACCGTGAAATAAATCACCACTATAGATCGTTATAAACGGTTATAATACGCACGTGTAGACGTTACAGCATTATCCTTTCAATTACACCCGTCAATAATAATAATGATGATGATGATAGCAATAATAATATAACGACGACGACGATAATAATAGACCGTATATTACATGGATATCATGTTATGTGTAATATAACTGTACGGTGTATGATGTTAATGCATACGTAATATTATGATACGACCGAATGTTGTTTTTTCAATTTTCAAACCGCTTTGATATTATATATCGGTAAACCAAATTATGGTAATTGGCGTGCTCGGAGAATAAGGTGAGTGAGAGAGACGTGTGAGCGCGCGCGGTGAACAGAGTGCTCGCCGCGCGACCGGTTAATCAGAGTCCTATTGAACGTGCGTCCTGCCAGCGCCGCCGCCGCCGCCACAATGGACCGTTTCTCCGGTGTCGGGCGAATATTCACCCTATTTCACGGTACGTCAGACTCATTTCAAAAACAATTAGGAACCCATTCACCGTGCCCTGGAAATCCGACTGCCGGACAATGCGTCAATTATATTTCGTAATTGCGCGTATACACAACAATCGATTTATATACCTTTCTTTGCCCGCCACAAAACATCTCTCCGCCGTCCACCCCTATCCCCCTCGTTATCGTGTGTGTATAACGTTATGTGCACTCGCGCCGGCCACAAGTCGTCAACTCTAGTATACGCGATACGTGTAGTATATATAATATAATGTAATGTATATAGTATACGTACGGCTTGTGCTCGTGTACTTTTTAAAACGCGCCGCGACGCGCAAATAACGTTTTTCACGGCCGACTCGTCACCATGGCGGCACACCGGTCTATAGTGTTACGATATATAATGTGCAAACGTATTATAATTGCCTCGCGAATACGTGATGATAACGCGGGCTACCACCTATAGCCGGGCTATTGTGTGCGATTGAAGCTCACGCGCACACACACACACACACACACACACACACACACACACACTTTGTATGCACGCACGCACTCACACTCACACGGGCGTCTCGCAGAGGTCGACGCCGAAAAGTTAGAGTGATAATAAATGATTAGAGGATCAGAGGATTTTTAGAATTTGCATATTGTTCCTTTTGCGCAATCATAAATAAAATCGTACTAGAAACAAATTTGTTTTACATTACGCGTGACAAAACCAAATTCTTACCACCTCTATGTAATGTGTGTTGCAAATTGTTGCTTATTTAAATCATTTAGAAATGTTTAGACTTGTATGCATTTCTGGCGCTTATTTTGAACATTTTTTTTTTTACTTTCTCAGAATACGCCCTCCTCAACGGGTAGTGTGAGACATAGATTAACGATATAATATAACAATATAGTTTCAGCTATCACGCTTACAGTTTAGAATTTTAAAATTATTTAAGTACTAAATTTTCTTAGATTTTCTTAGATTATATTTATTCGTTGGTCCGTACTATGATAGAATATTTTTAAATTATTATTACTGTTTGATTAAAATGATTAAATATAGAGCATACTTTAGGATTTATAAGTGCATAAGTGTTTGTATATTTATTGTATCCTAGAGCTACCTGTCCTCTGACTTACGAGTATAAAAATGTACATAATGTTGTGTATTATATTATTATAAACGATATAACGATCGCGCGATGAACTCGAACATTATATTGTGTATTTAGGTCGTATCTATAAAACATAATATAGTAGCGTACCTATAATATCCACCAAGATTTCCAAAGCGGCGTGGGTGCTCGTTTTAATGTCGTCACCCGGTCGATTTATGGGTCATAATATTCGGACGTAAAAATACGTGTGAAATACATACTATTAAAATAATACGTGTGTGTGCGTAATATCGTAAAAGAATCCATTAAATGTTTATAATAATGAATCCGATGACACGATTATATTGTAAAATAAAATGCTCAAACGAGATAATCAATTGTAAATAATAATAATAATAAAAAAAAACCGTATAAATATATAATACAACTATTAACGATATTTTCACAAACTGTTACGAGAACGTTGAAAACGACACGAGGTAGACGAGTATATTAAAAACTCGCGATAACATCTGTAAAACGCATTTGAATTTACACGTGCGTGACTAAGCGACAAACAGCGGAAAAATTGCTTAATTATTTCGAAAATGTACATAATTACCAATGTGTGTTGTTCGATTTTTTTTATGAACACGATTTTCAATATTTTAAAACGTATATGCGATGGCTCCGATTAAAATTTTAATGATCAAAAGTGTTCTACTTATGTTTAAGTGTCGTGTCGAATAAACGATAATATTAAATTTTATTTGTTAATGAGAAACGAACTTTTTCGGACAAAACGGATGTTCGACACAACTTTGTAGAAATCATATACGATTTTAAGACACCAACGTTCACAAATCCTAACAGTTTGGATTTTGGAACGCAGGAGAGATTTTCCAAACTATCATCGTATAGCAGTGATGCCCAACCTTTTTTCTTCAGCGGGCTACACGTAAAAGATTACCTTCATGTGGGTCACTAATAATATAGATTACTATATTGTTCATACTTGTTGTACACCCTTATAGTAGCAGTTCCGTCTTTACCCTATGGGCACGTGGGGCACGTGCCCAGGGCCCCCAGCCAGATGGGGGCCCCGAATAATAGAAATTACAACTTTAAATTGTAAGGTGTAACGTTATAATACGATCGTCAGTAATAAGATAATTCTAAATTCTAGATAAAAAAAAACGTATTATACGTTATTTAAATAATGTTAAGTAAGGAATGATATTACCCTAATTAGGTAAACGATAAGTTTTATCAATGTAAGTTGTAACAATAATATACCATTTACTAATTCTGTAAAATATACATCATTTTTAACAACTAATAAAGTCATCATATAAAATAAGCTTTTTATATTTGTATTTAACTTTTTTTTGGGGACCTACTAAAAGGGCCCCTTAAGCTCCTGGTGCCCATGTGCCCCTGCATAGCCAAAGACGGCTCTGTATAGTGGTACATTTACACATTGTACAGAACACATTTTACATTATCTCGTTTTTATTTTATTTCGTGCTGGTAATCTCTTGAAAATTTTGTATGTGAACAGATATTTTCTCACATGAACCTTATAAAATCAAAACTGACTTTAAGGAATCGGGACGACGAAATTCAACCACGAATTGCACATTGAATCGTACATTGTTAGGTTGTTATATGATTTTATTTTTATTTTTTTAACTACCAAATTATTCTTGGAACAAAACGGCGGGAATCACCATTCGAGAGGATTCTAAGAGAGTGCTCGGTACGATATTATGTCGGGTGTCTCGTCGAACAAAAAATAGATGGAAATCATTTGGTTTCCGATTTCGACGCTACGACAAAAATACCATAAGAAACGCGGCATCGAAATGCTTTCGGGAACGGCTTGTTTCGGCGTCTGCTACGAGACGCGCGTTACACATCGGTCATCGTATACGCGTACAACTTGGAAAGCCATTGTCTCCGGTCAAGCACGACGTGGACGAGCAGACGATGATCTCGAGACGGCTGCGCGCACAAGTCCGGCGTGTAGCCACGGGTGACGCCGATAGTGGTAATAATACGAATAGTACAATGCCGGAGGGAAACCGCAAATATTTCACGGGCCACGGAGCCGAGGCGAGCGAGGACCGTGGTGCGCACAATAACTATTATCATAATAACGATAATATTAATAAATGATGTACTCCTCGAGAATGGTATAACGCGGAGCACATAGGAACCGCGCGACAACGACAAAATGTATATCGCAGGTTATTATCGCACCGAAGCCGGTGCACGCGTTTTTGGACACATTCGGCGAACAATCGCGCTCTTGACACGTAAATCGTATAAATAATAATGTACATTGTGCCACGAACGCGGGTTTGCACAGAGAGAACGCAGCACGCGCGCGAGCCAGTACATTCCGGGTGAACCGTCGTAAGTGCAATATTGTCGTCCGAGCTGTAAGGTCGCCGATTTTTCATTGTGTAAACACACGCGCACACGTGCACTCGAACCCGGGAGAGGTCAATGAAACGTCCGCGCATAAATAACAGTCGAGGCAGCTGATCTCGTTGGAAATTTGTTACAAATGACTTTTGGAGAGAGTGCAGCAATACACTATATTATACGCATAGTGGACTCTTACAAGGCTTCAATCGGTGCTCGGTCCCTCAGCGTCCTTTGGTGTTTTTCGCTGTCAAACGAGACGCGTTTTGTTCGATTTTCGTTGGAAAAAAAATAAAAAAAAATAAAACCACTTCTACCACAATATAAGGTACATTATTATTATTATTGTAACGAACGCGGAGGAAAAATAAACGCATTGCTGGTCGCGCGGCGGGTGCAGTATGCGTGTGCAGTATATTATATTATTATATTCGTATACTACATTATATACGATGCACCTGCGCGGTCGCGATCGGCTCGAGGACGTCCAACCGCGCGCGGAGGCGCTCTACATTATATTATATTCGTATTAAACGCGTCGCAAATGCGTATTGTAGCCTCTGCGGCGTCAATCTCGCGCGCGCGCGCGCGCGCGCTCGAGGGGGGTTCCCGCGTACATAATGAGCGTATAATTGACCGTGGACGGGGGGGGGGTAGGCGTGTATATACACAATAATATTTTATTATCGTCCGAGTCCTCTCGGAATTATTATTATTATTATTATTGTTGTCGCGCTGTACGCCGGGTATACGTGGCCTCGGTCGGCATTGATCGGCATTGTGCGAATATTGATTTTTAGCGTCCCGCCGAGGTCCACAAAACGCCCCATTGTCGACGGGGCCCGCGCGCCGCTGCTGCAACAGTCGTTCGATATAATATGTACATAGAGTACTATTGTTATTATAATATACGCGCGGGCGTATATGGGTATAGGTACTATGCGGAGTGCACCGGCTGTAAACCGTCAATGAAAACCGACTGCAGCGCGTGTGCGTTTAAAAACTCGAGATTCCGACGCCGCGCCGTGTTTCTCTGACGCCGTTCCTTATTATCGCATTGCTTCGGGGGCGCGCGCGCGAACAACAATAATACGCGCGATACCCTTCTTCGATCCCCCGTCGCCTTTTTCGTTCACTTTTGTGCACGCGCGACGCTGTGCGATCGCTTTTCTCGGAAAACCATGTCTGCGGCCGACAGCAACAATAATAATAATAATAATAGTGATGATTCTTATTCGGCGAAATAAATTCCAATCGCACGGGGAAAAATTGACACAAGTATGTGTGAAGAATCTTCCCAGTCTATAAGCTTACGTTTACTGACCATGATATGTTAGCAAAAACACCCTTCATAAAGATCTGAAAATGCCCACTCTCTTTATCCACTACGAAAAATACCAACACTGTAGCTCGTCCAAATCTTTTAATATCGAATCTCTTTTCTCTTGCTGTCCCGGATAATCCTCTCCGTCGCTTACAGCGTAATTAGTCTGTGATATAAATAAAATTTAAAAAATATTATACCCACAACTTGAAGTAGCGTTTCCAGCCGTCAAGCCTTACAAATATATATTGGTAAGATGTAAATATCTATTTGTTTTTTTAATAAAAAAATTATTGTTTATAAATAAGTATGTATTTGTATAGTGACCGATAAATGAAGGTAAATAAACAAAGTAAAATATACAAAACATTGTACAAGATCAAATTATAATGAACATTAAAAGCTAAATAAAATGAGTTAAAAATAGTAAATAATATTAACTAGATAAAATATTTGACGAATTCAATAATTTGGTGTTAAAAAATCTAAATTGTTTATTGAACTACCTGCGGATATGAGAGAAAATATTTTAATTACTCCCACTTTATCATTAAAAATGTTCAATTTCGTTTTGTCGCGACTTTATCCGAAAATACAATTGTTCTAATATCATGTTCAGGCTCCAAAATATATTATCATTCCTCGAAAAAATGATTTTTTCCACTGATACTTCAACGAAGAGAGCGATGTTTATTTAATAACGGTAAACATTTTACCTCGAAATAACGATTGTTGTAGTAACGTGAAATCTTCAAGCCAGATCAGATGTCACGTGGAGAGATATAACCTGCAATTAGTCGAGATGCGTTTTATCACCTTGTATGGGGCCCACCGTTCCCTCGTTTATATTTATCCGATAATTTATCCTAGCAGTGGTGTTTATCGTCCTGTTTTACTGTTTTTTCCTCGTTTTTACTTATCGCGGTGAAAATCTTAGTTTTCTGGCATTCGTTAGAACGAGCGCGAGAAGGAACCACCACTGTTCGTCCGGTTAAAATATACATAGTTAAATATCCTAGTGCAGTCTGTATTTGCGCTCCATAAAAATGTCCAACGTCGATAGAGTAGTGAAAAATATGACAGGATGAAACTTTAGAATGCTTGAAACATGTTTCTGACTTCTCCGCTTATAATAATATGTACTCGTATGTACCGTATAATTGTTGAGGTGAGATCGAAAAATAAAAAAATCTGCTTTGTCAATAGCTATACAATTTATATTATCAAACGATCGTGTTATATCAAAGAACCATCTTGGACAGATTTCACTTTATAAATGTTCTTATGCACTGTGAAAGTCGTAGATTTGAATACTTAATTTGAAAATTATGTTGGTCTATTATATGTACAATTAAACCTGTCTAAGACGAACTCGTGACATAAACCGTTGATTTGACGGTGTATTAAATATAATAAAATCAAATTGAATAATTTAATAACACTATTTATTTGGGCCAATTTAGTATTACAATTAATAATTTTCTGTTTTTTTTTTTTCAAAATCTATCATATCACATACGAGTACACTTACTGAGATATCGAATTTCTATTAATTATATATTTAGTTATAGATTTTATATTTTTATTACACAAGTCACAACTCTTTTATCAAACATCGCTGAATTTCCACCTAAAAGTTGCCGGTCCACGCACTGATTCGGAGTAAAATATTAACCATTAATATGATATTTAGGTCGACGCGAGACTGAATAAATAATTTATTCGCGAAAGTGTTTTATACGCATATAATGCATGGGAAAGAACGCAATGAGATATATTATAGCGTTTAAAAATAACGCCCTTGTATAAAACTTTGAATTACTACGTGCAACAATACCCCCTGCTTTTGACATTAAATGATCATAAAAAAATAACCCGCAAGTATATTTTTTCTTTACGTTAATATCGTTTTGTTCTTCTGTTTAGCGCGCTTTGCACGTATAGTATTCGCAGAAGGCCAAGAAGAATTAGTTGAACCTATTACCTCGTTTTAAAGGAATCAAACTCGTATAGTATAAAAGAAAATCAAATCACGGCGTATCAAGGTGTATGTTCCAGTCGGTTGCTCTTTATATACATTGCAGATGGGGCGTTCTTGTATACATAATGGTAGTTTAAACGGGATTCGGCGCATAAATACACCACCTGGAACGTCGTATAACGAGCGCCTTTTCTCCCCTTAACCCAAATTACGATTATTGAGTACCGTCGATTATGGTCCTAATAATAATAATAAAAAATGGCCGGCACACAATGCGGTGCACATATAGTGCATCATACAGGCGAACGTGGAAACTCTACAAGACATTAATAAGATTTTATTTTTTTGTCTGTCGTCTTGCCAAGAACAATATTCATGAATACACGTATAGAGTTGTATACCACCGTAATACATTACACTTAAACGTATATACGTTGTGGCTAATGTACCGTAGCAAACAACCCTTAATTCGTACGAGTTATTTATGTACACAATTAATAATTATTTTACGCTACTGCGTGTACGCGAACATAATACTGTAACGAGCGAAAATCGCAGACGAAATTATAGTGTCACGAATAAAACGTCTCTCGTGCGTTTAATATATTGTATACGCGCACCAAAATTTTATCTCGGAACATAGAACATTAACCGAACGCAGTCAACATTTATCACAACACACACTCAACTGGAAATAAGTCCGTGGCGTTATAGAGTTGTCCGTACGACTGTACATAATACGTATACGTTCTGCTTACCATAGTGGATTTACACGTGTGCTTTCTCGTAAGCACAACATTATGATAGCTTCCGACGTTTTCCTGCTGTTAATGACAAAAACAGACGAAACTCATCACAGGCCGGGTTAGGTACAGGGATCAGTGATTTAATCTTGAAACCAATATACCATCGCACTCGAAACAGTGACTGAGAGTGAAAGAGATCAGGTGGATCATTTCATGTGCCTAAAGATGGTCCATTTAACAGTAGAATCAAATTTCTAAACAAATAGACTGAACATTTATTGTTCTAACTTTTGCGTATAAAAAAAAATGTTTCTTAAATTATTAACGCTAATACAAGTACCTACTGTGTCGCTACGATTAATATTTACAGAACAACAATTAAATAACTAATACCTATATTGGTGTCATCAAAATTCGTTGAATTACCCGATTTTGTCAATTTGTCATTTTCCGTACGCTTATACAATCTGTTTGCGACTTGGCGACTTTCCGGAAAACATTTTTTTTTACCGGTTACAAAAAAAATCAAAGAAAATATCTTGTACCCATGTAATATAAGCAAGTGGTGCGTGACATAATATACTAGACGGTGCATTCTCGATATCGGTTGAAGTTTTTTGCAATATTTTCTCTGTATTTTACAGGGAAACTGTTGAGAAAATCAAAAAAAAAAAAAATTACTCTCTCGAAATACCACAAAATATTTCCTATCAAAAGACAATAACCTGCCATGATCGTCTTATCGGAGCAATTATTGTGGTCAAAAGCGTGCGCACAGACTAAAAAAAAACCCTACGTGATAAAACCAATACATTCATCGTTTCACAAGGAATCCATAATGAAACATTTTTTATACGTCAAAGAATTAATCGTTTAAAAGCGTTTTATGTTAACGTAGCGATTTTAACGGACGCGATGTGCTGTGTTAATAGGTATATTCGTCCGGTACCTATACCTTACAATACATGTATGTGTGTTTATTTATTCAGCCTTTAAAGGAAAATAACACTGCGGAAAACTTACCACAAGGCTATTTCAACCGAGAAAACGCACGAAAGTGAAAAAAAAAATGAAATATAAATAAAAATCCCGTATTTAATTACAAAATGAATGTCAAACGATATTAGGGTAGAGTTTTATTTTTAAATAGATTAGTGCTGTACGTAATGGTGTTAATTACTTTTTTTATTATTATTATACTACTAAAAATAATAACACGATCTCGTAAAAAACGTTTAATGTAATACAATTAAAAAGACATTTTTTTATTTTTTACTTAATGCGTCCCATCAAAAAACATTACTTTGACTGCTCGGACTGTAACCAAGACATTAGTATTTCTAAAATTAAAAAAAAAATAATATTAATTTCTCTGGTTGTCCGTTTATCTTTATCTTTATTTTTTTTTTCGTTCACAAACAACGACGAAATTAAACACCGCTGCAGTATTTATTACTCAGTGTATAATAGACGCAGCTAAATAGAGTAGTTTTGTCTGCATTAAACATGGAACTAATGGCGTAGAAATACACTCTTAACAGCGGCGGCGTTAAATATTCTAGATAATATCGCGAGTTCAAAAGTCACGGAGCTATTGAAGTAATGGCCGCGGCGGTGTTGAAATAAACTGTAGGCGGATATTGCATTTAAAAACATGAAGGGTGCTCAATTTTCAAAACTTATTAGCTATTACACGCGAAGCATTTGTATTGTTGTTTTTCCGAACGCGCCCCGGTGGCGTTGACAAGGGATACAACCCTTTTCATCCCCTTTTCCGCGTTATTTCGACGTTACAGTTCATTAAGTTTTCGTAGAAGAAAAGTATTTGACACTGTCCGTTTGACTGAGCATTTACGCGCGCACAGTTGTCGAAAAATCTATCCACAAAACCTAAAAGAACTAAACCAAAAAAGGAAACATCGCGTATTTTTAATTCGTATATCATCTCCACCCGACCCTCGTTCCGAATGAAATCGTATTTCAAGTCGAACGGTCGAGTGAAAAAAAACTCATTTATTCATCGAACAATCTTTTGAAATTACTATACAGCAGAACCTCGATTATCCGAACTAATTGGGACCACACCTATAGTTCGGATACGCAAAAGTTCGGATATTGGAAATATAAAATTATTAATATTTTATGAGAATTACATTATTACATTACATTATCAGAAATACATTAGGTACATACATAAATACATAACTAAATACATTACATTTATTTTATTTATTATAATTTTTTGACATAATTATCAATTTTAATTTGACGATGAGCTGCATGCTCGGATAACAACGTTTGGATACGCTAATTATAGATCTGATAATAGAGGGTTCGTATAACGGAGGTTCGGATAATCGAGGTTCTACTGTATATATATTTTTTTTAACCTAAAATGTAGGGTAGCTTATATGTGCATATAAGTCAAAAATTTTAATACGTGAAAACTGAAAACCATTCGAAGCGGTCCTCGAGTTACCAGGACATATTATTATTATTAGTATTATAGTCAAGATGCGATATTGTTAAAACTGATATACCGCTTTTATTTATATTTCTTCGTGGCACGTGTTTGTCGTTTTTCCTGAAATGACTGGACCAATCGAAAACTACACATTATTATATACGAACGTTGATTTATAGATCTATGCGTTGTCAGGTACCGTACGAAACTGTTTGAACTTTCTACCGACCGGAACAGGGTTTTCCAAAACAATGATCAAAACCGTTCAAAAACCAGTAAACGTCATTATTCATGTACCCGCACTTGCCGCAGACAACCACGGTATAAGACACGAACTAGATTAGTAATTCTGTATAATATTTCTCTCAACGATGTATAATAGTGTCTTATGATATACTGCAAGGTAGTGTTAATCAATAAATTGTCAATTGTAACACCATATTAGTTACAGACTATTGTAGAGTGAAAAAAATTAAAACTTAGAGGAATTAATTTCCGACGGTTTGTAACCGGCGATTAAATTAAAAGAAGAATTTTTTATAAGTGAACCGTATTACACAATTAACATAATATTATATATACGTCTTATATGTGGTAATAATATAATCGCATAGGATATTCAAATATTCAATAATATTCCCGATAGTAAATTGTATCATTAAATATCATTAATATTATTTAAACTGAAGTGTTCTACTTTCATTGAAACTTTTGACTAAACAGTATTTTATGTATTGTTACTATATATATATAAGTATACAACTATTTAATCAATTTCGATATTTATTGAATAATTTATACTTTAAATTTTCAAGTGTTTATTATAATTTATAATTGTCATTTTTATTTTAAACTTAGTGATAACGCTATCCGAACATTTTGATATGAAAAATCACGCATCGAACAAACGATTTATAAGTTGAAACTATTAAATATATTCAGACCGAAAGAGTAAGTACATTGAAGTATTAATTAATTTTGTTCATCACTCTTCTACACTGACCCAACTATATAAGTGATATTCACTACACGTATGTCTGACGTGAAATGAAAGTAAGAAAAGGATACTTTTGGAATTAAAAATCAAAAGTCTAGAAAAAGAACACTTGAGAGTAAAAAAATTACCACCGTTCATGCATTAGAAAGTATTCAAGTTAAAATAGTTATGGGAAATCTTAGAACCATCGATCTCTAGTCGGAAAATTCTCCAGCATAAAAGTTAAACACCAATCACTGAAATGGGATTATTCTAAGGATTTTTACCTACTGCTCAAAATACACGGTAAAGGTTTTTTTTAAACATTGTTTATACCGTGTGATGTCCAAATGGTAACCTCGGTAGTAGCTGGGTACCGCTCGTACCCTCAGCGCGTGTCCGCGAAAGCGGAAATCGACGATCGCTGTCGACCGATTACAAAACTAATTTTTGCCCATGTACTATGATAATTTCTTCGACGAACTTTTTATAACACTATCATCGATTATGTTTCACGGACAGCGTTAGATTAACCGTGTGTCTTTTGTTGTTTTCGAACCGTTGGGTGAACATTCAAATAGGAAATTGATTTGAAAACCACGACCGAATATTATTATTACGTAGGTACATGCATTGTGCGTACGTTACACGCGTTGATATATTACAATATGCTTTACCTGTAACCGCGGTTTGACGTATTGAAATCGAACCGAACACGGAATGACAGCGAGGTTAGATAAACATAATTTATTGTTCGCAATAAATATTATATTTGAATCGTGTGGGATTAAGAACGATACCAATACTTATTGACAATATTGTGATTCGGTCGCGGCACAGGCAATCACGCGTAATGATCCGGGCGAGCAACAGTCGTCAGTCATACATTTTAATAACAGTACCTATTATAATGTACGTTTGATTCTCCGCAGTGATTGATTTTTATTCGACAATATCACAACGTTGCTCACGGTCGAAATGGAACGAAAACGAACGTAAAGTACAATGTGTTTTATTGGTTCCCGTACGCGCATCATAAAAGCGAGTGCAAGCTGACGTTATAAAACATAATATTAATTATCATCCGTCCATCATAGGCACTGATTTTATATATAATTTTTCGGACACTATGGCGAATGATAAGACTTCATTCAAAATTCAAAGTCGTATACATTATCATGATTGGCACCTAATTCGATAGTGTTGTTCGTGATTCCTTGTTTTGTTGTACGATTATACCTGCACATAATATCGTACGAGCATATATCAGTGCGCAAGGAAAAGTTCGTTCAACGAGTGCAATTAATAATATTATGACATTATCTCTTCGCGATTCCCGTCTACGGTAGTTGCACTGCGACGAGCAGATTACATTGAACCATCGAATCACTTCTTAAATCTAACGTAACTGCAATAAAAACAATCGTTGTAGCGTTGCGCGATCTGATCCTGCATCGCGTTCAAATTTATACCAACAAAACGGTACTGGCGGTTGTAACGACATGTGATAAAGTTTAGTACTCTAATGCGTATGAGAAATACCATCTGAATGTTAAACGCGCTTTAAAGTCGGTAAAAATGTTACAAAATGAACAATATCAAAGGCGATGTACTGCAGGAGCGCCAATTTATGCGCTATCGAATAGGCAACTGCAGTAGTATAATATTTTCGATTTGTCGGCGCGGGTATATTTTACACCGGTCACGGTGCGCACGTCGACAAAAGTCTCCCGACTTGCACAACTACTAGAGCGTTATCGAGTCATCATATGACTTCTGATAAAATCGACCAAGGTCACTTTAAGAAATACAAGAATACACTGCCACGTCCGTGTACCGCACGATTTGAGGTCCTTTTCAAGGACTTGACATTATAGCATACCGATGTATCGAATTGATGCGATGTTACGGTGAAATCCGCCGGAGAAGGACCTTTAATGACGCGGACGAAAATCGCGTCGAGCCCCGGCGAGACGTTATTCACTTTGTGGACGTAACGGAGACTTGCCGCGCTTGTAGAAAATCAACTTTAACTCTTGTGCGCCATAACCTAACCGACTTCACCAACAGATCCTTTTAATGTTACGTATTACACGGAAACTGGGAGTAGCCAACACGTTGTCACAGCGGCGAACGATCAGCTCACCAACTGCGTGCGGGCCCGGACCATAAACAATTATTACGCGCGCGCTTACCGCAATATTATTCGTGCGCAAGTAAACGTGGTACATATAGATCGACCGCAGTGGTCGGGGTTGTCCGTTGTTGGTGGTGCGCGCAAGTGTACTAGGGGCTTGCGAACAAATGGAAACGATGAGCGGTAATAATATATGATAACGGTATGCAGTATATACTTGTTCCAAATCCGGAACTATAATTTAAGCAAAGCGGTTTTTTTTTTCGCAGCTTTACGCATGTTGTTTGGGTCGTCGGCAGTGCGTAAATAAATATATGAAATAGCTTAGAGACGGAACGAAAACGTAAAAAACTGGTACTGATGTATATGTTTGACTTTCTTTTCGAGGTGAAAAAATTTAATCATCCAGTGCAATTACAATAACGTCACCGCTAAAGTAGAGCGACGGTACACTCGGTTTATAACTTCAGCGGTCAAGTTTAATACCCCCGTGGCCCCCAGTAAAACAAACATTCTCGTCGCGGACAACGTTATTGTCGAATTCTCCGCAGCGATGTCACATAATATAATATAACATTGGAACCCGTTTACCCGGTAACACGCAAAACTTGAGTTGTTTTCGCGAAGCCGTTAGAATAAAATGAAAAAAATAAATAAATAAATAAAAAACGAAAATTCTTTATTATAATTCGATAAAATATATTGTAACGGTCTCGTCGCGTACACCCGAAATATGTGGACTATTCGTTTTGTTCGCCGATCCGTTTGAATGCCAATTACGGAAGTATTTGCGAAAATATCCGTACATCGCGCGAATATTATTATTATTATAATGTATAACCAATGACCATGCTGTCGTCGACTTGTGTCCGGACCGTGTTGACGTGCGCTCGCGTTATTAGCGCATATCTCGAGCGCACTCGTGTCATCGCGCGCATACTCTCTGTACGGACACAATTTGTTCGGCCAGGCGATAAATCATCGACGTTTCACGACCGGTGGAAATTTTTGTTTTTATTTTTCCAACTTTCGCGTTGTCGCGCCGCGAAACGGTATTAATCGATTGCCGCCCCTACACTCCCCTGTGCCCCGTCAGGCCGTATAATAACAGTAATGACTATGTACGTCATAACAAGCGCGCGCGTAATAATAACTGCGGGGCAGGACTGTACAGGAAAGAGAGGAAAAAAAAAGTAAATATTAATGGAAACACACGTGATGCCGTGTGTAGAAGATGATGATAATAATAATATCTGCTTATTTGGTATGTCGGAAGACGAGGGGCAAGAGAAGAAAAAAAACACTCCCCGTTCGTTAAACTATGTTGTGCGCTACAAGTTTACAGTTCTCGTCGTTTTCCGCTGAAATTATCCGACTCCACAATATGCGTGTTATTTTTATACACGACGGTCGAACCTCTGTTTAACGAACTAGACGGTTCGCGGTTCTATGAAAAAAATCGTTATAAAGAAATACAACTTTATTTACTTTTTCCTGTACGAAATCTATGCAAATAATAGCATGTAATTATTATACACTGTACATTGATTGCCTAAAATAATAATAATGTACAATTATAAATGGTTCGCATAATAGTATATTATTATGCAGCGGCATATAGAAGCAAACAATTTTTTAACAACCAACTCCGCTCCACCAACTAATGCAAGGTATACTCATATAAATTCTACACCATTTAAGGTTCGTAAAAATGTGTCTGATGTGTTCCAATAAGGTTACCAAATTGCCGTCCACCCACCCTTCCCTTAAAGTCCAGAAATAACTGCTTCTGAAAAGCATGGTTCGTACGCCACTGTTATTATATAAGTGTGATGTGCCGGTGCATCATAGTTCGTTAAATATTTTACCCAATCATGTGTAGTGTGCACTCTATAAATACCTTTTTTTTTTATCCTGTTTGAACCGAGGATCAGGCGAGAACAGTTTATCACAGTACTTTCACCAAATGCCAATACCTTACAATTTATTGTAAGATAATAACAAAAAATTAATTCGTTAAATACGAACGTTTTTAAATGAAAATTGAACGGTTTCATAAAAAAAAAAATGTATACAATGAAACCGGTGTGTACGATATGTAATATAATACAAGCCCGACGGACGACGACACGTCAATCTCGTGCGGTTATCGTCGTTATTGTTATAAATATATTATATTATAATGTAATCTTACTTTAATTGTTTTTATTCAACGAAACGCGTACGACGAAGGTTCCGCCCTGACATCACAGGGGTGACATGTCACGCGGGATGCCGTTCACTCCTCGCGAACGGGTACTACAAAATATCGCCGGCCAGGATCATAATATCGTCTCGACTGCGCATAACGGCTATCTCACCAAGTATATCCCTGCCAATGCGTTCCACCCGGTAGGCGGACAACGGGACAAATAAACACAGGGACGTTAACGAGAATACAATACCAGTATAATATAAAATAGCTATTCGTTTTGATTTGGTATGGAGTCTATCACCCGTGATTAATTTTATTAACGCAATATATTATGATACTATCAGTTGTGGATCCGATCCGGTCGAAACCACCTGTCTGGTTCGGTATACATGAACTCGCGTGTTCCACGTACTTATATAGTCATGGCCATTACTCATAAATCATAATATTATATAATGCACTGACCAAAAGTAAACGAATACGTGAGGTTGACAAAGCTAAGATAAGTGAAGAGTGGACGTTTTCTCTGCTCTACCGCGTACAAGAAACGTCTGAAAATGTTCACTGTTTTGCCGAAACTGAACTCTAGATTTGTTCGGTACAAAAGTTTGCCGTGCGTTACATCAACCAGGACCATTTATAATTTTAGCAAATTATCTGCACTCATATTTAACATGTAATTAGCATGAATTTGAATAATAATCACCACGAAAAAAAAAACAAGTGGCCAGTTCGGTGCAACGTTGCACTAGTCCACTGAAATGGAAGTTTTGAGTTTTTTTGCAAATTTTATCATGCCAATATTTAGCGCGCAATAAGCATGTATACGACCATTTTTCATCAACGGCATTTGGGGCTGAGCCGGCGCAACGGTCAAAAGAGGAAAATGGTCTTATTACCCTATAAAATGTCGCGCGAATCCAGGCGATGATCGTGCCAATGCATGCTAATCGCGTGCTAAATATTGACAGGAAAATATTTACGAAAAACTCAACATTTTTATTTGGCCCCTTATTTGTATGTATTTCTATTGAACTTATTTTGGTAATGATCATTGACAATGGTGCAAACTGTTTGACAAAATCATAAATGGACTGGCCTAGCGCGTGACGCACGTAAAAACTCGTTGCCCTCAAGCGCTGAGACCTGATTAAAAATTATTTTCATACGATTTGTATGAATATCAAAATATGTCCGATAGTTTCATACGTTCTACGGACGTATTATTTTTTTGGCTGCGCTTGCGTCGAAATTGAACAATCGTCTGTATCACCGGGTGGTGGTTAAGTATTAACTTCGGCGGAATCAAAAAAGTCCTATGGAAATTAACCGAGAAACCAATAATAATACCGATAAAAAATTGAAGACGTTCTGCAATGCCGTAAGCGAAACAACAATGAAAACAATGAAAATGAACACGCGTTTGGCCTTTCATCTATTTCGACAACAAACGTTTTGTTCGTACCACAGTTTTTCTAACTCACGTCAATACGTAATGTCTTGTTGACACGGCTCGCGTAAGTATTTGTTTGTCGACCGACCCGAACATTCGAATACACCACAATTCGACGTTACGGCGATCACGTTACTGGACGTCGATGGACATAATATCGATTACACGAAGAATCCGCTCAGGAAATTACACCTCGGATAGGTACGTCCCACCGAAAGTTTTTCATTCCTACATCTAACCGATCACGTGTACACATTGTATGCGCGCAAAACCATACTACACTAGAATGTAGAAACTATACAGTTTTATCATATTTTACTACAAACTATGTTCGATGTAGGTACATGAACAAAAGTCGATAAGCTTTTAACCGTAATGACCGCGTACGTCGCGGAGTATTCACGGTTAAAGTAAATGTAAAATATAATAAATGTAAAAAAAATCGTTTAAAATATGTTGTCGAGAAACCAAGGGCCTTGCGCGAACCGTTGTCGAATGGCGGAACACAAAACGAAGATTTTCGCCTTTAAATTCATATTTTAACGCGGTAAATTGTAAATGCCTACAACGCGGCTTTCGTGCAATTTCCATGTACACGCAATCTCGTGCTACAACCGATAACAGTTGGCTAGTTGGCTGTAGTTTCTCCTGCGTGGATTGTCCGCAGTACGCGTTCAACGAGAGAGTAACAATATGATTGTTACGAATACGAGGCGATGCACACTGCGGAGTACAATAATATAATTATTGTGTTACCGAAAAAAATTTCCTTTTTTTCGTCCGGCAATAATTGTGGATACTCGACAAATAAACGTTTTTGCTTCGCACTCGGAACGTATACACTTAAATATAGTTTGATGGCAATTTGACAATTGGAGCGTGACACGATTTACGGTGCAAACGAGTGTGTCGGATCGGTTGTCTTAATTGCCCGAAATAATTATACTGTAACAATTTGTTAAACGGACCTTGACGCGTTATTGTAAAATAAAAACGCTCGAATAACGCATGTATTATACAGTGCGAGTATGTGTGTGTGTGTGTGTGTGTTTTATATTTTAAAACAAAAGCTCGAGACATTTACTCCGCGTGATCGCAAACTAAATGGTGTGCGAGGCCGAAACTCGGAACCGACCGCGGCGGCGGCGATTCTTAAAAAATAGCAAAATTAAGACTTTGACCACCGCTCTCCCGTCCGCGCAATCACACAGTCTTTGCGTACACGACGTGTTCTCGTAGATTGTTGTTTGGGATATAATTCGACTTCGTTGGAAATTATGCATCGAGGCTCCCACGCGTTGTATTTCTACACTGTATTATCACTATATCGGATTATAATAATAATGACATGAACCATGAACGAGTGTGCGTGGTTCGGCGTCATTGAATATCCTGCATATTATGTATCGGACTGGTTGTTATCAATAAAAAAAAAAAAGACTTCGATGATGGATAGTTTATATATGCGTGTAATAGTCAATAATTATTGTTCGTTTCCCCCTCTCTCTCTCTTCGTATAGTAATATTATTGTAGGTACTTGTTTCTCACATGTGAATCGGTTGTTTGTAGTACCCACTTTTTACTCATTTCACGTGCGTGTGTTAGTGTGCATAATATAGTTCACGATTTATTATTAGCACAACAACGCAATACCTGTATATACATATTACATATAAATATACATAATCATTATTGATTATTACGTTACTCGCGTACATTACATTAAATTATTGCTTTGGCAATACATTTAACAACCAAAACAGCAAAGGTGCAGGACTTATATGACGTATACAATATAAAATACGCACGCATACGTGTTCCTATGCCGTATAATTAACTCGTACCGATACATTGGAACGTGTACACATAAAAGGACGAAAAGCACGCTTGATATTACAAGAACGTAGCTTTACATAATAATATATGATCGTGTCCACGCCGAGCAGCGCACCCATATAATATATATATGTAGGACCTATATTGTCAGGTCTTGTGCATGTAATACATACATATTTATAAATACGTTGGTTGAAATTCAAAATATTTACTTACCTACGGTGAAATTTGTAAATAATTACCGACGTTTTAATGTCAATTTAAACGGTGACCATTATTAAGTTATTAATTTATAATAACAGTCGCGTTAAGAGAGGCTACATACACATAGTTTACCTGCAGCGATACGCCGCGGCCGTTTTGTGAACCGAGAGTTTAAAATAATATTAAAATCAAGACGTTGTAGTACGTGTGCGCCCCACCGCGATAACATCGACCGTGTGCACTTCTCGCCATGTGTATTCATCATGAATCCTGTATAAGGTTTACGAGAACGGGGGGGGGACGAGACTTATTATATCATGTTTCGATCGGATGGAGAAACCATTGGTTTTAAATGAGCAGCTACCTACTGCACAGCGGTGTTGATCTTTTCAATAAATTTAACATTTTATTTTTTAACGATTCAGCGAACGATTCGAATATTTCAATAGGTTGGAGCGATTCAACGACGTATTGGCGTATCAATCGAGTTACTACTACTGGATTTTTTTTTTGCTTCAGAAAAACAAACTCATTGCAAGCCATAAAGCTGCGAACGAACCGTAGAATATTAGATTACACGCCAAACTGCGGCACCAAGGTTTATTGCGAATAAAATATAACGTTCGTTTAAAAGAAAAAAAAATACGCTTATTGATTAAAATAAATTAAAATATTGAATTATAAACAGTTAAACTGCTTAACACGTTATTCAATGCACTCTAATTGTAAAAAAAAAAAAAAACCGAGGCGAACTTGCATACGACATTATGGTACATTGAATCGTAACTATTTACGATTCAATTAGAATAATTCGAAAGTCTAGAAAAATAAAACCTTTTTAATATTTATGGCTATGGATAAGTCGTGAAAAAGTTACCTTATATACGTGCCATTAAACAGTCGTATAATATGGGTATATCGTAATTTAATGAAAGCAAATGCATATAATATGTACAATACTTCTGTATAATGAAATCATAAAAGTTGAAATTTTTTAATTAACGTGTCATGAAATTATTCTCGTAATTCAAGTAATTAAATAGTCATAAATTAAAATATATTCTAACGAAAAGGACCACTTAACTTTAATTAAAATCGTAATTTCTTCGATTAGGTATGATAAATATAATCAGAAACAATTTTCTATGCGCAAAATCCATTAGAATATTTTATTTTATTTTTTTATTTCAATGAATGTCATGATGACGTCATCTAATTATTAAAATCTCAAAAAGTTTTATTTGGCACTAAAATCATCCGAAATATTTGTAGTCAACAATGTTATAAGATTTTTAACAGCAAATAAAAGCATTAATATAAAATGATTAAACGTGATTATCTTAATCATATGTACTACATCCTCAGAGAAACTAAATTATTTACTCTATGCAAATTTGCGTCACGCACTGCCGTACCTGGGGGGTTGGGGGTTCAACCCCCCCCTCCCCCGAAATTTTTTGCGTTATTTTATGTCGTAGTAAAATAACTATTTCAGTCTAGAATAATCGATAAACCATTGATATATTATATACGTGCATATACGAATGACAGCTATGTCTACGTTATAAACTTTAATTACCTACACAGTATTATAATTCAATTAGAACACACATTTTTGGCTTACAACCCCCCCCCCCCACCCCGAATTTAATTTCCAGTTACGGCCTTGGCGTCACGCAATTGGTAGGTACTGTGGACTTAGTTCTAAAAAATGTTATGTTTTAAATCAAAGAATAATAAAAAAAATATATATATGAAACATAAATCAAAACAGACTGTTACATTTGAATACATTATTAAAATGCAGACCTTTTAGTACCTTTATAGTAACTATAGCCTACACCAATGAACGGTTTAAAGTGATAATATAATAAAAGATAAATGTATTCCTACTGTATGTTATATTATAAGAATAAGATCATGCTAATATATAATTATTAATATTTATCAATCGATTGAAAAAAAAAAAACAAATTATAATCATTTGAATAAGTGAAAATTGCTTTTTGTGCGAAAATTTATATTTATACCAATTACGGCGTATAAGATAAAAGTTTAATACGTTCATAAAATAATTTGAAATTATTGAAAGTAGACATAAGGTAATGAATAATTATATACCTATTAGCCCATATATTCTGAAGCACTGACAATGCGTGCACCCTGTTAGGTCCACAGTACATGAATTGTTTGTATTTTCTGTTTTTACAAAACAAATCTGCTCTGTTATACCATCATAATTTATGATTTAATTAAATCTAAACTTTAAACTGTATGCGAGATTACTGATTGATCTATGCGTTAACTGAAAACAGCAGTTTATTTGATGATATGAAAAATTACCTAATTAATTTTTGTATTAACCTGAGATATATTTATAATTTATTTCCACTTAGTTATTCTAATTGGCAATTTAATTTTTATTTGTATAAGTATTATGATTTTATTTTCAATTTTATTTGAAAACCAATATTTATAAACATTATTATAAGCTTTGGACAGTGACCTTTTTTTTACTGAAATAAGGCAAACCAATCTCATTAAATATTTTAATAATTTAAAAAAATCTTTCCATAATGGCATTAATATTAATACACGCGTTTTAAAAATTTAATAATATTGAAATAACACGTTATGGACTTATTGTATCAATTCATAATCGTTTTTTATTTTTCCCTAGTCAATATATTAATTTTTCGAATACATTTTAATCATTTAATTTCTATTGTTTACGATTATTTGTGTCTATGAATATGAATATTTTCGCTAAACTCGATTACTCTGTTTTCCAATGATACTTTTGTATCTAGATGAAAATGTTTTAAGTTTCTTAAGCACACATACTACTGCAATGACAAAAAATGGAAACAATATTAACTCGCGGTATAATATTTCGGAGCAACTGTACATTTCAATATTTTTCGCATCCTAATGTGGTCTTTCGGAGCAAAACCTGTATACAACAGCGTGACGTTGATCGCAAGTAATAGATAAAATATTATAACAAACCGATGGATAGTTTTGTACCTCAGACAGGTTCGGAGCGCAACTAATGAGAATGTTCATAATCAATAATCATAATCATCATTTCGTTATAATCGATTATGCACTATTATCAATGTACACTTTTAATTAGTCCAAGAATAGACAGTTTCCTCGTTCTGTTAATGAATTGGATAAAAAAAAAAAAAAACAAAACCGCACACCCTAAACAACCTAAAAGGTCAAAAAAATATTTCAATCCAATAATTCATAATAATATTATATTTTATATCTCAACTGATATTATAATAGTATAGTACACATAATATGTATGTATACGAGATGTACTCGTATATATTACCGAATATAATAGATTATATTGTGTGATTAGTTGAAAGTCGTTTTTTATAATTTTTTCTGTTTCGCGCACAATAACGAACAATAATTATTTTACATTCATCACTTGTTTTCATGATAATATAGTGTTATTGGAAAGTCGTACGGACGTGGATACGCATCCGTTTGAGCCCCGTTCGTTTTCAGTCGCTTAAACGAATCGTATTAACTATCGGCGGTTTCACGACATTTCGAACAATACCGCTGTTTTAACCGTACACATAACTACAGTCTAATCGTGGTTTACGACGTCGACCCATATAAAATATTTATTTCCCGACAAATGACAATGATTACTATTATTAGTGTTATGACATAACCGCAGCTGCATTACGAATTTATAATTCGGCGTTTAATCTAATTAATTTCATAACAATTATACATTTATACAGATTTTACTTTCTAAATCGCTTCCAATTAATTTAATTGCTAATATCATAAGACATTTATGAAATTAACCGTTTAGATTTCCAATGTACATCAAATCGAACGCGCGATGCAATAACGGTCCGCTGCAGTGTGTAGTGCGTCTATATCGTTATACTGTATACTAGCCAAATTGCCCGAGGTCGCACGGAAAATATTTTACGATTTCAGATTAGAGCAGTTTTGATATGAAAAAAATATTGGTTGAAAAAAGCGCGTTATCATCGTATATTGTAATGATATTTATTTTTATATTAGTTTACATTACACCTCAAACATTAATTATTAAAATCAAATTATAAAACAAAATGAAATATTTCCTTAGTCACAAAAAAAAAGAAGAAGATATTCCTCTAGCCTATAGCGTAAAACGGGATTGACTCTCAAAAATGCGATTTTCGAAAATTCTTCCTTAATATTACCTATCCATTGTTAAGTACATTCAAAATTTCAAACGAAGCGGTTTAGTAAGCTTTACGGTGATCAGTGAATTGATGCATTAGATGGTATTTGAATTTATAAATTAAATATTAGGAACATTTTCAGTTATTACTTTACTGCCAATGCATTTCGTTGCCACAATATTCTGTTCAGTTTTTTTTATAATTTACACACTATACTTAAACCGTGGAAATAACCTGCTGTTAATTTCACCAAGAGACGAGAGTTGGGGGCGGAGAAATCTGCCACGTGATAAAGGATGCAATTGCAATGTGCGAAGGAAATACAATGTCGCATTGAACCGGGACATCGCGGGAACAATCAAACGACCCTAATCTCAAAGTCTCGGCTGTCGGGACACAATAACGTACGCGCGATACTCGTAGGTTTTGCAGATTTCAGATGAGTACAAATCTATCATATTATGTGCTGTTATTCTGTAATATAACATATTGACATCATGTGTGTGTGTGTTATGAGAGAGAGAGAAACGGACGAAAATAAAAGAATTCGGCAAACAATCGAGTTGGATCCGCAGAGTCGACCGAATAATTGACGATCCTAGATGTCGACGACGATAACATCAGTGTAATCATAATAATAATAAAAATAACAATAACAACAAGGACGAAGATGTCGTATAGGAAAACACGTGGGCCCCGGGGATGGATTAGCACGCGAAACCTCTGTCAAAATGTCAAACCCGTCAGTGTACATTCAACAAGACCCGTACACGCCGTCCGTCTCGTCCCTAGTCGCCTTTGCGTACACAAACATACTTATATAATATACATATTTATCGTATAAAACTATCAGCATAATAACAATAACAATGATCGGTCGCGTTATTGGACCCGAGCAGTGTATAGGCATTTGTCACGTTGGCAAATGGCCGTGTCCCTCGCCGATCGTCATAACATAATAAGAATAATATGTCGCCGCGCCTGGGAGGTCTTCGGCTTTTGCCGTTTGTATAAAATATTATATCCGCTCGGAAATCTCACAAGTCGTCCGTCCGCAAGTGTCATTATAACATGTACTCGTACGTGTTGTATAATAACATAATAATGTAGAAAACTCGCATAATAGTGACCTCGGAGGGCAAATGGCATCCTTTTCAATACGTACTTTGCCGAACGGGTACGGAAAATATTATTGTTATATTATTGTTATTGTTATTTATTATTAATTCTAAAAACGATAATATACGACACCGTGCTGCTGCTCCTGCTCCTGCTCCTGCTCCTGCTGCTTCACGTCTTCTAAGTGATGCGTGCACAGGACGTGTCAAGTGTACAATAACGTGTACATAATCGGCTTAACAGATCGTGAAAACCCTAACTACCCCACACATTCCTAGAACGCATCCCATTCAAGATTCAAGGGTATTTGGTTCAACGGGACTCAACATCATCGCACTCGACTTGTCATAATTATATACTATTATGTTACTCAACTGATACGTTTTAATCATCGTGCTGTAACCGAGTGAGCAATAATCATGTGTTTTGCCGAGTCTTCGTTAAATTGAAATCTCAGATATTTCTGTACGCCTAAAACTTAAAGGGCACGTTTTTACGTCACGAAACTATATATACAACTGGGTGATTTTTAATCAATTATCCGCTATACGCGCATTAGTATAGAAGAAACAAAATATGTCTTATATCCGTTATAAGTCAACGATGTATATTATGTTCTTTTTGGCCACCGCAACAAGGGTCTGTCATTCCCATCATCGCTGATTTTCATTTGATAATGGTATATAATATAAATATGATTTTATCTTTAATAATTTATCACTATACGCGTCCGCAATAATTATTTAAGTTTTAAATAAATGTAATTATAAAATGTTTCTATTATCACAGTGGTGCATATGTATAGTAATTCAAAAACATTTTCTACTTGTATATTTGCTTCGTTTGTTAAATTATACTTAAAATACTTAAATTACGTCTTTATACACACTTAACGTTCGTATCAAATTTATCAATGTTTCTGTACCGATTACTCTTCGGGGCGTTATTGATATAAATAAATATTTCTTTCGTATATTCACGTTTTCGCATTAAATCGAGCGCCACGTGTTTTATGTTAAGCATTAGATTCGGCGAGAGTTTAAAAAAAAAAGTTCAACTTTTCAAATCGTCTGACGTTTTTCTCAGTTTTCAAAAGCGCTCTGAACACGAACCAGGGTACATAGTACGCGCATATCGTTCGATCGTGATTGCTGCTCGCCCGCGACAACCGATGCGACCGAAACAATTCGACGAGACTGGTTTATTATTTCATTCGTAACTTCTCTCACATTATTATGTATACATATTATACTATATAGATGCGATATATTATAATACGGTGTACGGTATAAATTACAGTGATTTTTTTTTTTTTCTTCCTTCGCGTTTAATAAATATACGCTCGTATTCTTCTGTCTGTGTTGAACACGGTTGATTACAAATCCGGTTGCCCACGAAAACGGATTCTAAATGATATTTACGAGTCCGAATCGTAATTACAACGACTGCTATAATATACGCGTTATCGGACGCTCGCGCGCGCGCTTGTTCGGACCACCTTGAGCGCAGTCGCGCGCGGCACAATATTCTAATATTATACAAATCCAATTTATTCTCTCCGGTCTCCGGCGCGCGATATTATTATTATTGTTATTACTGTATCGTCCGTCGTTATTGTGGTAATAATCGGTCGAGGTGGATTCACGCGTTGTTTTTCGTCTCTCACAGAATATCATGCGCGCGGGGCGTGACGGGGGTGGGGTGAGACGCTGGCAAATTAGCTATGGATCATTCCGTAAACGTTATACGGTGTGCGCGTAATAAGCGCGTGTGTTAAACGTCTCGTCGATCGTACACCATACATCGGGATCGCGGTGGAATTCGTCCGACTCGCCCACGCTCCCGGACCAAACTCGTTGCGCACCGTACACCGCCGGAGACGGACGCCGTAGCTCACGTTTAACATTCAAACCGCACGGACGGGCTTCACGTGGGCCTAGTGCGCGTGCGTGCGTGCGTGCGTGCGTGTCGTGTGTGTGTGTGTCGCGTCCACGTGATTTTCGAGCGTTCAGAGCGTGCGGATATAAAATAACAACGCGAAACGCCCGGACCAACGAAAAATCAAAATATGCTCAGCAACAACCGTGACGGTGATTTTCTTTTTTTCTAACGGCAATAACGATTACCTCGCAAGTATATCTGTGTACCTGCACGTAAACGGTACTCACGACAGCCCCTTGCTTATACCCCATCTACCACCCCCGCACCGGGTGCAGCAACAGTGTATAATATGTACGTACGTACACAGGACCCGACCAATCAAAAGCCTACTTGGCTAATGAGTTTACTAAACACACACGTCGGTGCGTTATTATACACGTATGCACACATGCGCCGAGTGTGTGTGCATAATACGTACATACATATATACCGCATATACGCGTGTGTAGGAATTCCGAAAACGTGATTAGTGTGATGCTACGATGTGTGTACGTAGGAGCTGGTGCAACAGGCTCCCCGGGAGAAATAGCGACGAGGGATGTTACGATATGGAATATATGTATATATAAATATACACGTCGAGACCATTATTGGGACCGCATGTGGCCGGATTTCTGTTTTTTTTTTTTCCTTTTCCTCTCTCTCTCTCGCCGTCATCCGCTTCCGACGTATCTCATTAACGCGCGGCGACGGGTTTCGAATCGCAACGCGCACCGCGTCATCGTATCGTACCGTATAGCTTCGGTTGTTCGGTCGCCGGTCCTCGCGCGTTTGTCGAGAAAAAACCTTTTTGTCGACTCCTATTAATAGTATTGCGCGGTTTTCATCGTGAAAAATGTACACGGTCTCGCCGGAGATCATCAAACCTTGCGCGTCCATCTGCTCTTCAAATCGTTTCCTAAGCCGGATACAGGCGAACGCGCGAGTGAGTTTCAATATCCGCGCAAAGGTCGTACGAACATTGCAATACGCACGTTGTCACCATGTTTTAACAAGCTCATATCGTAGTAATAGTTTGCTGATCTAAAGTAGTACAATAGGTACCCACTTATTGGGTACGCGCAACAGAGAATAGTGCCGTCGCCGAACACATAATTATATCCCGTGAGTAGTGATGATTAGAAAAACAGTGTTACATAACAGCTTTCTGTGACCTGCGAAAAATTCCAATACCACCTGGCGTCGGTCCGATAACAACGCGGTGATAGAGATAATAGTACCTATACAGTCGTCGTCCACCGCCATCTAATAAACACCACGGTACGGGCGGCCCGTGGATCAAAGGATCAAGGAATAGTTAAGGTATACAGCATATTATAATAAATAATAAATATATGTTTAGATTTATTAAACCGAGTTAATAACGCATTTACCTCTGTAAGCGAACGCACACGCTAAATACTCACGCACGTCTCGTTGTAACGTTTTATTACACCGTCTGCGTGTACACAATATATAAAAACCATTACGTATAAACACCGCTAACATGATAATAATAATAATAATAATATTATAACCATCCGTGTACATATACAAACGGTAATAGTGTTAGCCGCCGAGTAGTTGCAGCCTGTACGTGTCGCTTTCAATTATTATTTTTCTTCCGCCCCGCGTGTATAATATGTATATTATATTAATACGCGTTTACGATGAATAATAATCTTGCTGTTTCTGCGCACTCTTGTACCCGCAGACGATATTATTATATCCTGTGCGCGCGTACAACAGCCGTTCTGTCGTTTATAAAATACGTAGGTATATGCGCGAAGACATGTATTTTTATTGCACTGCACCGCAATAATATACTGTCACAAATACTTGTCGTCTCGACCAGCAAAAAGATGTTAAACACACGTCTTTGAGCGAATTATGATTATAATTATAAATATATATCGCGTTACGTGAGTGCGTGTAAGTCTCGAAGCTGCAGATTTATTCTCACTCTCTCTCTCTCTGAGGATAAAAATCCTGTCAGTTATTTTACTCGAAGTATTATAATAAAATGTAAGTACAATGATACGCGTGTATCGATTAACGCGATAAGGTTTTCTTAAGGTTGTGTACACAACACTCCGCACATATTATCGTATAGGTTTTCGACTTGTTGCTCGCTTGTATTTCCGTCGGACCAATTTTTACGAATTTTAATTGTTTAGCCTTCGGTTCATGAGAGTACACGACGTGTCGCGTCTCAAACAAGTGAATTAGGTATTTTTAAATTGCGTCCAATTAAATTTAATGCTGGGAGTTTTAGCGGATACAAGTGATGTGATAATCTTTTGAAGTTGACGTGTGCCAAATTTCGGGTGTTCCGACGTTTATATTCTTGGCTCGTCCCGTGCGCATTTTGCTTTCGCATATTTATTTATCGCTCTATTTTTAAACACCGTCATGTTAACAAAATTGCTGCGACTTGTTATTATTTATACATATTTTATTTGTCTGCGCCCACGTCCAATTCCTTAACGTCAATTATGTATTTAGATTTCGGTCTACGAACATACTCTTCTTAATCGCCTCCTCCGTACACATGCGACACGGTGTATGATTATATTATGAACACCGCGCGCTCGCCGGCGGTTCTTTTCTGCATTCTGGCGTGTCATATACGTCCGCCGACCAGCCCAATACGCGGGTGTACCGATCTAGGCGGAACGAAACCCGAGTATACATATCTTGCAGATCGCAATCAAGATCGTATCCAGATCTTTTCGGGTCAGTGGGGGACGTATAAAATGTGTTTAGTATTTCAAGACAAAAAATTAATTCAGGGTGTTACGTTCGGTTAAAAATATGGTAAAAATCGTGATCGCCAATCATCTATTCGAAATCGAAAGTCACTATGAATATAATCCAAACAGTTTACAGGACATTGAATAAATCGTCCCGGGGGGAGGGTCAGGACCCCACGGACCTCCCGCTCGGTTATGGTCTTGCTAGCAGTGAATCGCCGCGCGCAGATTGTATCTGGTCGAACGCACGGCACGCGAACTCGTATGTTTACCGACCGAGTCGTACAATAGTACATTATAGGTAGTGCAGCCACCGCCAGCCGTCCACGCCTAGCGTTCGTGTGTACACAGATTGTACGATAAAAAGCTGTGTATTTGTTCTTTAATGTAGTCGAGCGATTTATTTGTTTTTTATGAAAATCATACAAATCGGGGCGTAAGTAATGACGAACGCTACGGCGGCAAAACCAGAAACAAGTGTTGGACAAGTTTGCTGTGTGAAACCCCTTTTGCAGTGACAAAACCAATATAATAATGCGCGAAAGAACGTAAATTCCGATTTTTTTCACACCATTTCCACGGAAACCGCATTCTGATCGACGCACTCGGAGCTTATTAAATCGCGGTCAACCGTCGTAGCGCAGTGTTATTGTAATAAATACAATATGTACGATACGCGCGCGACGAAAAAGATTAAAAAAGTCGTTCAAATGATAAGCGCGTTCGCCGATGATGGTTATGCCTACCGCAATTACCGTTGCGTCGGGTATATGAAAAAGGATGTGCGCTACCATATTATGTACCTATTCAGTCCGAAGTGTTATAATATATTTGAATGAAAAAATCAAAAAGGGAAAAAATCCCGGCCCATCGGTTTCCTAATATAGAACGGAATTATTGTTAAAACGATGTTCGATTGTATGGAGTGAGATTGATGGTAGAAAAAATATATGAAACACGTAGTCTTAACACTCTTAACAGATTTTTTTCCCGCCGCTATATAGGTACATCGTATGGGCATATAGTTTTACAACGGTATTGTATTTTATACTTATAATCTACCATATATATTATATATTATTATGTTATTATATACAAATTTGTACGGGCGTGATTTCTACATTTATGTTTTCCACGTCTAAGGTAACCATATCTAATAGGTCGCGATGTAGTGTTCTCGGTAGTTGAAACGATGTGATAAAAAAAATAAAAACAGTGACGTACACGCGTTGCTCGCGCGAACAAGAGCGTAGTAAACGAGGAGGAACTCGATCTGCATTTCTATGATGTTATACCGATGCATAATTTCACACTTAAACACCGGGCGGCGTGAAACGGTGCATTTAAAAGAACCCGCGGTGTAGCAGCGCACGCGCGCGCTAGTAAAATAACTAGCGTTCAAATTCAAAACCCATTTACAAGTATATTACTAATGATGGACTAATTTTCAGAACGACCGGCCCGGCGACGCGACGTTTCGTTTCGTCCGAGAAGAGGCCGCCGAACGCTGGCCGTCGACGGCGATTATTATTAACGCGGTACCTGCACACCGTACATGCGCGGTTGCAGCTACAATACAACGATGAACGCTGTGTTCGGCAGAGTAAGTACAGCGAGTTAACTTCGAAGAAGCCGAAGACCGTTCGCTGCAGTCCAATGGTCCGCGAGTGAGCGAAGTTCTGTTCGAAGTCGAACAAATCCGTTCTGGGCACTGCACGTTGCACAACCGAACTTCCGATGGGTAAATTCAAAAAATCGTGTTCCAAAGTTTTATTGATAATTCAGGTCAGTCAAACGATCATTATTCATCGCAAAGTGAACGGTATATAATCACCATCTACGTGATAACAGTTATCAACAATAGATCGATTTTGACGGAAGGTAACTTTTTTATGAGTTTTCTAGCTATCGATGGAAATCTTTAAATAATTATACCTATAGTTGTATGATCAGGTTTGTCCGTTAAGAATATTGTATATAAATATTGTCCTAATGATGCCCCATTGCGATTATTATATTTACAATTTAAACGGCCACTTTAAACATCCCTTCCCGTCAATGTTGTAGTTTAAATATTTTTCTTTTCTTAATTGGGCACGTTTTTCACTTGCACCTACAAAATATATAAAAAAAAACAGTTTGCCGAAAGTCTAGATAAAAATATTTGAACCGGAATGTTTTTTAAATCGAATTGCTTTGCAAACGTAAAGAAAATCTCGTTTTACAAGACTGCCAAGTGGATTTTGTTGCATAATGCCATTGTTAAAACAGTAATTTTTTACATAAAGCAAGCGGACTTTGGTATCTTAAATTTTCGTCAAATTCTCATATGTTTTTACACAAAGTCAAATCGGAAAACGTCAGTTTGAACAACCAGTTATGGTAGAAACATGACGGGGGATAAATTCGTAGAGTATTTTCCAACGTACTAAACGATGAATAACTTTATAGATCGTCTCGGGGACGCACTGACTATTCAACTATTCAAGTCTCTCATTAAAAATAACGCGATATGCGTACACAAGTGGATATTATATTATTTTCACTGTTGTACGGAGACAATATAATATATAGCTAATGGTTCGTGCGTAAATTATATTGTTATTTATTAGTTATAGGTACGTTTTTGGGATAGAGACTTCTAAGAATTTGCATATTTTTCAATAATAATTCAAAACATAGCTTAATCATATAGAAATTTGTTTCATAGCCGTACGAGTTTGAATTTAAGATTTGTAATTGCATATTTACCATATTTGATAAAAAGATGAAGTTTAATAAATATTTTTTTTAAAAAAAAAAACATAATTTTATTTAAAATAGATTTACTGAATCAGAGATAAGGTTTGATGGTTTTATTTCCGTGAAATAAATATATAAAATTAGCGTTTGTATTTTCCTGGCCGATCACTCGTATTGTTACTAATCTAATTAAACTCGAAGTAAAGAGAAAACAATATCGGAGAATAAAACAATTTGTTATTAAAAGTTTTTTTTTACTAGAAAACATAATTTATAATTTTGTAAACATTATCTGGATATATGAAAAGAAAAAAATGCTTTTATTAATTGCTTTTTTTTTATTTGAAAATAAACAATCTATACTATGAAGCACAATAAGTAAATTTGATGATATTTACAGGTGAGATGATTAATATGAGGAGGGAGGCCATCCATTGATAGAACCCAACGTGAATTATTTTATTGCAGGTTTATTTGAGTAAGTCTATACACCATATTAATTGCTTTACATTTCAATTTTTTCGACGCATATTTTATTGATTCTTTAGGACGTAATGCACGCAAATATTGAGGTTCGTCAGGGCATAAAGTCCCTAGTCCTAGTCACGTGTTACCGTTCGGGCCGCGACCTATATTAATCATATAGTTATATAACTTCATCTGATCGACATTGGAAAATTCTTCGAGACCGTGTGTATACCACCCATTCAGATATCATGATGGGAAAACCAAACGGGAAATCCGCGTGAGATTCGGTGGCGGGGGCCGCGGGACGGGGCGGAAACGCGTACGACAAAATGGCCGCGCTACGTGGCGATAATTGCGTCGTTACGGTATAATACGTGTACGTACGGTTATAGTACTGACGATAATAGTGCATTATTCGTCGCAGCGGACGAGCGCGAATGACGCGAGAGCCGCAAGCCGGGCGGGGTGCGACGGGCCGACGTGTCTAATTGGAAACTGACAAACCGTGCGCGCTGCGCATTGCAACGACGTGCAGTATATTACTTCGGTAGCGAGGGCAACACAGCGTACGGTTCGGCGCGAATTAGTTCCGGTCGACCGGGACCGTTGAGTCCGAAAGCGGCGGTCCGTGACGACTCGGCCCGAGTCGCAGCAGCGGCTCCGGCGGAACGGTCGTGAGTGCGGGGTGAAAAAAAAAAACGGCATTTTCTTCCCCCCCCCCCGTCGTCGTCGTTGCAATATTATATCGTACTCGGGGTTTTTTTTTTTTCTTTTTAACTATCGCAATAAATTCACGGCGCGCGCGGCACGCACGTATAGGCGGGGGCATATTATACGAATTTACCGTACATATTATTATAATATACGTTTTTATCATCATCATCGTTATTATTAAAAGTATACTTATTGTTACTATTATCGCGCCATTATCGTTCGTCGTTCGTCATCGCGTCGCCGCAGCGGTGCGGGCTAAACGGCGGCCGCGGTGAATGGAGTCACTTAAACCATTGTCCGCGTTGTCATATTAATGGTTAATTTTTCTTTATACACACACACGCGCATATCGCATAAGCGTTATTATATTACGTACACGCGTGACCCGCGGGGCGGGGAGGGGGGTGAGGGGAGGAGAGAGTCGTCGCCACTGCCGCCGACACCCTTCTTACTTTTCACGCCACTCGACTACACTACTACAATAATATCACGGAGAGAGTATGGCGCGGTGCAACAGCTGCAGCTGCACCGGGGTATCACGTCAAAACGACTCGTTATACTATTATCGCATGGTCGTCGTATTATTATTATTATTACACGTACATATTCTTTTCCAGTGCATTCATTAGATCTCGTCGTGCACACCGTATATATATATATATATATATATGTGTGTATACTATATTATGTACGTTTAGTGCGGTGCACATTTAGATACATTTTTCGTATACGCCGCGGCCGCCGCATCAATGACAACACGGGGACGCGCGACACCGGTGCAGTCGTACGTTCACCATTATGTTATTATAATATTGTATTATACACTACGCGTACACGCATTTCGAGTACATTGTGCACACACGGACACATCGCACAATGCACGTACATGCGACGTAATTTTATTTTAATGGAGAACCGATGATTTATCCCCCGGCCCGGCCGTTTATTGTTATAATATCGTCTCGATCCGCGCATGTTTATCATTTGTACTTGTGCACGTCGTGTGTGCGAGAGTTTCAACGCGCGTCTTTTCGCCCATCCGTCTCATCACGCCGTTCTCATCGCAGTCCAGCGCGTCCTTTTATTTTTCTCCGTCGCCTTTGCGGCTGCCGCAGAACGCCGCGTAATGTGACGTCTTCATTGTCCTCGAGTAGCGTAAAAAAAATTACGATAGATTTGCACCGTGGTGGCGAAATAAACGCGTGCACATACATCATATAATTTTATACTATACTTTAACACCGACGGGCAGCTGGCACCGTTTTTCACACCATTTTTGCATGGTCTGCAGCGTTACCTTTTAAAATGTATAATAATCAAATACCATCGGCACTCGAAAGTTTTAACAATGATAAAAGCCATTCAATTTTGATAGAATGTGGTGTTTATATACATATATGTCTGTATTTAATATGCGGTATAATATGTTACCACCGTTTGTAGAATGTATTAATACAAGTTATTATCTGTTATCGAACTATTTTATAGTAATTACTTAATGTGTATTACTAAATGTCTAAATATGACATGTCCTTAGCTTTTTCATTTTTATATTTAAATGCTTTTAATTATAAAATATTATAGTACTCATTTTATTATAACGCAGTATACCCATCGTAACGTGTACGCTGTATAACTAGGTAGTAATTTCAATTTTTACCTTCTGATCCGTTTGAATTTAAAGGTCCAAGAACTGTCTCTCTGACCAAAATACCAGGCTTATCCCGGTAGGCCATCCTGCGTGATGGTATTTTTCTACATTATTTACACACACATCCACTACTTGCTACTCAAAATATGTAAAATATATACAAAGGGCTCAACGCACAACCGATATGTACACCTTCTGTGAAATAATAATTTATAAGAAAAGGAATAGTGTAGGACAAGTCCAATGTAGGTACTCGAAAGTAACCTTTAAGCCCTTTTCATACAATTTACCGGTAACATAGCCTAACCGTCCCAGCTCTCCAAAAACTTTTGCCCATCTCTGCTATTATACATATATAATATAAAGGTCATCGCAGTTTATTTGGACTGCTGCGGGATTTCGCGCGACACGATTTATTGGTGTTCTGCGCAGTACCCCACACCTACGCGAGCCGGCAACGCGATGTAATATTATTCAAAATGTATGCGAATCATAATAAAAACGTGTACGAGCGCGTATGCACACATTCAACAAGGACCGAGCGATGACGTTCGTTGTACGGTTCTCCTTTCGAACGGTTTCGAAATATTAACTCGGATTCGCGTACACATATTGTTACAATATTACGTATGCGCACACGCGGCGAAACCGCTGAAATCCCGCTGTGGCTGTGATCTTATCTGATCATTAAAACCAAAAGCTTAATGCGCGCAGCATTATAATGCAGTACGTTACACAACGTTACGCGCGCATATTGACATGTTTCGTCTAAGCTAACGCGTTCCAACAGTGCACTCTCCGCTGCTGCAGCGGACGGCCGACGGTCCGAAGCGTGTCACAATATATTATAGTGTTAACATATTATTATTATTATTACTTACACGTACTCTCGAGAACGCTAAACAACTTACTGTGTCCAATGGTTCGACGAAAAATAATTATTAACATTATACGTTTATATCTTGCACGTGTTGCGCAACACGTGGGACTTATAGAATATATATGTTATAAAATGATACGATCAACGGGGTGTTATCCGTACACGCTACCACGGTGAGTCGTCCTACAACGTCTGCGTATACCTATAATATGTGAGACACATTGACTGGTAAAAGGCAAAAAGAGCTAAGCAACATGGTGTACAACACTACAGGACAACAGACGGTCGATCGCACAAGCGCTTTAGGTGTTTAATAGTGACAATATAATAATATGAGATATTAAATTTATAAATGTCAGTACTTCTCTTCCGCTTCTCTACCTAACGACCCCCGCCACCGACCAAAAAAGATCATGGTGTAGAAAAAAGAGACCTTCTCCTCTTGTTACATACATTTGCAAAAAATTAAATAGAATATATTATGTATTCAATAAGTTCATAAGTATAATGTACTACAAAGACCAGTAATTTCTGAATCATAGTTATTAGGAGTACTATCAATGGGTGTCTTCCCTTTTTGTTATGTAATTGTTATTTTAAATTGTATTTAATATGTTTTTACTCCTTTACCACACCATGTATTTAATGTACCTTTAGTACATATTGTTTATTCTTTTTATTAAGATAAACAAGTAAGTTATTGTCGGTACAAGTTCATTTATAAGAACAGAAATGTTATGAAAATAGCGGCTATATATGTTTTTTTTAGGATATTAGCTGCCCTAATAAAAAACGTGTTCGCCAAGTGACAAACACATGACGCATTGACCCTAAACTTGTATCGCTTATCAGTTATAAGTTTATAACTTATTACCTTTCATAAAGTTAATAAAACTAAATCCATTTGAGAAGATTTACTAATTTTTTATTTATCCTATACAAATTATATACATTTATAATTTTGACCATATTGTTCTTAAAAAGGCTTAAATTACTATTTTGGAAAGATAAAATAAAATATGAAAAATATTGAATGCAGTTTTTGAATAAATAAAATTATAATTCGATTTATTATCAGTATAATTTTAAACATAAAATTATTATTATAATAATTTAAACTTATGTATAATGCGTGGAAGGGGGAACTAATAAATTTGTTTTATAAGGTTCTTGGGTTAATAAAACCCCCTTATTTCTTATTATATGCATAGTAAACTTTGCACGGTTCGAGCGGTTTGGGATACTTATAGCCGAATACGAATATTGGGTAAATATATTAAATCGAAACTTTTCCATGGACAGCCGCAAACGCCGCATTAAAAAACCGTTATAATATATGTATAAGTTGTGGTTATCGCAATCGTTTATCGTATTCTTTGTGTACCAGGTTCGGGTTTATCCATTAATGATCACATTTATCACAATACAATTTGAAGTTTGAAACGAAAACCATCGTACTAAAAAGGCAATTAATTTAATTTATCTATAATTAATATAATAAATTAGAATCTCATAGATTATTTGTAAAGCATTAACACAAAATAAGAAAATCGGTGAATTCAGTAGGCTTAGATAAACAGTAAAAAAAAATGTGATTATAATTTCATATGAACACTGTTAGTTCGTTATAACTTAAACACATACATAATGGCCAAACCCTATTCGTGATTTTTAATAATTTTTTTAGCTTACAAAGAAATAATGTAAATTACTATCACCTCGTCATTTTCCCGATAAGGTGTGCTGATAATATTAAAAATTATTTAAAATTGTATGAACAGTACTCTTTTCTTGTAAACCAGGAAAAATATTTAAAATCAAGAAGTTAATGAAAATTGAAAGAGGAACAGTCAACATTTTCAGAAAAATAATGGTTATATAATGGCTATTTTCGAAATAAATAAAAGTTATACAATAAAAAGTTAACTTTTTACCTTTTTAATCATACACTTGTATTTATCAAACTATTGTCAATAAAACTGCCTTTGCCTAGGGATGTTCATAAAAATAAAAACAGAATTTGATTATCTTTATTAACACAGAAGATATCACTCTGTGTAAATCTTGGTTGGAAACCCTGTATGTATTATGTATATTTTAAATTATAGGTAAATGTACGTTTTTTTTTTATAGATATTTTCGGGATTGGAATTTGTAGGTTCGAACATTTTTTCATACCAAAAGCTTATCGTGAACTATTTTTCGCTATGAACAATATCATTTCACAGCTTATGTTATATGTAGCACTTCGTGTAACAGACATATACACAACAATATTTGAAGTTAAAGATGGGTTTATTTCGATTTAGCTTATTCATTTAAAAGAAATATTTCTTTGCTTAACAAAAAAAATTATACAATCTGTATTTTGTAATATTGCAATTAGTAAATTTGATAAAAGTTATCAATATAGGATTCTTCGAAATGTGTGTTTACTGATATTCACACAGTGTGTGTTAAATTGCATCAAAAAACGATATGTGTACTGTTAACATTATGTGTGGCGTAATCGAAACAGCGCAGCGATATACAATGTCTGCTACGGAAATAAGAACCAAATATTTTTTCGGATAATATGTGATATAAAGTTTAGGTTATAAATGTATAATATTTTTGACTATTCTTCGTCGCAATCCGTTTATTTTAATGATAAATTTGATAAAATCAAATTTCCGTTTGTACTGTCAACTTTTTGCTCCGATCCGTACATAATTGTAAAGCAAGTCGACCAAACTGTATTATAATTTTTTGTTTGTGGCTATATAATGGACGTGTGTACCTATTATAATATAATACTGTTAACTACTTGAAAAATAAACGATTACCACAATTAATTATAAAATTATTGATATATTTTAATTTTTAGCGATTGTGTACATATATATATGTAAATGTTCCTGTATAATATTGCTCGTGAAATTAAGTGTTGTTAATTTTAAACGTGATTAAACAAAAATTAATGTTGAATTAAGCACACAATTATGTCAGAAATATTGAAACCAATTTATATAATACGTTGGAATTTCGATCGTCCAATTACTTAAATAAAAAAAATAATAAAATCATTTCAAACATACATGCACATACAATAAAATATAATTGAACTATTTGTGTTAGTTATATTAGATAATTATTTTTCGATAAGAAAAACAGTATACTTTTCAGTAATTTCCAATTATTTCGATCAATACATTATAAAGAATATCTCATTAATTTGCCCATAAAACTGAAAAAAAAAGCAGTAATGATATTTTATCAACGGTAACCTATGATCTGTATAAATCGCACCATCAATGAAATTTATTGAGATCATTTCTGAAGGTCAATGTATATCTACAGTAAAATTAATTTGGATATGAGTGTTCATTTATCAGGAGGAAATATATATGCATAAAAATCAAAGGCGTTTAATTGGAAAGTAACGGATTGAAAATTAAAGTAAAAATGCGAACGACTACGCGCGTTACGTACCGTATGAACGTGTACCGTACGTCCGTATAATAAAAACTACAACGCGCAGATAACCGAAACAGTTTTTGCCTTCGAGAACCGGAAGTCCATTAGAGCTTGTACGCTATTATAAATTATTAATTAAAATAGATAAATTATTATAAGTCGAACAATCTAAATAAACCTAATTAATAGTTCGAACCGCTGAGCGCGCACGTTATTACACAATATGATATAATTTTTTTTTTTAGTAATCAATTTTTTTTATTATTTATATTTTCTACAATGCATAATAATATGGTACACTGGTACATGGTTATCGCGTGAACGAAAAATATCGGGTACAACTACATCGTTATAATAAAACGCAGGTGCAAGGATGATATTACGGTAACATTCAGTCATTTGAGCGTTATGTTATAACTTATAACATTTAAACGGCGTACAACTATCAATTCGTGCGGCCGTAGGATGAGCAACGTGCGGTGTATTATTATATCAATACAGTCAAGGACGACAGGGGTGGAAAACATTTAGGCAAAACTTACAATCAGGTAGCCGTATATTTTTTTAACGTACGAGCTGTGAATTTGCGGGTAACAGTCTTGGCCGGCGTCAACATTTTCTAGAATCCAGACTCTAGAGAATTAGAGGAACCACGCGGTTTCAAATTTCAAGTTGATATTATGATTTGTCGTGTTTGGGGTGTAGCATCGGTGCGAGCGAGCGTTTTTGAATTGTATAGATTAATTTACACAGACGACAATCGGTTATTATGCATTACCTCGCCCCGATTTACTATTTCAGATAAGAAAAATTACATTTTCTATGTAAAAAATAAAAAGATCGAAAAAAGCGCACCGTCGTCGTATATTCTAACGATGTTTATTTTTATTAAATTATACTATTAGTATATACATTCTCATACGGGAATAATAAACCTGAAACGGGGATCAATGACTGTACCGTTATTGTATTATTGTTATAACGCAGCGAAAAAAATTAAGTATTTCCTTGGTAAACAAAATCAACAAATGTTGACGTACAGTTCTCCAGTGCCAAGAACGTAGAGCGTTCACGAATTTGATCGTATGCGATTCGTACAGACGCAGGATAGATGACCTGTATGTACAATACGTGCGCGTGTTTTGCTAATTGTAAAAACAAATAATACAGTGTCGTCTACTTGTTATGTCCACATCAGTGTGCGGGTCTTTTTACGAGTTCGTATTCCAAGGCAAATACGCCACTCGAAGATTGTACACGAAAACGATGCGTGTACCGTAGGTACGTTGCGGTTCAATACGAATCGCGATAAAGCAATATTGCAAAACAATCATATTTTCGAATAGACGATACTATACGTTCGCAAACACGACGATACTATAAATTCGTTGTATTTCAATAGGCCGTTTTTGTTGTTCGACTATCCGAACAATTGTTTAACCCGACCGCACGTTATACCATCCCTGGCCCCGGCTTGTCCGGATACGTCGACGTTCTGCTAAAATCACTGCGTATGTAAATTGGCATACACGAGCGTGCACTTTACCGAGCGCGCGCACACGCGTTCCGGAAACGTTTGAAAAATGTATTAAAAAAACACAATACGAGACGTATGGAAAACAAATCCTCATCGCACACGTAAACGCGTAGTAATAAACGCCCAAAATGCGTGTTTGTACGTGCGTGTGTGTGTGTTTACAGTAATATTTAGTGCATTATTATTATTAGTTATTACTATAACGGCGACGGACGGCTGCCCCCGTAAAACAAACTGCTAACACAGCCGGTCGGTTTCACTAATTAATTTTCGGGGATGTCTGGCGCCACGATATTGGTGACCCGTGCAAGAACGTCATATCCGGCCGCCGCAAAAGTACACCCCCCCGGCGTCGGATTACACAATTAGCCGCTATCACGCCGCCGTCGCCCCCGCCCCCGCCATCGGTCTAGGTTCACACGCACCATCGAGTCCACGTCGGCAGCCGCGATAATGTGTGTTTACATTTTACGATTATGTACGTAATATTGTAGCGTCGCCGTTGTCGTGATATATTCTATTATGATACATTGTATTGTTTTCGTGCCAAACCGACTGCTACATATATATATATATATACACATGCATGTAGCCGCATTGCAGTGCACAGCTGCATTACATTATTACAATAATACGCGCGTAGTCGTGAAACTGCAACCGAAACCGAGATGAAAAGTATGTAAGAGACGAGTATTCTTCTAAACGCGTTTGAAAGTGGTAGCCGTCCATCGTATGACTATTGTGTTGGCGAGTTCGGTTCGCGGGCAAATAACGTTCAATAACATCGGTGTACCGTAATGTTTGAAGTATAATTTCGCTTAAAACCGTTTCCATCGCCGACGAAAACCGTGTACTCGTTCGCAGGTTTATCACGTACCGCTCGCGGCTAGAAGTCGTTCTTCTTCTCGGGGTCCTTGTCGTTGTTGTACTGCGAGAGCGGTATGTTGGCAAGATCCTTTTGAATCGGGCGTTATGAAACGAACGTTTGATTGTTAACTCGACCGCGGTGCAAAAAAAAAAAAAAAACGCAGACTGTACACGGACAAACGTCAACCTTGGTCAAATGACCGACTGGACCGCGAGTTAAAAAGTCGTCGTCAACCCATCCAGCCTTGACACTTGCGAGGTGGCCCGTAGAGAACGACGGTGTGCAATAATAACAATCGTCGGCGTGCGCAACTCTCGCGATCGAAACGTTAAAAGTCGCTAATCGGCGCCGCCTCCTTCCGCCGCCGTCGTTCGTCCTGTACCGGCGACTAATTGCCGCGTGCTTAAGGCTTCCGGTGGACGTTAATTGGCCGGGGAACTGCATTCGTACGCTCACGCAACACGCGACGACGCCATTTAAACGCGCGACGGACGGGTTTTGTCCACTGCACTCTTTACGACGTATACGTACCTGCGGTGCGGCCGATCGAACGCTCTGCAAAAGTCATCGCACTCTCGCATCCCGACGCCGGACCGTCGTCGTTACGTGCACGCGAAGGCATGCTACACCGAACTATGCGATAATTCTCGCGAATCGATTGTACGCGAGACGCGAAGAAACTATTCCGAGACGCTTTTCGCGTTTCGCATATTTTTCGTATTTATTTATTTATTTTTTTTGTAATATTGATATTCGTACAACCCGATCTATAAACAACGTATATATTGATTTACGTTGAGCGCAAGGGAGTTGCTGATCCGTTGGCTGTCCGAAGAGTTTTGTGTGAGGGAGCCAGCCCTCCCCCCACCATTGATGGTACTTCGGCGTGTCTAGTCAACACGTCTATTACTCGACTATATGTAGTAGGCCACGACAACGCACTTTCGCTTGAGTGTAATGCATCGGTAATGAGAGGATTTGGATGCTTTTGAGAACGGGAATGGAATATTTTAGAAGGATCGCGTGCGAGCCGCGGGCTCACATGCAGAGCGTATTATGCGTATTATTATACACACAGCACTAATATACACGTGGGCAGGGGTTGGGGGTGTGGAGGGTTGGAGTAGTATGTCGTTTTAGACAAATTAGCCGACAAAGCGGCGCGGAGGTTTTTTTTTGTCTTAATGGCCCGTGAAATGGCTATATCGTCTAGGAGCCACGGCGGCAGACGAACGATTCAAATTATACAGTCTACGTACATATTATACATGTATACCCAGCACATTACACTGTACACAAGTATAGTTCCCGTGCGTGTGTGCACGAACCGCATGTGCACGTCTAAACTCGTAAAACTATAAGTTGGCTCCGTTTTTTCGCCTTTGACGAGCCTCTGCTGCTGCAGTTCACTATATCGGACACAATATCTTATAACGAGACAACGTTATTCGGTCCGTATGTCTGCTAGCTACTGCACCCGTTATACGAGACGGACGCAAAGGTGTTTATAATTATAATAATATGTTTTGCATTATGCGAGTGCAGTAATGTGATTCGCCACCGTTTCCCCGCGTTCATTATTATTCTCGCCAACGAAGAGACAAAAAATAAAATTCCAATTTATTTTTAGTTCACGTTGTCGTTAAAATTTGTCGGGATTCAATCGCGCCGCACTAATTGTGGAAAACAGCTCATTGCGAGACTGCGGCCGCAGTCGTAATTGCATCCGCCGTTACTATAACATAAACTCTAGGAACACTCACGTCGAACTGCTGCAGACGAATAGAAATCAATCGATATTGCTCATAAATGAAACTGAACACGTGTAATTGCACGAGAGAAAAAACGTAACAATACCGTATATAATGACTAATTAGTAATTAGCAATACTTCAACAGCAGTCTACGAGTATAGTGATGACTGATGAGTTGCTAAGTATCTTGAGAGTCACGGGTATCCTAATATATTTGAAATTGAAATGTTTTACCAGAGAAAAATCGATTTGTATCGATAAAAAAAAAAATCGGATTTTTTCACAGAATCTTAAAAATTCTCAACGGCGAGAACGTCGTAGAACGAGATGAGACGATACGGTGAGGAATCTTCACACATTGAAGTTATAAACCTCCGAGCTACAGGCATAAGTTGTGTTTTAATTACAAACCAAACACTAATTAAAATACTCATTATGTAGAAGAAACACACCTACTATATTTGGGTGCTTTTAAGTATGTATATATAATATGTACACTAGCCACCCGAAGCGTTGAAGTTAGAATGTTATCCATATATGATGTTGATCCATATAGAACAGCGGCCCTCGCTAGAATTTTAGAAAAGGCCAAATATTAATTTTGCAAATTAATTGCGGGGTGCAGACATTTTGAATGATAATAATAAAAATGTATAAAAGTTGTGTAGTGACGATTAACACCTTAACGTATTGGAAAATGTGTGCGTGGTTTTAAGACAAACTATACAAAAATATCATTGTGCGTTTATCACTAGAAATACAGAATTTTTTCATCTCCCAATTGTCTTGAAATATTCATCTTCAATGTAACGTTTTGCCATCATGAACGATTGAAATGTACAGCTTGATCGCATAGTTAAATACAATAAAAATACGTGGTCGATTACAAATAAACAATATGGGACTTAAGATTCGTGTAAGACTACACGGCGCACGGAAGAAATAATTGATGAACAATGTTTGGTTACAGAATCTTTAAATGCGTTCCATACCTACTTGTCTGATGATTCAATAAAACTAGGAAAGATAAATAATAAGAATTATAAGATTAGATCAATACAAGATATTGTATGCGTAGTATAACCGCAGATTAAGTATTTTATTTTATTTGCTATTCTTAATTTTGGATTTAGATGTACAATTTAGTCTTAGTGTGGACCAGATAAAATTTTAAAATTTCGTTAAGTTCTGTGCTGCGTATAGTGCGTATCATTGATACAGAAAATGAAAAATAACACTTCTCCTGATAATCATGATAGGTATAGTTCCGAAATTCCTAATTTCAAATTTACCGATGCCTATGTATTCGGATTGTTTTATTAGGGCAACTCGAAATCGCGATATTTTTCCTTCATCGATCATCTACTCCTACACGACGTTTAATCGTAAATGATGATTTTTCTACACACTAACTCAAAGCAATGTAGTTATAACAACTGCTGTGCATTGTACTTAGGTATAGGTATATAGTTACCATAAAATTGTATATCCGACCGATCGAATGGTACACGAAAAGTGTTATATGGTTCATTAGCATATTATATGACCGTAAAATACTATTAACGAACCGAATTATTAGATAATTTGTAAGAAAATGTGCGCCTACACTGTATTAATGTTATTTATCGAATCACTTCTGAAATAATATTACGTCTTTATCTTCTAACCGGCGTACTATATTATATATATAATATAGTGGAACGAATGCCATGTGTTCGGAATCGATACGTATACATTTATGTATCTCGGAATCATTGTTTTAGTGAAGTCATCCATGACTATTATTACACGAACCACGCAGTAAATAAATAAAAAAAAAAAAATGAACAGCATAGAAAACCAACTGATATTTGAGCGCGTGTGCGCAGCCATACTCGGTTATGACTTATGAATGCGTACACCTATACACTTTGTACTATCATACCTCTAAGATATAAGTCAGACGCAACGTGACAATGATTTATGTGCGATAGAACGGCCGTATTCGTGTAACTATCGTATATACATATAATGCGGTAAAAAAAATATAACAATATTAATGCAAAAAATAATCACTCGAGTTGCACACGCGGAGCGAATGGAATCTGAATCGCTGGAAGAAATCCTCCGACCAAATAAAAAAAAAAAACTGTCAACTGCTCTCTCAACAACCGTCGTATTGTTATTCGTTATTATGTTATTGCGTTTACGATAAATCTGGCAGGCCGACACGAGCAGTCCGTCCGAATTTGGCGGAAACCTACGCTAAAATTTGAACACTCATCGGATTTAGTATTTAGTATTGACCGTTTCGACTTTGACATACACGTGCCGTATAGCTATCTAGCTGTCTTCTGGGAAACAACCGGTTTTTGAATGGAAGATTGAACAAATTGATTGGAACATCGAAGTAGAAAGTCGAATTATTATGATAAGAATATGATAGTTTCGAATATGATAATTTATGGTTTAGCCGACTCGTTTTGTAGTTGTGACTTTGTGATTTTGTTTATCAAACATAGGCACATAAACAGAAATGAATATTTAACGTAAAGAGACTTGAATAGTTACACCGAAAGTATTCTGGACGGTTTTAAACTGCTAGATGATCAATTCGATTAAAACTGCAATCGAAGAGGCGGCAGTAATACTATTTCGCAGACGTTATCATATCAACAGCGAGGGTTTATGTTTTTAATATAACTTCGTCGGGAAAAATACTTTGTATAAATATACTATAGAGCGTTCTTACGATTAATTTACCACCGCGGTCATTCGTGGATGGTTGTATATAATAATATTATCACTCAAATTTTGAAATTATCTCCTAATATAAAAAATACTTGTTATATGAATTGCATAATAGTTCCTTTGGATGAAAAAACTATTCACTTCTGTGAAAACAATGAAAAACGTAATAATACTGTCAATATATGTAAAAAAAAATCGAAAGAGTACAGAGTAAAAGATATAACTTTGGTGTCTCCACCTTTTGTCACCAATTCAGCAACGACAAAATAAAATGATTAAAATTTGTCAGGAAAAATATAATCTTAGTGGGGTGAACAAGAAACAATTAAAATTAACTCAGAGTCTTACCAGTTAAATTGATTTACGAAAAAAATTACCATATCATGGATTATATAATATTAACAATTGGCTTAATATTAATAAATTAGAATCCAAGGGATTAGACAGGGCATATAACGCCCTTGCGGTCTATACTTACATATCATTTGGTTAAAGATTTCTGGACTATCTAGGTATTACCTGTTTAATTTCGACAAGTATTGAATCAAAAAAAAAAAAAAATGTATGACACCGAGCTTGTGAAAAAATTGATTAAGTTTAAATATGGAAAATTCCACATAACTGTTAATATTATTTTATGTTAAAGTAAGACTTATTTTAAGAACTGTTGAATGATTATCTATACCTTCAACACAAGTGACGCATAAAAGCAAATAGATTTAATTACCTAATTCGTATATACGAGTACTTTAATATGTTTGTCCGGTACAAGTATTTTTCTGGTTTAATAAAAAAATACAATATTTGTTTTTCGAACGATATCAAAACGAAAACCCACGGCCAGGTCACACCGTGTAATAATAATAAGAATAATTACGATTTGAAAAAAATAACCATGTGCGACAAAGTAATAATTCCAGTGTTTATGGAGCAATGGTATAAATAATCCACAGTGCCGGTGGACACGTATTTTTGTTTATGGACATTACCCGAACCGCGTGGGCATTAATCCCTAATGGGTTTAAGTCCCGGTCGTTTCCTTTGTGCCGAAACGATTCCACGAGCATTTCAATAAATTATTATTTCGTCGCGGTCCTACGACGTCCTTATGAATACATAAATCCGAACGCTGCCGCCGGGTCCTGCAACAAATATTATAATGCGCGGTACACAATAATGTGTACGTAGACCGACCCGCGCACTCTCGTGCATTACGCTAAGTTACTAATTAGGTAAGTTATGGCGTTATTGTCCCGGCCAAACTTACGGGCCGGACTACGCACTTGACGGCGTGTACAGAACATCGAGTACCGCGTTCGTCAAGTGCGCGCTACACGACGAAACGGTCGCGGTCGTACACGCGCGCAGACGCTTTTTTCTCCGTCGCCTCGTTTCCGTTCTCGGGCGCGATGAAATTACACGGCAACACTTAGCGTGACAACGGGTGTTGTGTACGTAAGTCTCCGACGGTACGGAAGTTTGTAGAAATCGAATATATAATATTAAAAGTACGTAGTGTAACAATCGTTACTACTTTATATATAACTTTAGTATTACTATTAATATCAGGTGACTGTACATTAAGTTCCCCCCCCCACTCACAGTTTATATTGTAAGGCCTATGGTCGACAATCAGTATGTAAGAGAACGCCAGTTCTCCGCGATTACCATCACGCTAACTTGAACTCCGTGCAACTACGAAACAGCCCTAAGATTGTCAAGTATGACAGTAAGTCTTAATAAACCATTATAGATTAATAATAATTATCTTTACCAATACGCATTTATTTGTAATATTAAGATCCTATATACCATTTATGTTCCAGAGCAACGGTTAATTATATTCAAAAGAACCTAACTTCTTCCCTGAATATCTTATATTTAACGGGTCATCCCCGACCACGTTACAGTAGTGCAGCACAGAACACTCGATCGTGAGACCGTATACCGCGTGTGCTGTTACGATACAGAACGCTTTGCCGTAATACAATGAGCAGTGATAATTCCTAATGGTTCCAATGCGTTTATACACGTAACTGTGCTGCGGTGTGTGTGTGTGTGCGCGAGCGCGCGATTTATACAAACAGTACTAACCGATAGTGCGGATGGGCCGTAGACGCCGAGACTTGAATAAATAAAAAAATAAAATAAAATATTAACCGATAAAAAATAATGATAATTAATTAATTTGGACGCGCTATGACGCAAATGGCATCTTGTTGTTTTGCTACACGCGGTCACAGCTAAAGGTCATGTAATATTCTGCTTGTTAAAAAAAAAAAAATTTTAAAAATTGGACGGAACGAAAATGTAATAAAAACAGAATCATCTCGGCGGTGCCGCCGATTAAGCAATTATTGTAAATTATTGTTGTTGCCCGTACCTAATAAACAACAGTAGAAGAATACGTTCGGTTTGAATTAATTCGCGCTGCAATTATGGCAACACTCTAATAATTGCTGGTATAATTTTTTCCCCGGGTCAAATGCACGAAAAATATAAAAATAAATGCGCACACGACACGATGTCGTGTAATGATGGTACGCGCGACTTAGACCCGGACCGACCGACTTTACCAAGTCGTGTATTCAAACATGTCATACATACTATACCTGGGTATTTTTCCAACATTACGTGTGAAAAATTATCTGATTATTTTTTTTTCCACGCGCCATTAATTATTATTTATGAATGATTATGAAAAATATCATAAAACATATATACAGGGTGTTCCACCGGCGTTTATACTGAGCAATATCTCGCTTGTTGAAAGAGAAAATAAAATTTTGTTTTTTTTTTTATAAGACCCTAACCGGGCTACATATACTTAGTCGACATTGGTGTTATAAATTTAAATGTTTGATTAAAAAATAATATGTGTTAGAATTATTGCTGAATAAGTGGAATGTACTCGTGAGACTATTCGTATAAGCATACAGAGTGTCCTACCGGGATTTACACAGAGCGATATCTCCCGTAAAATAATCAAATTTAGTTTATGATAATCCCTGGGAAAAAACAGTTTTGCTGACAATACTTTGTTAAATATAAGTTTATAATTAAAAAAAATAAAAAATAAACTTTTTATTTTATACATTTCTAAGATTGCCATTATTTTTCTGAAAACTTCATGAATCCAACGAATACTAAGAGTTGAACCTTAAGAAGCCTTCAATAGCTATCTTCGAATTTCACAAAAATTATGAAATAAAAAGTTCATTTTTATTTCTTTTATAATACGCTTATATTTACCAAACTATTGTCAACGAAATTGCCTTTGCCCTGAGATGCTCATTAGATAAACAGAATTTTATTATATCCTGCAATAACACGGGGGCGATATCGCTGTGCGTAAATCCTGGTGGCACACCCTGTATATCTATAATATTTTTATAAGAAAATAATTGTATTTATTCGGCAGTAAAAATTACATCGTGCTAACATTGTGGTCTCATAATTTAATATTAAAAATAAATTATAACCCAATAGATATATTAAGTTTTTGCGTGCCCTCAACGTGTTTTCACGTGCCACGGATTTCTCAGCCTTGTATTTATACGCGGTGAATTGTGTACTCGTAGCGTGTGTATGACTATCGTACGAGCTTACATATGCGCACGGTATGTACTCATATTATTATATACTCGTACCGGTGTTAATTAATCTTTTTCGAGTGCATTTAGTGCGTATTATTCAACGCGGGAAAACGATGAGATGAATACAGCTGATGATTAATAGATATAATATTCTCGTGGCGGTGTGTTGTGCTCGTTTCATGTACCGTGTGTCGAGCCTATAGTGGGAGGGGAGAGGGATCAGAGGAAACAAACGTTTGAATCGTGGGGTGAGATCGTCGTCGTCAAACGATGGAAATATGCCGAGTAACTGCGGAGGGATGAATAAAAAAAAGTGAAATTAACGTACCTACACACGCGGCACACGCACAAAAGGAATTCAATCGTCTGCGACGCGCGTAGAAATGGACCTTAAAAGGGCGGACCCGTAATGACAGCATTTTATATTATAACACTATATCACATATCGTTCGGTACTAAACAGCTACACAAGACGCATTATTGTGTATTGTATTACATCGCTTAGCGCGTGTAATTTGATGGTCGGGAATTATTTGGGTAAAAAAATATTAAACGTATATGCGTGAGTGCGTGAGTGCGCGCGCGCGCGTGTATGGGTATATGCGTGTGTGTGCGTGTGTATAATAGAAGTAAATAATTTAAACATAGATATTTGTAATCTCTGGTGTATTCGTCAGAGACGAAAATAATAATTAAGCCCTACCGCGTGGATTATATATACAACAGTTAGATTGAATATTCATCCCTTATATAATGCATGGAATGCGTACTCGTATAAAATACACATTTATATCGTACCTACACATGCACACGAATAATTCATGTAAATCGTACTGTATATGAATCGTATGCGTTTTTAATAGAACCGAATGCGATGCATTTACGACTTATTTATTTTTTAGGTTTCTCCACAAGACTCCAAGAAATGAAACAAAAGTCTATTAATGTACTGTCAAGTCTGGGAGTATGATTTGAATGTTTTTCAGTTGAAATGCACGTATGGCGTGTGTAAACTGTAAAATTGCAAATAATATGTTAAGAAATGTCTCTCGGACGAAATCGCATATTATATGAGATCCGAGAAGTGTTCCGTTTTAAACAATAGTTCTTATCCTCTACAGCGTATCTGAAATTTAAATTTCGATGTCCACCTTGCACCTTAGACAGCTATTTTTGTACTAATCAGGGCATTTATTATCTAGGTTTTACTGTTACCGTATAATGCGTTTTTAAGACGATAAGAGGTTCAAGTGGTATTTTAAAAGCTCTTACATTGGCCCGTGATCAAATTTTCAACAAATTTTAACAAAAATCGTGAAATTCAAATAATGTTTACAATATTCATCAACGTTGACAAGAAATTCCGTATCCGTTTATGATTGTACATAATGTCAAGGAATTAATGATATATTAATATATCATTATACTCTTATGTTTTATAAAATCAAAAAAAAAGGGGGTTGTTATAATAAACTGTTTTTTTTTTTTTTACAGAGCACTGCCAAAAAAGTTTGAAGTTTAAAACAAAAAAATAACGAATCGCATTTTGAACGCGAAAAAATTATTACAATTAAACATGCATCTACCCGTAGGTTAGGTTAGATATACATCTATATAAGAATACTTTTTAAGATCATACACGCAGATCAATCATACATTCGGGTCGATTTCTCATTATGTCTTCGGATTATACTACACGACGTATGCTGTTGGGGTGGGTAAGATGGGAGTGTGAGCAGGTATGTGCGGGGGCACGTAATTAATTTAATAAACGAGGGCCGTCCGCGTGCAGTGTGTGTTAGTGTTTGTGTGTGTGTGTGTGTGTGTGTTCGTATATAGTGCATATAGACGTACTTGGAAGAAAAGGAATTTGTTGAGGCAGTGGCGGTGGTGCAGATGGCGCGACGACGACGGTATATTATTATTATTACTATTATTGGGTATTATACACACGGCGACGTCTACGGCGACGGAGAAATACACGCAGCGTCCCGTGAGCACAATGAAGCTATCAAGATCGTAGTCGATGCAAATGCGGTCGGATGCGCGTTTAATTAGTTGACAGTGATGTATATTATGGAAGCTACCCTGTTGACAACGCGCGTTTATAGGTGTCTACGGCCGCGGTGGCGGCGCAGGCGTGTGTGGGCCGCCCATATAGCCGCGAGACCGAACAACTGGTTACCAGTTTTCTAGAGAGAGAGAGAGAGAGAGAGAGAGAGAGAGAGAGAGAGAGAGAGAGAGAGAGAGAGAGAGAGAGAGAGAAGAGGTTTGTTTGTTTGTTGTTTTTTCCATATACTCGTATATATGTATACGTTTTTTTTTTCTTCCTTACGCATATTTAAACGTATAAAGTATACATATTTATTCACGTAATATGTACAAAACGCGTATGTGTTTACGGTCCAACAACCCTAAAGAGCGGTAACAACCACGTACATATACACACACACGTATATACCATATGATTATCGACGGCTAATTAGAGAGAATAACCGCGCGCAGCTACTATATATACCATACTACCTATATAATCCGTCGCTCCTGCCGCCGCCGCGACGCTTGTTTACTCCTTAACGACGACGGTTGGTTAGGTTTTCGTTATTTTTTTTCTTTTCTTTTCGTGTTTTATTTATTTATTTATTATTTGTTTTTTTTTTTTGCCCCGTCCGTTTCCCTTTAAACCGCGTGCACGGTGCACCTCATCGTCGCGAATCGCCGGCACCGTCGAATCTCGTTTCTTCGCGCCCGACAACGGCGTCTGGTACGGTGTGCGTGCCGAATAAGGGTGGGTAGGGGGAGATTATACGCGTTCTGTGCACGTCCGGTAATCGCGCGCGACACACATAATATGTGAGTTATAACATGATCGAGCGACGGAATTAGAATAAACTGTACAATTGGACTACGTTGTATAAATAGTGCGCAGCGAAACGATTTGATAACAAACAAAAATGGTCGTATTATAAAACATGCTGCAGTACTGAACGAAGAAGCTGAAAGAGTACACTGCAAGGTTCTTAAATGTTTGTTCGGAATTCACCTCAATTAAAATATTGTTATTTTATTTTTCAACGGAACGGATGGTCTTTTTGAATTTTTGGTTTTCAAAACACATTAGATATTCGAATTGGTCACACTTTGAGTGGAAAAAAAAAACTTCTCGACCAACTCAACTGATCACGTTGTTTGATGAATGCGTATGATGCGAGCTCCAGTGTACGTAAATCGATATCAAAGCTTCATCGGGGATAGCTAATTAATGAGTGAAAAGTGTAAGGGTTTTATTTCTCCGGCGTTATGGCTAGACAAGCAATTTGGTCGAGCGGTTTTTTAATATTTAATAAGAAGACGGAATCAGCCAATCTTAGCGTCGGTTTATAAAACCTCAAAGTAAAAGCGGGACATATTTTTGATAAATAACATTAATAGATTGTATCGTAGGTTTTGTTATGTTAAGTAGCATATGGGAGTATCGAGAGGAATTATAAATTATTATTTATGAAAATATTTCTCATTCTAAAAACTTATCACTTGCGTGATATAAATATTTTATTTACACCACATAGGCTACATAGGCTACATCGGTACACCGCATTCATTTTCAATTAGAATACACGTGTTGCGAGTGCAATTTTAGTTTTTAAGCGCAAGTTAAATAACTGAAAAATATATTTATTACATTTAGTAAGGACACCAGTCGAACTACGAAGTAATGCTGATACCAAGAAAACTCGCTCAGCAGTGTAAATTAAGTTTGCGTACTCGCGTACAGGTTTTGTAAATCCTGATCATTACTGATTTCACATTGAATTGCTTTTTAATTTGAGTCGTTTTTTTTTACGACCCGACCAATGTTCGCTCATTTAGAAATTGTTGTACATACGTGATTGCGTTCTAAATAACTCGTGGTTGTATAGAATCGATTTTTCTCTTGTTGCACGTAGAAGGCAATAATGATTTTCGCTAATTTCTCATACTCTAAAACGGACTTTGCTCACAATTATACCGCAGCAATTATCGTCAAATAAAATACTAAAGAACCGTACATCACGCTTGTCGAAGGATATTGTACGGTCAATGATTAGCCGGACTTCTGAGTAAAGTGGAACAGTGTCTATTACCACACTCATAATATTACTATCAAACAGTGATAATTCTTATCGGTTAGTACATCTTAATTGGTTTTTTATCTTCTTCGAGCTGTTGAAGTTAATTGAGTAAATTAATCTATGAGTATAAAATATAATTAATATCATATTTTTAAAGATGAAAAACACTTTTCAGGCGTTCGCAGCGATAATTCGCAGGAACGTCATTTGCCTATCGAATACGTTAAAAATAAAACGATAAAAACATTATTCGTGCTATCTTTGTGATAGTTTATACTCGTAATATGTATTCAACGTACATTTTAACACCGTATAAATAAACCGAACAACAATCATTGTAAACAACTCAAATTTTAACCTAGTCGAAGTGTGATAAAATATACGAGTAAATACAACAAAGTAGGCGCAGCGAGCAGTTAGTGGAAAATAATAAAATGTAATTGTATATTGTTCAGTAATTAGGCTAATAAGCATTGTTATTGAAGCCTTATCCTTAATAAAATAAATAAAAAAATTGTACAATTGATTAAGGTACACATGAAGAACGAATAATATTGTACAATAACAATAAATACACAAACAATAAAGTAATTAGTGCTCGTTATTTTTAATTTAAAAAATAATATCATTTTAAATACATATTATAATAATATAATACGTGGACACAATAATGCTTAAAATTATTTGGATTATCAATCCATATTGATTATGTATCTATGTTGTTGATGCCGATGATGAACTATTATGTGCAATCAACAAACGGCCGCCAAGTCAATATAAACTGCCGCCAAGTTAATACCATTATTTATCAAACCGTCGTAAAAGATGAACAATGAACGTAAAAGACTAAAAAATTATTGAGCCTATGGATTGATCAAAAGTTTTAAATATATTTCTATGGCCAAACTGCAATGTCCTTCTTGTCCTCAATCCTGATTGTCTTCTCCACATTTACGTTGCTGTCATTCATCGTTTACAGCGTTCAAACTAAAACTCGAAGGTAAACCATTGCAATTCGGACACACACACACGCAAACGCAAACACAATTTTTAAAGTGTGCTGTGATGCGACGGCGGTGTCGGCGCTGAGACAACATTTTTCAAATAAAATTATTATCTAATGCACATATTTTCAAAACAGTTCGTTGTAAAATCGATTTCAGACCGAGAATAGTTAATTAGGTACATTGAATTATAATAAATCGAAACAAACCTCAGTAATTATTATGAATCTGTTTACGGCATAATAAACGTTACCACGTCGACGATAATCGCTCGCAAATGGTTTTTACAATATTATTTTAATAATTATCGTGCTTGGAAATTATTATGCAATTGATATGTTTGATATTCACGATCGATAAAATACATCAGTTAGCTAATTACACGCTAGTGTTTATTATTTATCAAACGTCCGCGCCGTAGATGTACGAGTAGGTGTGCTCGCGAAATGTTAAAAAAAAAAAATGCAATCTAGTGCGTTACTGTTATATCGTTCCCCGCTGTGTGTAATAATAATAATAATAATAAACAATTGTAAGACTCGCAAATTGGATATAAATTTTATTGTATAGGTAACAAATGTACGGCATATACAACAGGCGTTAGCGGATTTGTTGATCGCGACGATTGCGGGGCGGCGGACAGGAGAGTAACGTATAATACTTACGATACACATAACGATGATAAATATTGAGGGGAAGAAACATAATGGCACATCGTAAGTATAAAATGTTGAAAAAAAAAACATAAAATAAGGAACAGAATCGTATATAATGGTAGTCATAATAGTAATAATAAAAACGTCGTCTGCCGGGTTTCGATCGGAGACCAGAAAAAATCGGTTGCGTTTTATATTAATCGAAGCCAATTAGAAGATCCGTACGCAGGTTGTATTATTCACTCGACAGTGGACACGGAACATTTTGAACAGCGTCGAGATCGTTTGTCCAGCCAATTAGGACTGTTTAAAACGGGTTTACACAAAATCCTCGGCACAAGTGCGCCCGGCGTCCGCGCTTGAAAAAAAAAAAAAAACACGATCCGAGAGCAGCCGGGAAGTAGTACATCATGTGTTATTATACACGCATTATTGGTACGCAACTTTTACTGTGCAATAATAGCGTTGTTGTAAAGTCGCATGCACTTAGGACGCGATTCGCGGGAGTGGAAAAACGAAGAGTGAACAAAAAAGTAAAAACCGAAATCATACTATCGGTCGTCGTGTAGTATAATGTATCTACGAACAAACCGCGGGATATAAACTCGTTTCGTACACACTCACGAGTAATACATATATTATCTTATACGTGTACATATTATACTATATTACTACTACTTCAGTAAACTTCGTCCGTTCTCGCGTTTAATCGATTCGGATATTTTAGTAATTATGTATACGTGTCTCCTGAAGTGACCACTGTTATTGTGCGCGTATAATTGCCGTAAACGTGATTCGTGGATTTCGGTGGTTTTCGAGCTGCTTATAAATACACACGTACACACGTGCACTGCGCGAGATCGGTATTCGACAAATAATGCGTCGCTTACACGACGTAATGATGTATGCGTGTTGAAACAATGAATTTTTTCCGCGCGGAGACGCTATTTTTATACACACACACACACACACACACACACACACACACACACACACACACACACACACACACACACACACACACACACACACACACACACACACACACACACACACACACACACACACACACGCACACACATATAAACATATACAGTACGAATACAGAAATGGGCCAAACGGAGTATAACTAATTAAAATTCCGAGGTGGACATTTTTTCCCTTCTCCTCGGTCGCTTTCGAATCGATTGTATCTATTTTAATGTGGGTATATTTTTTTTTTTTTATATTTTTTTATTATTATTTTATTGCGCACGAACAATTTGGACCGGGCGCACGAACGCTGCATATTCACCAAGTTCCCGACGAGGAATCCCAAAGAATTTTGACTCTCGGCTAAGCCAACCCCATAAAAAAAGATGAAAAAATAATGAATAAAAAAATGCGTCATAATTTGATTTCACCGATTGTTTTGATCGATACATTATTATTACCGCTCGAGGTGTGTTTTCGGAAAGAAAAAAAAACTTTCGACAACACGGCAGATATCGATAACAATGGCGCACGTGTATGATTTCAATCGTCGCCGTACGTCAAGTTCGAACAAGTCATAATATACTGTTATATCTATAATCGAATATTCAATCAACATCGTGTACGTATTGAATACATTAAATGTGATTACACTACGCGCATTGGATAGGCGTTACGTTACCGCGTAGGTGGTACATACTTTACAATCGCTTTAAAAACATCGAGTTGATTGAATATCATTATAATAAAATCGGATACTCGATCATAGAAACTAGTCGTTTAGTCCGGAACATCGTGTATACTGTAGTATATCTTCAGTGACGACTATAGTCTTTTTTACCGTGTGTACCTATCAAATTTAAAAAGTTAATGGTTAAACGTTCGCACCTATAAACAGTAGAGTATGTCTATCAGTTGACATGCTTTAGGTTTACAATAGCCGCCACTACTGTAGTGTACTAAACACTCGTCATGCGGCTGCAACGGAAGTCCAATGGGCATATCTCGAAACCTTGGACATGTGCGCAGTGGAAACTTCTTAGAGAATTGGGTTTCACGTGGAAAAATTGTGAATTTGGAAAAATGTGTTTACAGTCGAATGGAAAATTTGTTAATTTCTCGTGTTGATTTTTCACTATAAAGCTTATTGAGTTCCACCTCATGGTTTGCGGACGCTTGTACCAGAAAAAGTGGACGGTTTCGATAATCCCGGAGTGAATGCACAAGATAAATCTGACTTGTCGAACCGATTGGATGTGACGGGCGGCTGTGGCTAAACAGAAACCTCGATCAGGAAGGGGCTGTAGGCCGAAGTAATTCGCTGTCCTGTTACGATCTCCCGAGTAAAAAACTGAGTGCAAATTGAGTGGTATCCAAGTGGGAGGATTACCGTGTGCTTAATACTTATAACTAGGGAACGGAGTTAAATGCTCTAAAAAACAAGAAAAATGCCTTAAAAAAATACGATTTAATGCCTTAAAAAAATGCTTTAACATCAAAAAATGCACTAAAAAAATGCCCTAAAAAACTTTAAAAATGTATTTATATTCAATAAAAATACAATTTTGAATTTAAAACTTATAAAAAAAACACATTACTATGAAAAATCTGATAAAAAATATTTAAATACAATAAAACTTTAATAAATTAACTCTCAATTATCTTCTGTACAATTTAGATAAATAGCTTATCTTATCTTTACCTTAATGCGGGTTATAATCTGTTGTAACTTGTATGTATATAATATATATTTTGTGTCTACACGTGTCAACAATAATTTGGTAATTTCGTAACATAAAACATATTTATGCATTTTTATTTTTTTTAGTATAAATGTTGAAAAGATGTTGAAAAAATGACTTAAAAACCATAAAAATGCACTAAAAAAGTCAAAAAATGCTCTAAAAATGTAATAAAGTCTTAAAAATGCAAAAAATGCAAAAAAATGCAAAATAAAAGTTACATTTTTTAATTCCTTGATGTATGAAATGAACTTTTTGCTTGGAAACCAATGTTTTCGGACATTCAGAAAAAAATGCAATTTGCATTCAAATCCGTTCCCTACTAATAACCCTTTTCTTCTCTCGGTAAACTCGGGGGCTAACTATTGTAGTGCGTATAATGTGTAAGTAGTAGAAATCGTTTATAATGACACCAGCTATAGTGATAAGCCGGTTTTAGTGGCTTTAAATTTGAGGTCCCGGCAAAACCCCTGTATTGCATGTACTAATTTGTATCGGTTATTATGACGTCTGTATAATGACAAAACGGACGGTTTATTTTTTGTTATTTTAGAAAAATGTTTTATCTACAGTGACTGATTTAACACATTTATCACATTTATCGAAGGTAACATGACAAACAATCGCAGATTTTTTTTAGTGCAATGTAAATTTAATTTTAAAACTCACTTATACACAAATACTTTTTATTAATTTTATACGTGACACACGAACATACTACGCACACAACAAATAATTTTTATACAAATATGTGTATGGTCGTTTTTAATTTTTTTCTAACAGTTTGGTTACAATGACTTTCTGTTATCACGGCCAATATTCACTGGTCCCTTGAACGTCATTATAAACGGTTTCTACTGCGTATGTATGCATAATGTTATACGTACGTGTACAGTGCGTGCACGCGCACGCGCACGACCGAGACGCGCGGGTAAATTACGAAAAGAGAGAAGGATAGAAAAAGAAAAAAAAAGAATCCAAAACGGCGCGACAAACACGATATTCCAGTTTAGATCGCGCCGTGCAGATCGCGTCCGCAACAGACGGCCCGGACCTCCGGAGCGCGGGACGTGTGACTCACGACCGCAGCAGCCACCGCGCAGAGCTTGTGGTGGCATATTTATAGCGTCGCAGTCGTCGGCCATTGTTCCCGCCTGCCCGCTGAAAAAGAAGAAGAAGAAGAAGAAAAAACTGAGCAAAAAGAAGACGAAGAAAAAAACAGTAATAATATATATAATATATAAACGGGCACCGATAGTATAATATTGTTATATTATAGTCGCAGCCTCCCGACCGCGCATTCAAACGTCTCATCGCGGCGCCGTTATTTACACCGTTTGCCGCGGCCGTACCTAATCACCTCCTCGCGCGCGCTTGTGTACATTATAATACTATGCTGTACGTTCATTTTTCAAGTGTAGACGCGCGCAGGGAACGGAAAATTACCCTCCGAACCAGCTGATTACCGCGCAAGAGCAGTGTTTATTGTTATACTGCGTCCTTTGCCCGTAATAGTATAAGGATGTTATCCAAGCGCGTTGGAAATCAAGGTGTCCCGCGATCTCGACAGTGCATCTATGATTAGACGCGGTAGGCCGGTGAACGTGGCAATAGTATAACTACACCGAGACGACGACGACGACGGTGACGTTCTGTCGTAGAACCGACGTGAAACTGACGATGCGCCGAGGACGGGACGGAGAAGATGTGTGTTATTGTTAGGTTCGGAGTTGCGATTAGTGTTCACGAACGAACATGTATTTTTGGTTTGTTTGTGAAATCGAAAAATAGCGAAGGAACTTTGCCGTGAAATAGAAATTTACACTTAAAAATTTAAATGATTTATGGTTACGCAATATTACAATTTTAACGTTAACGCATAAACCTGAATAACGTAATTAATCGCTTATCGGTCAGACGTTTTATCCTTTTCGTGTCTAAAAATTACAAAATGTACTAATAGTGGTACAATACGCGTGTTTAGATTCTGCTACTCTTAGAGAGACTACGGCCGAATCGATCATGATGATTCTTGTTTCATCGACGCAATAAACCCTTTATAAGTATTAACCGATCAGTGGATACATATTCTAAACGGACGATTTTATCAGTTATCACTGTAGGGGCTGATGCTAAAATGTAGTCCAAAAAAGTCACGTCTGATGTCACACAAGTCGAGTGAAATACACACCGTTTCCTTAACAACGGCTTGGTTGCCAAGTGCCAAAGTAAATTCGTAGTAAAATGTAAATATTGTGTAAATATCTTAATACAATCAGAATCAGTCGAAAATATGATTTCACTATGCAAGTATTTACCATGACAACCAAACCGTTGTCCGGGAAACTGCAGCTTACTCGTTTGCGTTGTTTATTTTGACTTATCCGTGTATACCATGTTTTCCAACGTTATACAGTTGAACGTGCAGTCTCCGCTGTAATACATTATGGTAATTGAAATAAACTTATGTATAGATGTTGGTCGGGGTTATTTTCATCCGTTTCGGTGCCGCTCCGCAGAACTTTCGAGGGACTACGAGGAAAAATGTCACCTCCGGTCGTGCGACTAGTTTAGCGGGCAATTAGCCCGTTTCGGCGACAGCTGGTTACTGTGTCGGCGGCGGGTTATAATCCAATTAATATGACGATATATTATAACAATACGCCGCCAGCAATAACCCGTACTGTGCGCACCCGTACCCGTACTACTGCTGCAATAACGCATAATATATATATACACAACATCATAAACATGCGATACAGCGATGGCGTGACTTTATTAGTTTATATTCTATACGCGTATACGGTGGGGTACGTAGACGGCATAGGAGTGTATTATGTAATCGTATATATTATGTACACGAGATAGAAGGGACGCGGCCTCACGGTGTTTACCGGTTTCGGATACACACGAATAATATATCTATACGTAATATACAGTATGTAGAGAGATAGAGAGAGTGAAAGAGAGAGAGAGAGAGTGAGATAGAGACGGATAAATATATGGGGTGCGGTGACAATTTCGGGGTGAAAATACGACTAGATCCGCGAGTATATTATTTATTAACAATAATGGCGTTCTCCTCCAAGGAGCACGCGGAGGACGAGATAATGGCAATAACATAATACCAGACCGTAGAATAATTTTTAGATTTATAGAGTGTGTATACGACTATACGCGACACCGGCGACGAGGACGAGAGTCGCGGCAGCTGTTCCTGCTGCAGTTCGGCTGCTCGTTTGTTCCTGCCCGTTTGTCCCCGAGGCCATTGTCTACCCGGCCGAATCAATGAGCCTTGAACTTGCGCAATCGGTTAAACGGCGATGACCGTTTAGGACGTTTCCTATACCATGTACTTCACACACTGTGCTAGTCAGTTTTTTTTCTCTTCCGTTTTAATTGCCCGCGCGCTCATCTCTTCACGCACGGCAGCGGGTCTGTCGTATAAAAAAAAATAATATATATGCACGCCTGTTGCTCTCCCCACGACCGCAAACCCATCAGAAAAAAAACCGTTCAATAGGACTCGAGAAGCTGCAGATACCGCGTTATGCAGGGTTTGAGATTTATGTAAGTACCTCTGGGCGAAAAAAATTTCCAGGGGCACCCCAAATAAAATGTAAGCAACAGACGCGCATTAAATATATTTCCTGCCCTAAACTGTTCGTGTTACGTGTATATGATTGCGTTTGAATTTCTAATTTTATTTAAATTATTTTACTTCTACCGTCAAATAATTGAGAATATTTTTACCACAATATTTTTACCGCGCGATCAACGCGAGAGGTACAAGGTAACCGATGTACTCCTACGTTATGTACTTTCGATACGCTGTATTTGGTAGGCCGGAAAATCAGTGTACAATAATAGCAATAAAACGACATAATACGTAGTCTAACCAGAAGCTTATGTGCGTGAGAAAGGTCACAGATCCTACTGCGACTTGGTGGGAGGCGATAATATTTTTTTATTTCGCACGTAAATTAATTTCCGTTTGGATTTCGCTCTCTCGGTGTATTACTGCGGGTCGTGACGTGTCCGGTGTTACTCCCAACACACTTATGTACAGGGTCGCATAGGCAATAGTAAAAAAGAAAAAAAAAACTGTTTATTGCTCGAAGAGATCGCAGATAAACAGTCGTGGATCTGATGCGGTGATTGCGCCCCGTGCTGCAGTACTTATGGAAAGGATCGACAAATATTATTCTAGCACATATAGTATAGTCGAACGCCGCGATGTCGTTTGCACGGTACACCCGATAAGCAAGTAACATCTCATCGTTGCAGCGGTTGGCATTAAATCCGTATGCACTTCGGATGAGACATCGATGTCAAGCGTGGATTGAAGGGGTTGTGGGGAGGGGGCGTTCATAGGTAAGACTGTTTACTTTGGCCTATTATAATATGTTAATTACCGAATGTAACTTATTATATAAGGAATCTTCGTACACAATCTCCCACCCCAGATCCCGTGCAGTGCTCGAGGGTCCACATTTGTGGCGAAGATCTACGAATTTCCAGCTCGAAGACGGAGTGCAAAGTCAGACGATCACGGAGATACCGTGAAAGTGAGGTTATGCGGTTAGGTTACGATATATTTCAAATGGTTTTTTTCAAAAGTGATCCTAACGACTCGTTTGCGGAACGATTTCTCGCGTCGTATTCATTATTTTCGTCTTCTGCTCAAGTAAGTAGTATCACTACGTGCCGCGGTCGCGATCCAACGAGTGCTGCCATCTGGCGACCTGCGCGCGACGGTACAGAAACGACGCGGTGACATCAATAGTGGTGTGCCCAATACCGGATGGACATGATTTGATGCGATATAACGACGTGTATGGATTATATTACAGGTACGGTATTCGTTCCTTCACCACCGGACGTCCGGTCCTGCGGCGACGGCGGCGGTGGCGGTCGCCCAATGGAGTCGGTCGGTAGGCGGAACGACGCGCTAGACGATGAACACATTAAACGGCGAGTGCTGCACTACGGTCGTCGTATTGCACGGTGACGGGGCCGCGGCGGAATAATAACTGTACTTGCCGGCGCGTTTATACCATATTATATAGTGCACAATATGTGAAATTCATGAGCTCGCGAATAGGCTTGTCAACCGCCGCCGCCGGTCTCTGCGACGAATGCGTGTTTTTCGCAATCTTTTATATTTTTTATTATACGACTTCATCTAGCGCGTCCTCGAACTCCGATCCACGTCACCAGGATTTTTATTTATTGCACCGCATATTTCGTCAAAAGTGCACTGCTGCTATACGGCCGGCGGCGCGTGTCACCACTATATACCGCCGCATCACCGCCACGTGTTCTACATATATATATATAATGTATATCTGTGACTTGGTGCATGCAAGAAATGCCAACGTCGTGTTTTGATAATGCTCAGGAATTAAAAAAAATGTATTTGTCAATTTCTTAAATTTACATAATTTTAAATATAAGTCTATATGTATAGGGACTAAAAATTCTGTTATTTAATTAAATTTGTTTTTATCTCATTGTAAGTCTCTGATTGTGTTATATAGTACAGTTTTACAAGTTTTATTTAGGCATTGGCGATGGATAAAAATTACTACAATAAACATGCGGGGAAAAAAATAACAAATGGTTGAATCATTTCAATTTTGTCAAAATGCAACATTGGTTGTTTTTTGCATCAAGCCACAGATATATATGAACGTTTTTTGAAATTCAGTATTTCATAGATAAATAATAACTTTCATGTAATCATAACGATTAGTTTATTGTTACTAAAGTGATTTTACAAAAAAATTATTATCATCACTATATTTTTATTTCGTGTGTTGCACTGTTTCGAGGTCGTACAACGAGCTGTTATTGTTATTAATTTTTTTATATATTTATTATTTACTCACTAACGATTCATATGTACCTGCTTCTATCGTGGAGATAAAAATGCAATATAATTCAATACACACAACAATAAATATTAATTATTATTATTACTCTCTTATAGAATAGCTGCTGGCTAACTGTAATGCCAGGCGCAAGTTGAGATAGTAATCTGTATATTATCAATTATTATATTGATGTTATATTTATTCTGTGTTTAAAAAATGTCAATCCCTTTAAAAACTATTTTGATAAACATGAAATTAAATAAACGTTTCAATGATTGATATTTTAATATTTCCTTTTTCAGTTATAATATATATTCATGTTTTTAGTGGTGAATTATTGATTTTTTGGACCCATTTTTTACTCTTATGCGAGCTATACATCACTAGAATGGTCGATTTAGAAAACTAACGAACTTAGGCTACTATACCTACTGTCTCTGATCAGTATTATAAAAAAACTAATCAATTGTTTGCGAACGACAATCCTATGACGTGTTATATATACTCGGTAGGAAAAATTTATGAATTTATCTAACTGCGTCGCATATATTTTTACAGGACCACTGCCGCTTACATTAATTAACGATATTCAATGAGGAATTTCAAAAATGAATAAAAATCCTGTACAATCGCGGTCGATGCGGTGCGATAATAATTTGTCCTCATAACGATTCCCACGGGGATATCATCACGACCGCGTTCTGCGGCGATATAAATGTTAATAAATTAATAACATTCGAAAAGCATCCCGGGCTGCAGCGGCGAACCAAATGGACTGCTGTACACTTGAATTCAATTTCGTATGGAAACGTGCGTGTGTTTTTATAATTTCGTTCAAGCGCTCGTAACATTGTGCGTGGAACGTAATGATAAAACGTTCATATCGGCCATCACCTATGCGAGTGTACAGATTTCGATTTATAGAATAATTCAAATGACTATGTATGTTACGAGTATAGTACGAGGCGATAAATCAACTATGCGCAGTATACAGGAGTTGTTAAGGTATAAAGAGTATAAAAAAAAAAACTATGGTTAAATAATTAACGATGTACCTATGTATAGGTTTAGGAAAAAAATGTATACTTTTTTACTACGGTGTCGCAACGGATTAATTGGACGGCTGTGAGAAAAGCAAGTCCGTCGTGTACGGTGACCGATAAAATATTGAAATTTGTAAGCGTGTATGAGTGTGTGTATGATGTCGGCCGCCGCACATTTAAAAAATAAAATAATGAACCTGACCGATGTATCCTTCACGTACACGTAAACGTCGCGTTTATACGTGTATATACGTACAATACGATATCCTTGCCGCACACTCCTTTTTAAGGATACTCGTTGTAGAAAACCAGTGTACAGAGAGATTTCACATAGGCGAGCCGCCGAGGACTATTATTGTTATCGTCGTTTCTCGGACCGCGGTGGATTATACGTACGTTATATTTATTTATTATATTAAATTCCCGTAATTTAGTCGACGTACGTCTTATTTAATCGAGATCGACCGGACACTATACGTGGTCGCAATTTTATTCGCCGATGCGTGTGCGCGTGTGGGTGTGTACGTATGAGAGCATGTGTGTATGTGTTATAATATATTATTCCGTTAACGTCGTCGTCGCCGCCACACGGTCGTTTAGAAAGTATCGATCGCCGAAGCCGCCGCGCGCACACTTGAGTAGAACACGACGATTAATGTATATGCCTATGTGTGTGCGTGTAATTGCGCTCTATAAAACCGCGTATAGTATCGGTGGTTCGCGGGATATTTTTATTTCTTTTTCTTTCCCATTTTCATTCCGGTCTGCTTGATGGATGTAAATGCGATCGGTACACAATAGGTATACTATACATTACCCGTCGTACCGCGCGCAAAGTCGTCCGCATAAGCGCGCGCGTTTTTGACAACAGCGGAGGTTTTCGATCGCGTTCGCCGTGCCCCATCAGCTCTATAAACGTTTCAATCGACGAATATTATTATTCGTATTACTATCGTGGCAGTCTCCGCGTATCGATCACCTGCTGTCGTTTAATGGTCACGAGAGACCATATTGCCTTACGGCCGCGCGATGCGTAGAGGACGCGCGCACGTAACGAGCTGCGGAAACCCACGCGGCGCGCTCGTAATAGTCCGCGAAGCCCGTTTAATTACAACCGCGTTTCCATACGGATGGCCACAGTTCATCGTACTCGCACGGTGTGAATGGTTTACAGTAATATCGATCTCCGTGATTCGCGATCCAGCCGGCAGCATTTATTCGTGTTTTACCGACGTAAATCGACGCCCGTGTCACATATCTTATCATATCCATAACGCGCTAACGTACCAGGCGCGCAGCGCGCCGACGACCGCGCCATTTGTTGCAAGCAACACTAAACTCTACTGCGGGCACTCGCGATGCACCGAGATAAGTAGTATTATATCCGCGGTGGGTGCGATACATGTCTCGACACTGGTACCTTTGGGGACCGTGCTAAGGCGTCGTGTGAGCAGTATAAACGAGTAAAGTACGCAGTTTCCCTAACGATGATTTCAATTGTCAGTAGATTCATAGTTAAATCGTAGCGCATATTACTGTTGTACACGATTATTTGACCGTGATTTTCCCATCAATTTTCCATCACGACCGATTAATGTCAGTCGTCGGGAAAACGGTGCATTTTACTCTTTTACCCGTGCGTGGTACGACGACGAGTGTGACTTTTTCCCTTTCAGAATTTACTTACGTCTCGACTTAATCTGCAGCTATTGTAAACCCATGTTCAGCTACATTATACGTTATCGGTCGTACGCACGTCGTCCGCGAGAGTTTGACGCGGCGGTGTTATTAAGATTCGAGATACACTCGAATAAAACGTGATAAATTGTTTTCGTGCGCCTATTGACTAAAAACATAATGTTACATAATAATAATAATAATATTATTTCTGACCCTTTTTTTTCTGACGTCTTCCTCGCCACCCTGTTCCGTGCCGCCACCCTTACAGTAACGCGCGCAGTCGTTAAATGCATCATTAATGGACGTAACCACTTCTACACACACGGAACGAAAAGAAAAAAAAAAGGTTTTTTTTCCTGTGACAGTTTAACATGGTTTCTTGTCAGAGTTATTTATGAACGCTCTATTTTTAAACTTCCGTAATAATAAATTTACATACGTTTTGTTGAAATTATATTTTGTTCAACGTTCAGAACGATATCGTATATACACACTATACCTACTTTACGTGTTATCTATCTCCCCGTATATTTTGTTCTCGATTTTTTTTTTCCTAATTAAACGAAATATGTATATTCCTGTGCAGGCACTGTGAAACACGCTACAACCCGTACAACTCGTATAATAATAATAATAATAATAGAATATCGTTTAATTAAAAGTTACCGTGCACATCAATACTAACCGCTCTCTCGCGCGCGCGCTGCAACAATTAATTCGCACAATTCTGTACACGCCGTATAGTCGTCCTGAACGCAGCACAAGAATACACGTTGGATTCGAGCCAATACCGCAGGAAAGGTTATGGAAAAAAAAACCGCTCATTGTATTCGCAGTAATTGTATAGGCGTATACATGTGTACAATATACATGTATAAATAGCCACGGAAGTGGTACAGGAAAATAAAAATAAATTAGTTCTACTTGAGTCTTGTGTTCGAATCAAAACACCGCAGCCGCGAGCCGTGCCCGCCGATGGTCATACCACGCATGAAAGTTATCATATGAGTTTAGTGAAAAAAAAGGCGAGCGTTAAAGCGCGACCGACAACGCTTTTCGTGAGCTGTCAGCTGAAAACGTTACGGAGCAAATGTTCTACAACGATACATGTGACGTATCACGTATGCACGAAAAACTCATCTTATATTATCTTAAAACGTACTACTGCAAAACAACTGTACAATAGTATCTACCAATTAGGTATTTACAATAATTAGTAATTTACAACGATCCATATCATGAAACGTATTCAAAAACTATATTTTCGTAATTATTTAAGCTGAAATACACTGGCTTAGGAGAAGTAATTATGAATGATTTCAATAGAATGTTGGTTTTTTCGTCGGCGCCGCGGCTCAGTTTTAGCGCGGAAACACATTGTACGCACATCATAAATACTGTGGCAATCAACGTGTTAATAAAGTTTTGTCTTGTATTCGGTTTAAATAATCTATTAACATTATATGTATTTACATGAATTGGTTTTAAGGCTGGATAAAACTTTTTTTTGTTCTAGACCAATCTTTGTAACACTTTTGTTACCATGGTTATTTATTGACTAGTTATTACTTTGTTCTTAATTTTCACTAATTTAAATTCCTTATAGAATTTACCTTATTATCCCCCAAAAACATATTTATAGTTCATAGATTTTCCTAGTAGAGGAAAAATATCGATTAGCGTGCTACGTAATAGTAGTGAATTGTGCTAATGACGCATCGAACAACTTTTCTAGTTAATTATATGCGATTAATGGGAAAATTATATAACAGAGAATTTAATGATTTCAAATATATTTACAACTCCAAGAAAGTATTTAAATAATATCATGCGCGAATAATCTTTACATAACCACTGTACCGTTCTGAGATATATTTCGGTATGAAAACCGATATAAAGGTACTGCGTTTTCGTTTATAGCTCTTATAATGGTATTAGCTCTAGATGTATTACATCATATCATTGTTCAACGGGATGTGACCAAAAAATAAAGGGAAAAATATACTATTATTTTAGTTGTTATAGGTGAGCAGCGAACCTTGTTATCTGGTCATTTTTGTTCGGTGCAACATTCATCATATTTTGTTACATCAACGCGGACGACGAAGACCAGTTATTCGTCAAACGAACACGTCGCATTATTGTCGTTTGGCAATCGTGGTAAATCGACGGGTTTCGTGGTCGTTTAGGACCGGATTCAAACTAAACCGATGTGACATTCGTATACTAATATCCGTACACCTCGACGTTATTGTACGATAAAATGTAGGGCGAGTGAACGATGACGACGACGACGTCCTCCGCCGAATCTGAGGTGCGCAAAAATAAAGTTTTATTATTACAAATTCTCAGTAGGTACCACAAGTGCTGGTAAAACGATATTATTGCGAGGAATCGTTGTGCACCGCGGTGAAACAATAAGTGGCGTTTCAATTACGATCATTATATTATGCGCACGGGTGCATAATAATATACACACACACACATATTATTATGTATAATATATATAGGTACACGCATAATGGATACTCCGAACGTGTTTGTGTCACCGTAGTACAGTCATTATGCTTAGATTGTGCCTAATTGTCGCGGGATGACTAAGTGCCTACACTTGTGTAAAGTGTAAATATTATTAGTTAGACAAAAGAAAGTGATAATAACACACAAATTACGTGTTTTGCGGTCATTTTCTTAAAACGCACTACTACGTTCAAACACGTGTCGTTAACTGCGTATGCCTAATGGCTGGTATATATGTACTGTACATATGCATATATATTGTGTATAGCCTGTACGAAGTATAAATTGTTTTACAATTCGAGAAAACGAAATATTATAATTGGACTCTTATTAGGACAAACGACTGTATTATTCTTGTTATTTGTGCGGGGCAGTGTTCGATAATATAATACTTATATTATGTGGACAGAGAAGATAATACGCCGTTAATTGGACCGTACTGGACTCGGAGTGAATAAATAGAATAAAAAAAATAAAAAACTAGAATAATATTAACGCGGTACCCATTATATTATTACAATACGTGAAATACCAAACCGATCATTCGGGTTAAGGGAGGGCTGGGGAGACATATAAACCATTATCTGATCGAAAACGTATAACTATGCATTCCCAGTGCGCAGTTCCGAATTAATAAAAACGAGAGCGGCGCAAGTGACCACGTAGTAGGCGCAAGTGACCACGTAGTATAGATCGACTTACAATAATATAATATATTTTATACAGAAGACATGTGCATAAATTATACTTCACACATTTGTTCATCATCTAGATGGACTTCTCTCGAGCTCAAGGAAAATGTAATTTAATCGTTCGAATCGTACCATACCGCGGTATCTGTTCCCCGTGCGTTTACCTTTACTCTCTAAAAGTTGTTATTTTAAAAATTGTTTACGATAAACGACAACTATACAGTAACAACATCGATCGATACAGCGATAAATCATTTTCTGAAATTATAAGCGTATAAGACATTATTTTTAGCTAATTTAAGAAATACAAATACGTTTATTGTTGAAGATGAAATAAAACTTTTTGCAAAAACGAAGAAACGAAAAGGACGTCTTCCCTTACGGTCACAACGAAAACAAGGGTGCTCTTAAAGTGTTTGAACCATAACGGAGCATTTCCATCTCCTTCACGTCCACCCCCGACCAGCAAGCGAGCACTGATTGTACTGTACACGTATAAACGTATTTCGGCTTTACAACGTCTGCGTCAAGCGGGGGACGCTAAAAAACGGAAGAAAAATACACGGAACGTCTTAGCAGTTTATTCTCGAAAGCGATTTATCGCGTGGTCGTTAACAACACTGCACTGCGCCCGTCGTGCCACGGCTTTTCACCGTGAGCCGCAGTAATAACCGACGTGTCCCGGGGTCGCGTTTCTTCCACCCCCAGCACTCCACCGTGGGGTTTGCACCGGAAAGAAAAAACAAATCGATGACATTCGTTCTTGAGGACATTGTACAGCGCCAGTCCGGGAGACGCGAACAACTCTACGCGACAACTGTTATTATGCACGGCTATCATCCAGTAGTATCCGTTTGGCGCGGGTGACGACTCTTCCTCGCTTATCTCGCCGCCACCGAAATAGTAATTTCTCTTCACCCGGTATTTTACTGTAAAAATCCGCGTGGTTACGCAGTATATTTTTTGTCACGCCTGCACCGAAAGTTTGGTTTTCGACCATGGTTGAAGCGTTGGAAAGCAACCTTTTTCCGTTCAGCGGGCGGAAAAGATGAAATCCCCAAAGTGCCGGGCGGAAAAGAAGAAATCCCCAAAAGTGCCGGCCGCCGGGGAGCGTATCCCCTGCACAACCAGAAACTAAAATGTATACCTACCACGGTTCTTACAAAACATAAACTTTTGGTTACATCTTAAATGTATAGTATAACCCCCTTGAACGACGCATAAACATATTTAATTTGCACTGCATAACCTTTTCCATGAACGCAGGGGCGTGACAAAAAATAGTATGTGTGGCTCGCGCGGGAAGGCCATTTCAGTCTTGGGCGAAATGCTGCACACAACGCCCGCGACTGAAATGGCTCACTTTCCGCCCTTGCCACACAATATACTATTACGTTTGTTTGTATATATTTTACCGATATACCGTGCTCGTGCACAGTACGGACGTTTTCCTCATAGCCTCACTTACGATCGAAATCGTAAAATACAAAGTGCGGTTTCATAATATGTGATGTGACGTAGGGATTACGCAGTGAAATATTAAAATTGCAAGCTAAAATAATTCACGGAATTAAAAAAAAACCAAAATAGTACGTACATAGCGTATTAAATGCGTTTGCAGATCAAAACAACACGATTTCAAATTGTTCGCAGCCAGCGGATCGCTTTACGAAAACTGCTTGCCCACGCCAATATCTGCGTATATAGTATACTCGTTTATGGAATGCTATTTTATGCAGCTGCGCACGCCCGAAATCGATATGCCGCACACGTATAATATGCGGACTAGACGCCAGTTAGTATATTGCAATGGTTTCCAGTGATTTTTGAAACACTGACAAATGTATTATCGCACTGCAGTATACTAATATTAGTATAATATCATTATGCACATAGTATGATTGTGAATTTAGAGTGCGGGTTTTATGGGGGTCAGGTCCATGTGGAATACCGCTTTGGTGTTGCGTTACAAACGAAAAGGCTGCATACTAGTGGCGGACAAATTTTTCTGACCGTTATTACAGCATATCATCAATTGCGAACACGGGTTAGGTTGTCAACATCCCAGAAATTCAGATAATAAAAACCGTGTGAGTTGCGGAGATAACATATAATATATAAATCAAAAAAAGCAATCGTAACTTTTGAAAAATAATTTTAAGGAATATACTACCAACATTCTTTTATTTCAATCATACTGCAAGACGAATTGATTGTTCTAAATCAATAATAATAATACGCGTTGGTGTAGTATTGATGAACGTTATTTCAAGTGCTGTACAACAATCGGTAACTGTTCTGCCTCCCACCCGCCAACAAACGAAAAAATTATGGTACGTATAAATGCTGTTATTTAGACCTAGAATTTAGTTGATTATCTAGAAAATTTTTTCAAGTACAAAGAAGCATACCCGGAACCCGTGTCCGCAATTTTCATATTATCAAAAATAATGATTGAACATTTTTCCGCAACAATTAGTATCTTGTTAAATTTGTGTCCGAAATTCTTATGGTACCTCGCTTCAGATTTCGCTGGGAACTGACACGGCTTATATTGATTTGTCTCCGCGATTCTTTTTTTCACGTCGCGGTCGCATACATCATACGCTGCAGTTATCACGACGGCTCCATGAGATACTTCCACGTAACATGTATGATACAGCGCAAACGCACGCGACGAAGAAGTGCATGCCCAGGTTATTCGTTTACGTGCACGCGCTGCACTCGAAAAATAAATTACAAAAAAAAAATAAGGTACAATATTGTACAGGCGTGTTTCGAACACGACAAGTCGACGATATGAGTATCTCTACTGCGCACGACGACGACGGGTACCCACGGCCGCTACACGTTTTCTGTAAATCCCGATCGTTCTTATCGTCGTGTAAATCGAAAATGCCTGACCCCGCCGGTTCGCGCGGTGCAGCATAAAGACGTTATTGAAAAATCGGACATCGCGTCGGATATTATGCTTTATGGTGATCTGCGTGAAATCCGTCACGGGCTACATAACGCAGTTTCAACGCGCGCACGCACGCGAAAACGATTTAAATTTCGTTCATACATACATGTATGCATGAGTGAGCTTGCGTGCGTGAGTGTATATGAATGTAGGTATTACAGTATACGCTACACATATATGCGATGGAAATTTATATAATTTGTAATGGGCGGCGGTCTGGAATGCGCGTCAGTGATTCCAGCAGCCAATTAGGTATCGGTCCGAAACTTGAAATACGGCTACTGTGGTTGCAGTTTTTCCCCTCTCCTCGCCGCTCCCCACCACGTCATGAAAAAAACCTGCACCGGCAACACAGCGGCAGTGGTCTCCGCCCGGGCACTGCAGTCATCCGCCGCCGCCGCCGCCACTATATACACGATTTTCAACTTATTGCATTTAATTGGACTTGTGTTCGGCTCTCTCTCTCTCTCTCTCTATCTTTATATATATGTATATATTTTTTTTGCGAATGTATGTTACAATACACGTTCATCTCACTCTCTCTTTCTCTCATTTTTATATACATCTGTCTCTATCTGCTTCTCCGGATAGCAGCTTAAGTTATGCGTAACGCTAGAATAATAATAATAATAACAATAATAAGAAAAGGCAAAAAAAGAACCGAATGAAAAAAAAAATCGAATACATGTACGTATACATTGTATATACATACACACGTGTATTTGTTTTATATATATATATATCGTTTATTTGCCTGTTAAATTAATTTTTATTTCTTCTTTTCCTTCGCAGCGACCACCGCAAGCCGTATAAACGTCATTTCTTGGACACTGCTATTGCGTTTGCGCGCAAACGACCTATAAAATAGTACAGCGTTATAGGCATTATGTATACGTATATATACGGTACACTAATTGCGCGTAGTAATATTTTTCTCTGCCCTTCGGTCGCACGCCAATTGCCGTAATATACAAATAAATGCGCTGGAATAACTGCGCTAATAATATCAGCGTAGTTACGATAATAATACAGTTTATAATATTAGACCCGAATTCGAAAAACACGCGATTCGTATCGGACGAAAATGGTTTTGTGTAATTATATTATAATTTACAACGCCGTTTTCGCTGGGCGTGTTGAAACGCTCGGAATAATAACACTGCGATAGGTACATGCTGATTACGCTCGAGCGAACGGGGGGGGGGGGGGTAAGCGCAACGCGTTGGCGCACGAAATATACGTATCCATGAAATTCAGTAAATACAATAATGCAGTTGGTATATTACGCGATGAAAGTTGTCGGCGAAAATACCGCCTCTCCCGCGTTTCCATCGCGTGCGGCTTGATTTCGGTAAAACCGCTATGAAAACTCGCCTTTTATTATCGTACCTACATTATTATAATACCGTATCGACTCCTATAACCTAATATTATATAATCACGGCGTGATGTATGATTATAGAGGAGGGCATTACTCGATATTAATATTGTTATTATCGTGTGCGATCACGAACGGCGGATGCGCGACGACGGGGTGTGAACATCTGCAAACGTTTAAGTACCTACGGACCCGCGGCATTCAACCCCGCTGTAACATTAGAAGCGCTATTATTATTCCTATGATTACTGTTGTTGTCGTCGTTGCGATTTTGCGCCGACATTATAATATTATTATGTCTCCGGAAAGTCGCGCGCCGTAAACGAAAACATAACGCGAACCGATATACGTGCGATTGTAATCATTGCACGAAATAATGTTCGTAGCTCACTTTAAACGGACGCGCTGCAATAAAACGATAGCGTATCGTGTGAATTCATATTCGTTTTCTCGACTTTGTGTCTGCTATTCGCTTTACACTTTTTACGTGTGCACAATGCGCATTTCGTTACATTTTAACGTATTCATTATGATATTGCATCGAAATCACGTATACTGTATTATGTAATCGTGTTGTCATCACAACGTGTAGTTTGGCCATTGAAATTATTGTTTACGCTTTTGTTTCCATCAGTAGATTTTCTTGTTTCGTCGCAGTCAAAGTGTTCGGACCGATTGAAAAATGTTATGATTTCGCGACCAGATGCAAGAAGCGCTTCATTACTCCTGAAGTCTTGAGCCTGCGGTGCACGAGACATGTACATTATCCGCTCTCTTGTAATAACTAATAGTTCAGTTTGGCCGGACGTGACTCGCCATGACTCAACGTTTTCAAAATAATTAAAATATATACTTGTCTCCATACGCATTTCACTCCCTACCCGCACTTGGAACGCTTCCGTTATTCAAATATTTCAATCTTTTGCTGCATTATTACTACAGACACTACTTACAATAATCGTTATTCTATTTGTCCACGATAGGTAATATTATGTATTATGTAGAATCATAGAAATGTTAATTTTCAAACTATATTAGTTTAATTGTAAATATTTTCGAATTAAAAGAAAACGTTTTTTAATATTTACGTACAAATTTCTACACTTGCCGCACGGCCGTACGATACAGGTATGTGAAACCAATTCTTGTTCGTGACGCCAAATTTACTCATATACGGTATTCACGTGTACACGTGTGTACAAGAAAATATGTGTTATGCACATATTACATATATTAGGAATTACGATTACTAACAATAATGGTATATATTGTATAGTATTATACCGCGTTTACAATACCGGTACATACCTATACGTTATTAAATGTATATTATGTTTAAGTTATTTTTGCCCGAACGAGTTTGACGTTTTTACGACATTTCGCCGTTATGTATATATTTATTGTACGAATGGACATTAACCATGGGTAGATAAATAATGGATAGGTTCGCGTTAAGAAATAAAGTGAAAAAGAAAAAAAAATATGCTCAGACTCGCGTAAACGAGCACGTCGCACGAATCGTGTGAAAATCACGACGACTGCGCGACGAAAGACTGCGACGCGACGACGACGACAACGACGACGACGGTGCTCGCGCGGAATAATCGAACAGAAACGTCGCTAAACACTGGGCTCATGAGACACGCGTGTTTTTTTATTTGTAACCTACTGAAAATTCCTCTTTTATTTCCTCCGCGCGAATGATTTACACGCGGGGCGATAGTATAATGTATAATTTTTACGATTTAATCGTATTGTGCTCGCAGTTATTAGGATTCTTTTTTAACGATCGTCCCCGAGCGCAGTTAACGACGGCAGGAACAATAAACGGTGTACGCTTACAAATAAAATATAATACGTGAACGCGCGCATACGTATCTATGGATAAAAATACACGACGCATTATTGCCGCTGCCGAATGAGCCGGTCCGTAAAAGTAATAATAGTAATAATAATAATAATAAGAATATTAATATATATACGTATATACGTACTTGTAGTGTGCACAAGCGTTTATGTACGTGTATAGAATGTACGGACGGTAAGCGCACCCTTGCGTTCAAAGAAGAATGAAAAACCGAAGAAAAAATATGATATATAACCCAACGGTACCTACACGGCTACACACACACACTGATACAGACACACACGCACACCGACACACACACACACACACACACAATGTACGAATTTTAATAAGTAGATACAATAATATATATGAACGGTGACGCGCGCGCGAGCGAGGGAGTACACTTAATATTTTGAGTGCAACTAAATATAAAACCGTGTTATAAGAGTCTCACGGGGGATCGGCTTTCACGGGATAAAACTCATTGTGACCCCGCCGCCGAAGTCATTGACGGAGCGAGCTCGGCCTTTTTATTCACCGGCATTCCTCGGGGGGGTGGCGGCCGGCGGGTCCCCATTCATCCGCGCGAAGAAGAGGACGTGCGTTCTTCTGGCCGTTGAATGAAATGATATATCATACGCGTGATAATGTGAAGTAAAAAAATTAATGACGCCGCCACGTTTGTCATCGCCTATAAAGTGTACACCTCGTGCGTCCAAACCGCACCAATATCAACATTGCCCGTTGCGAGCGCGCACACCTGTTGCAGGTACGCGGACGGTAATAGTAATAATAATAATAATAATAATAATAACTATCTGCGATTTGTACCACGATAAAACGTATGAAAACGTCAAGTTGAGTGGAAATATTTTCATACGCCGTCGGGACGTATTCTCACGGCTCGTACGCGATATGTATTGTACCATATTATTGTAATTGTACGCGGCGGCGGCTGCGGCCATGTCGGTCGTGTGAGAATTGACCCGTCGAATATTGTACGCCGCGAACAGTGCCAAAGAGGCAAAGACGGAGAGAAATAGAGAGTCGGACTCGGGTAAGTTTTTTTTTTTTTTTTATACGGCGTACGCTGTAAACCGAGTGTAGAGCGTAGAGGCAGTAGTTATAACGACCAACAACTGCAGAACGTGGAGAACGTCGCAGTCGCAGTGGTAATTAGCCGAGTCATTTGTGACGATAATGTGTAAACAATATAGAATACCTCCTAACCGCCCGTGTATAATAGTAATAATAGTAATAGTAATAAAAATAATAACAATAATAATATATGTGACGACCGATAATGGACGCAATAAAAAAAAAAAATAAAAAAACAATATGTAATATGCACGTATCGTACGCAGAAAATACTTTTATACGCGCACGCTATACGCTCGTAATAATAACAATAATAATAATAATAATAATAATAGTTTATATACAAATAAATACACGGCTGCGACGAGTGCGGAATACCTCGGTTGATATTATACGCAATATACATGCATATTATGCACGGCGCGGGCCGATATCCAATTATGAGCGCGACGAGTTTACAGATAAACATCGTGCCGGGTATCCAGCGTCTCCTCGCAGCTTCCGTTGTGCGACTCATGTGCTGCAGACCAGAGACACACACGCACACGCACATGCACGCACACACACACGCTACGCAGACACGCACACATAGGGCCACCGACCTATAGAACACGCGCATTAACACGTGCGCGTTTAATATTCGTCTCAGGCCTACGTTTTTAATGTGGCCGTGCAATTATTAACCGTTAATTGTCGCCGACCCCGTCAATAGCGGACTACGTCTGAACGGTATCGAATTTCGTGAGAACAATACTATTTATAATCCGCCAAAGGGCCGATAGTAAGTATACCAACGAGATTACGTTATAACACAACATGTTACGTACGGACCGTTTGTAACGATTAAAGTCGCACGAATAGGAACGACACACACCCGACGCGTCAAATCGATTTACTGTTAACGGGTTCTCAACCCAGACAGAAGATGGTTCAGACTTTTTGTTATTTCAAAGTTATCGTAAAATGTTCGTAAAGTCACCACCTTTGTTCAAGTTTTTTTTTTTTTACAAAGTATGCCTTATCGCTGGGGATCATGCTAAAATGTTGTCTGAAACGTTAAGCCGGACGTCAAACTAGTCGAGTGAAAAGTGCAAACGAGTATGTACCGTTCTCCTAGCTACGGTTTGGTTGTCATGGTAAATGTCGAGTAAAATCATAGTTAATTTTGTATTAATTTAAATAAAAGCAGAGTCAAATGATGATTAGATTTTACTTTGACAACCAATATCCCAGATGAGGGGGTGCTGCAGAATCGTTTTTCCGGCCACCCCAAGTACACCAGATACGTACGTGGTGTCGTGGTCTTGCCACGATCATATTATTTCCTTTCATACCCAGTCCGAGGATCATATTATATTATACTGTACATGACGACTGCCGCGCACGACGATTTATACCATTTTACCACCCCTCGATGTTACTTTTACTATATTACTTAATATAAAACGTACACGACATGTGCGGTCGTACTTACTGATAATAATATAATACCGACCCGCCGCCACCGAGTCACCCGTCTCTCGCAGTATAGCGGCAAGTCATCCGAAAACTGATAAGCGCCAGACGAGCGCGACTTTTGTTATAACGTTTTACAGTCGTATTGCACGTAATATAATATAATATAATATTACAAACACTTCACGTGCTGTAATACGACCATTTTGACGTGCATCTCGGAATGTTTTTATCGTGCCATAACCAACAGAAGATGAGTCGTCTCGTCGTGTCTTCCGAAACAAAGGTTCCCAAACTTTTCATCCAAGCCTTCATAAAAAAAACAAATAAATTATCACTCCTCCCACGAATAAGTCGAATTCAGTACGACACGGTCTAAGATAATTATTTCACTCTTTATCGTTTAAACATTTTTACCTGTATATGACAATGTGGACCAAAAATAAATGTATGCAATTAGTTTTCCGTGCATCCTCCGTTAAGTGATCGTGTATTTCCCACGGTTTAGGAACCGCTGGTCAAAAACACGTACTCAGTTACCATTTGATGCCCAACGATGATATTTTCCATAATATTTTCCAAGCGATTAAGATTTGTTTGATGTAGGCAAGTTATCATCATTTTGCGTTCATCGCCGCGAAGAACACGTACACAAGGGTGCAGCGCGTGAGCCTCTCATAGGAAGTTTTTACGAAAAAAAAACACTTTTAACATTTTATCCACATCGATTCGTGCCCAAGGTACACGTTTTATGTAATAATTATAATATACTACTGCGGTGCCGCGCAAATGAATCACTTTTGTCGGAAATGAGTGCGCTGCGTGGGGTATACTGACTATACGTGGGTCGTATACTGACCCCCGCGAGTTACACGAAGGGTGAGAAATTTTCATATCATTAAAATACGACTTTGTTGCTAAACGGCCGTATTACGTTTGAACGTATTAACGTACGGCCGTGCGGGTTTATTGTTGTAACCATGTACCAGAGTACACGTTCCAATCGAGGTTTTAATGTATCAGGGCGACGAATAAATTATTATAACCCTCTGTAGGCTGTAAGCGTTGCAACTTAATTTGTTTCAAAAATGTAGCAACGTTATCATATATGTATTATAAAAAAAAATGTATCAATTTTTACTAGTAAACGAGGAAAAGCATGAAATTTACTCGCGTAAAAAAAATGATAAAAAAAATGAAATTCTTTTGAATCACATTATTGTATGTATGTGTGTTTTTTTTCTTGGTCGGGGTGTGTTAATTTATACGTAATATTATTGAAAAATTCTAGCAAAATGTGTACGGGTTGTCCGCGAAAAATCCAAAATATTCAAGTCGGACAACGCTGTTCGGAACCGCTTCTGTTGAATCCCTCAAAAATGTACCTGTACACTATCGAACTTTGGCCACCATTGTATTACTGAGAATAATATTTTCACCGCTCAAGAAATAGTTCCCAAACCTTTACGGTTGTAATAATAATTAATAAATAATGATTTGTTTTAATACGGAAGCGTTTTCATCTTACTGCGCTGTGTCGCTGCGACCGCGGCGGGTGCAATCACAATTATCGAACGGTTCATTATAAAATACTGAAACAATACGTAAAATATTATAAGGTCGTTTCATTGGGTCGTCACAATCTATATGTTTTGAATCTTTCGCAGGAAAAAAGGTTTAAATTGATTAATAAACGGAACCTATGTTCGTAACCCTACTAAATATACTGTGCTGCTACACAGTAAATAACATTATTATGCCGCCTGTGCCTCCCTTTTCATAAAACTGATTGTTTTGTACTGTTTATTGTTATTATTATTATTATTATTGTTTTTTTTTTTTTGTTCATTTTCAATAGGACGCTTATCGTTTTTATGTTCCCTCTATTATTTGAAGGGTAGCAGGGAATGCTTTTTTCATTATATTATTTTATTAACTGCAGGATCCTCGTTACAACAAGTCCCTCAAAATTCGAATAGCCGCACGCGAACGTATGATAAGTACGGGTCACCAAAACGATTGTAAATTGTTATTCCTTAAAACATTCCGGCTTTTGTTTTGCACAAATATATTATTTTGAGCTTAGATTCGTAAATGTACCCACATTACCATCGATGGCGTTTGATTACGCGTTATAAACTTTATAATACGGTACACATAAAACATACGAGAATGACTTGAACAAACACAGCCATTACACGAAATAATACGAAAAACAATATTGTTCCGATAATTAGCATAGTTAATTTTATTTTATTGCTACGGTTAACGTGTGCGTAATGTTAATTTTTTGTATGAAAAAAAAAAAAACCAAAAAACGTTTCATGTACGATCATCGCGCGCGGCAGCAAGTTAGTCACTGTATACACCCTGATAACGCGCAACACGTTGTGTTTAGTAATCATTCGGTTGTAGGCGGGCGGAAAGTATTACATAACCTTTTTTCGATCATCGCTGTTATTTGCACAGGTGACAGTCCTGTAGTACACGTCTGTTCGTGTACGTGTACCCGCGTGCACTAAATATCATAGTATTATAGTCGTTAAGTATTGAAGTGCTCGGCTACAGCGCGTTACGACGATGCTATATTACCACCTGATTGCCGATAGCGCGTTTATTGACACAATATCTGTCCGCACCTAATTTACCATAGTGCGCCAGAGCAAGTGTGGCATTACACATTTTCATCGTTATTGGAAATAATTATCGACGGTTGATTTATTATGCCTATGCATCGTGTTAAACGACGTGCACGTGGCATTGCGCGCTCAGCTATTATTTTGTCACACACCGTATGGTTATTCGTCTTTACACCCGTCGTGTCTGAACAACGGTTGACAATTAATTTACTCCGAGTACAATATGTACATACTGTATACTATATTACGTTTATATTTCGATCAACTTTTATTATTTTTTTTTTTTTGGTTCTACAGTCGCGTGAACAATTTAGTAGAATACAATACGTGTACGCGTGGTAATTTTATTTTAAGAGAAAACTTTGTGTAAATACTAAATATAATATACACGTTTGAAATCATTTTTTGTGTGTTTCGAATCACTGCTTCCCAACGTACGTTCAATTTAAATTAAATTAAATTCGGTATCAATGTATATTTCATCTCTCTAACTCTCTGTTCCACCATCACAAGCATTCCACTTAAAGGTGGTAGATATTTGATTTAATTGTAAACACTTAAACACTGTAAATTATTTTATTATATTATATAAAATATATATTATTTTATTATATAAAAACAATATATATAATATATATATATACATATTTGAAAAAAAAAATGTTGTCTTTTATTCATCTGAAGCACAAGACCAAAACTGAAATTATAATATTAAAGCGTATTTAAATCACATTTCCAGTCGGTTACACGTTGTTCGAGCAGAATGGTATTTTTAACTTGAAGTTTGAATAATCGCCATAACTATATACCTTTAAGGGTATGTATCGCATATGTAAATATATATCGAAACGTATCGGTCACAGGTCTTTGTCGATTGCGTGTTTACTTATTATTCATAGTCTCGCGTACCTATATATCGTCTGTGTCCGATGTAAAACGTTACACGGTCATATGTCGGTTCGTTCTTTTAGTATCCGACGTAAATTTACGTAGATTCGACCGTTTGTGCGTACGCGGCCTGTTCTCCGTGGAAAACGCTAAAGAATATGTACATAGTATTGATTTCATAAGATCGTAGAATATTCAATATATATTTTTTATTTTATTATGATGAACGCGAATCGTTAACGTGAAACAATAAAGTACTTTAGTCGAATGTGCTTATAATGTATACATAATATATACCTCCGCAGTCCGCATTTGCATATAATATAATATGCAACGATGGACACATCAACTAATTTTTTTGACCCTAAGTCATGTAAATTTAGAGAAATCTAGGTTAAGTTAAGAATTACTTAAGTTAGTTAAGAGCTATTTTCTTCTCTTTTTTATCAACTTGTAAAACTTACAAGTTAAATGGAATAAATGCAACCTAACTTAGTTAAAAGTAAGTCACTTTGTTTTTTTACTGAACAGTATTATGATATTTATGTATTGTTATTATACGCTATTTGGCATCTTATTAAATCCAGGAATACTGGTGCATTCAATATTTCAATACGATAATATGTTTCCAATTTTTTTACTACAAAGTTATACAAATTAAATTAGAAGTTCCGGTTCAAACCACTAATTACTTAAGAAATCAGTTTAAAAACTGAGCATAAAATAACCAGTTGAAATTAATCCCGAAAAATACAGGTATTTACAAGGTACACGTAAATTTCACTTTAAAAAATCCTCCACTTTGAATTTCAAAGAACACATGTTCCTACTTCCTCAGATGTAAAATATCTAACTATTACTCTAGATAAAAGGCTAACCTGGGGCTCTCACCTAAAATCAAAAAAAAAACTTTACTGTCAACTGCATGTCCTTCTACCAATTCTTAATCAAAGATATCCATACGAACATGGAATACTGTTAACAACTTTACAAGTCACTTTTAAGACACACATGGGCTTATGCAGTTCAGACTTGGGGTTAAGTCAAACCCTCACAAATTTGTACCACATAAGTGTTTCAATCAATCTCCCTGGTACATATCCAACAACACACTCCATATAAGTGCTTAAGAATTCAAAAATTCAATGAAATAACTACCAAACACTAGTGACTATCTGAGATTTCATTCAAAATTAACAACAAACCCAAACCCTTAAGTTTCCTCACTTCCTTACAAAACTCTCCCTTGAAAACCCAACACATCACCTTAATCGTAATTGTGTTACTTAAAGATAACTAAAAAAAAAATCGCGTTGGGCAAGGAAAAATAAAAGTTTCCATTAAAAAAAAATTCGTCAAATAAATTCATTTTTCTATCCTAAAAACAAGAAACAATAAGTCCAACATTTGAACTCGTTAATACTCAGCGTCAGTTACTTATTATGTAGTACACACTACACGGGTATGTTTAAGTATTGCGTAAAACGGTTTTACGTTTTCAAATAAATCCAATCGAATGCATGATACAACATTTATGCAATATTTTCACAGCCATTAAATAATAGATAAAATCGTTATACCCGAGTGCTGTATACCTATATAGTATATTATTATGTTACGCGTGCGCATATAAATCTAATATATTATGGACAAACGTGATCATACATACAGGAATTTATAGACACAAATTAACCGTATAAAGTTGTGTAATATAATTGGTATGATTGTCTTAAAGATGTTCTGTCAACTCTACATCTAAACGCACACACGTAACACGTACATGTTGTACACACACGTACACGCGCTCTGTACAATGGTATATTGTTGGTTGAAAAGGAAAGAACGTGGGTTGTCCCACATACCATTTAAAAAAGATCGGCATGAACCTTGCAGTGGCCGCGGTATCTCTCTATATATATATATGTGATTATAATAATATGTGAAAGTCCGAATCGAATTAAATTATATAAAACACATGTGCGTTCGCTTGTACCCGCGGTGAACTACTGAGCAAGTAGTGCTCAAGTAACGATTTGTACACGGTACGTAGGAAAAGCTTGTTTAAAAATTGTTCAACATACATATTGTTAATATAATAAAGTATAGAATAGTACACCTGGTGTACGATTATTATATTATTCATACGTCGGTACTTATTCCAAATTAGGCGCACGTACGCCTGGAGAGCTGTCGACTCTTAATAGGAATTATGTTCGGCCTATGACAAGTTATTATTATTTTTATTTTTTTCCATCGCAGAAAAGCGTTGCGCACGACGGCAGCGTATCACGTGAGGTCGTTTTGCGCGCATTCACAGCTGACCGCATCGGTGTGCTATACGCTTGTCGTATATAATTGAATTAATGATTACCGATGTGCCGTAAATATACCTGCGCACGCAGACCTACATATTCCGCTGTACGGTCTATTATGGTTTATTAAAACGTCCATAAAACTGAATTATCCAAAATGGTCGTAAATATTTTCGATTGTAGATACTGGTATAATAGGTATAACAGATAGTCGTACAGGCACATAAATTTATTACGACACAATATGCCATTCCTCAGACCGGGACCATCCCACATGCGATTTTGTACGGAGTTGTTCGATAAGCGTTCGTTTCGGATCGAAGAAACTCTAAAGGTTCGGCTAGTTACATGGGATACAACAATAATATTAGTAAAATCGGTTGTCATGAATATTCGCTAATTGTATAAGCTCCATACGCGCGTCAAAGATGTTGAAAAACAGCATCATATACGTGGTGCAATCTTTTTTAATTCTTAAATGTATTAGCACATAACCCAGGAATATTATGTATGAACTGCATGTATGTTATTATTATAAGTTGACAAATGTTATACTGATATTACGTCGTAGCTTAAGCTTTGAACGTCTGTGAATTCGTATAGTTGGAAGTTAAATATTCTGATTTTTCAGTGTTCAAATAACATTGATTATGGTTAACATTAAATATTCAAAGCACGAAAAAAATAATATTTAATCAAAATAAGTATATTAAGCATTTGTTAGACGAACGGTTTTTTTTTCCAGTTTTTCATTAATATTTGAGAATTTACGGAGGAAATTGAAAAAATGACCTCATTAAAGTACCACCCGGGTCCAATTTCCGATCTTACGAGAGGTTTGGTGTATATTTACTGTCCGAAAAAGTGTTCACAAAAGAAAAAAAAAACATTATTGTGAAATCAATTTATTCCCGGCCGTATCTAATAATTTGAGTATTTGTATATTGGGTTGTAAAATTCTAACAGCAATGTTATACATAATTTAAAAGTAAAATAGTAAAAACTACGTTATCTTTGTAATTTATTTTGTTATACTATATTAAATTGCATATACACTTTCTTATATAGTTTTATATATTATAATTTAATAGTTTCCCATTCTATTAAATTTGTATATATAACTACTATATATAACTTAGAATAGTTTGAAAGATAATCTTGCTATTTTATTTTAATATTTCTATAAATATGCAAATTGTTTGATGAAAGTTATATTTATGGTAAGAAAATCTAGTTCAAATGGAAAATGTATGAAACATAGTAAATGATAGAACACAATTATGATAATTTTAGTACTGTGCAGTTCTGTTCATATATGTTATGTTTCTGTAGCTATTAAAAATATTATATTATATACTATTGGTTTACTTTTCCAAACAATCAGTATATCAATAACGTAAATTATTTTTTGAAGAAGTAAGTGAATGCACTTTTATATACTTAAGAATACAGTAATACGAGTAAGAGATAATTTAACATTTCCTATTTCATCTTATTAATGTTGTTTATTATAGTTTGTGTTAAATACACATTTTAATATTTATAAAAATTACTGTATCTGTATCGTATAAGATCATCTCGACGAACTGAAGACAATGATAGTCAACAATAATTAAGTTACAGAAATGGACAAATTTACTTTTAGGAAAATGAAAAATATTGATACATCACTGCAACATACATAATAAATTGCTACATTTCTTGTAATGTTATTTAACTTTATACGCACGTTAGCTACAGTATCGAACCATATTATAACAATGTCAATTAGATCCTGGTTAAGGAGACCCGTTTGAAATGTTACACAACTATAAACGTGCAGTTTCCACTAGTACAGGATAGAGGTTTTCAATTAAAAATACGTCTCACCCTTATCGCAACGAGAAAATCACGTGAACGTGCACTGGACTTGAAATAACAATAGAGTATACATAATAATTGACCGAGTTCGATAAAACTGTATTTTATAAAATCGGCTAAAAACCTGTTCACACCCATCACGCGTATGACATGTATTTCATAATATTCAAGCGTGTGCATAGCGATCACAGGGTTTAGGTACACCAACCGAAGGGAAGTATATATTATTGTGTCGTGTATTCGCGGTAACAATGCGAAAATACAAAACGGCGAATCCCGAATGGCGGGAAGGGTGTGAGCGATCGTCTGTATCGTGTGTGTTTGTGTGTAATACGCTGCCGGATCGATTCGGAAACGAATATCGCAATACGACAGCGAGTGGTGGCAACGGCAGCAGTGGTGGTGCTCTTGTTTCGTGCACGCGCGGAAATGAAAGAAGAAACGCGGGCGGCGACGGGGTAAATGCGGTAACATTTCATTTGCTAACAACGTCATTACACCTCACGTCGCCCCGCGCACCCCCTGCAGTACGCCACGCGGTGGAAAAGGATCTTTTTTGTAGTCCTGTACGTAAACGTTTTCCACCCCCGCGCCGTCCCTCCGATGCCGCTTGAAAGGATCCGCAGAATACGATATAATAATAATAATAATAATAACAATAACTCGGTACGCGTTGAAACATAATGGTGTAATCACGACCGTGTGCACACAACGAAACGACGACGACCGTTGGCCAGGGGCGCGGGACGGAACAGGAAGTACACGGTGTGCGGGTGGGCGAGAGGAGACGGCTGACGCGCGCTAGAAAGAGGATGCGGTGGCGGCGGCGGCGGCGGGAATAAAGGACCGGGTAGGCGGTGGTTGTTATACACGCCCGTTATCAGAAAATGAGCCTTTCCACCGCCGCCGCTCAATTGCAGCGGCACAGAGACAGTTCGGGAAATTGGAATAAGAAAAGTCGGGCGTAAATGAAAGATAGTCGTGCACGCGCGCTCTCGTACCCTCCCGCCGCCGCGGACGGTTCTTTCGCAGCATTATACGTGGAATATATCCGTTCTAGCGAAAACACTAATTTCCCTTTTCAAAAATTGCCTCAACCCAATCCTTGTTTATCGTCGTCCCGCAGCGCCACGCACCGCTCCTCGGCTCCTCGGCACATGCGTATACCCCGCGGCCGAGTGTCCTGCGAAACCCTATTTTAAATTTACGACACGACATCACGTATTTGTATAAATACAATATCTGTATACTACCGAGAGCAGCCGCGGAGGTGGTCGGAAGACCGCCGTTACACCGTATACGCCCGCGCGCGCGTTATTATTACACGCGTTTCGCTGTACGCACCGATGCTGTCACTTTATGTTAATGCGGTAGCGCCTCTGCAAGTCGGCCACCACCCCGGACGACCTATAATAAAGTGAATATAAAACATCGTATATTGTACAGTGCGTTTTATTCGCGTATTCGCGTAGGACAGGGCAAGACGACGACCGTGATCTCCGATAAACGCAGTTAGCGCGTACACCATAAATCTGCACGTGCTCATCTGCAGTTCGCCGTACGGAAACGGTTTTACGGTCACGCCTCGCGTTAAACGTACCCTCGCGGTACAAGTGAACCACGCATCGCAGTTTATTTCTGTCTATTCGCAGGCGCCCTCTGTTCGAACGAACACACGGTTCACGGAATCGCCATCGGCCAGGAATTTCCTAGGGGATAAGCGGCCTAGGAGGTTTTCCTTTCGTTCTGTTCCGTCGAACAATAATATTGACGATTTACAATAGATTCTAATGCGCTTATATTTTGATGCTCGAATCATGACGTACTGCTGTTGGTTTCATCTTTTGGAAACAGTTAAATCACCGGTACACGCATTGTACGATTTCGTTTCGGTTTCTACCGGCCGCGACTGCAGTATATAAGTCTTTTACGGCATTCATAGCCACCGCGTACCGGCCGCCAGTCTCGAGTACACCCTCGTGCGCCGATAAACAGCCACTCATGACCGTGAACCCCCGTACGCCCCCGAGGACCGTTAGGTAAGCATGTCTGCGGTGTCCAAAATACTATACGCGGCCGCGTACGCGTGTATTGTGCACCGCGGTGTGCGAAATCGGTGAATGAGCATTCGGCCGGACTCGAGTTTCGAACCCGATCTCGGGGAAACGGCTAAAAGCCCGCAGCGTCGTCTTTGAGCAAAGTCCGCGTCTAATATTCACTGCGCGCGCGGAAAGGTGTGTGTTCGGGTGCATGCGTGCAGTCTCATAAATCTCGAGTACACGCTACAACTGTGCATAATATATAATTTATATTATCTATTTATGTGTACATGATGTAACCGTCACGCATGGCGGTGGCAAAATTATTTTCTACCGTACGCCGCCGCCAAGAGACGTTTGTGTACAGACCATTGTTGTCCGTGTACCTATAGAAATTGTTTTTTATTTATACATTATATATGATATTATTCACTGTATCATACGCTATAGCTACTGGTGAAAAAGAAAGAAAGAATGAAAAAAAAAGAAATGAAAAAAAAATACGCGACTCCGAATCGTGCGCGTTTCCACAATCACGAAATTCTAATTTCGAAACCGTGCAAGCTCGCAACAATAACGTACGTTATTATCATACGTATAATGTACTATTATAATATTCCGCGTACACGTACATACGACGAAACGATAAAAGCGCGTGAGAAGTCGCGGTACTTTTTTGCTTTTTCTATTTTTTTCACTCGGTACGAGTCAACGCGCGGCGAAAAAATACAACGCGCGTTCACTTTGCCCGTGCGATCTTATACGCGAACATCATCAATCGCGTATTATTACACGAATCGTATATTACTGTACACGTCATATTCGAACGGATATTTACGAGTTATGTCAGCGGCAAACATGACGCGTGCACAGGTCACGAGTAGCACTACGTTTTTCTGCGCAAGGTTATACTCAACGTGTTCCAACCTTTTCGCGTCAAATAGCACTGCGCGTATGTTTCTGCACTCACATCAGCTGTGATATATAAAAGTATCACTGCTAACAGTTAATTTCAACCACCCTCGCAACATAGTACTACAGCCTATGCACCTCGAAAATAAAATTTGTAATTTTTAATTTTTTATTATTCAATCATTTTTAGTAGATAATTAGTGATATTTCCATAACATCTTACTACTTACTTTATACTTCATTTAGGGAGGCTTAGCAGTGATTTAGGGGGTTAAAGCCTCTTCTCCCTAAGCTCCTCCGGTTTGCGGCTATTACTATAGGCCACTGCAGTCGATCGGACCAACGTGATACTCACACCAACAATAATAGACCACTCGAAATAATATATATTAAATATTATGTAGCTCGGGAGTTAAAATAAATATTCTAATCACACGGTCGGTAATAGTTTATTGAATTATGTGGGCGTCGTCGACTTCATATGCTGATTACAATAAATCATTGCGTGTACGAAAGCGCGTGCACTAGGAAGTTTACAACAACGCTTTCACGCATCGGGTAGTAAATATTTCTGAGAAACGTCTCAACGAGCCACACAATAACACAATAATAAACGTCAAAACATTATACAGCTGAAACGGGAAACGAAAACTGTGATGATATTGTACACTATTATTTCCACGCGAAAGACGCCATATTTGGATAACACCGCTGTTTGATATCGTGACGAATATAATAAATTATACTAGTACGCGTAAACAGTTGGTAAGCATAATTTATTCATTATTCCCGTTGGATGTGTACAAGAGCCATGCACATTCTGTAATCATATAAGCTGTTATCGGTGAGAGGTTTCATATTTTTATGTAATTATTATATTTTCAATCAAAAACGTTTGACAAGGACATTGAAAGCAGATCGTATTATAATTATCTATTAAGACTACCTTGTACGCCACCACGCGAAATAAATTATCATGTACCATGCGCAATCTTCGTGTACAATATGACCACACATATAGTTCGCAACAACACTATTTATACAGGGTGTTCCAGGAGAACGAGAAAATCTGCAATAACCCTGGAATAAGTAGAAATAAAATGTTTTGACATAATTTTATTATTGAAAACTGAATCTATACATTATATTTCTATGGGGATACAACTAAGCACTACTTAAATATCTTTGACTTAAAATTAATGTCCATAGGACGCGGTCGCAGTGTCCGTTCAAACGTGGGTACCTATACATTCTTGAAATTGAACGCTAAAATATTGTACCTATGTATTCTTTCCAACGCCTCCAAAATCGAAATTGTACAGGAACCAAATCCATTGGACCACGATTATTGCGGCTGGAGTTCAGTGAAAGAATGATGGAAAAGATAACTCGCGATCTCGGTTTTGTTGGCGACTTACACGTTAACGAGACGCATTTCCATTACAGGAATGTACAAGTGGACATATTGATTTTAGCTCTTCAGACATGAAACACTTGCAGGACTTTTAATTGCATATCGTTTACGGTTTAATGTAGATTCCGTTTTCAACAAACAATTTATGTAAATATACACACGTGTATACATACATATATTCACTTCTGTGAGAGTTTTTCAATTTTTCCGGTATTTTTCCGAAAGACCTTGACGTATAGGCTTGTAAGGTTGATGTAAATTATCTCGCCGATATCCGCTAAAACCCGACGACGACGTACCCAGCGCAGCAGAAAGCCGCGGAGACAAATCAGAAATTAATGACGGCGGCAAAGTCTCGTGCGTACCGCAAAATCATTAAATTATACGCGAATTCATAATATTATATACATTACATGCGCGACCAGGACTGTACACGGCTATAACAGAGGGACGCGCACGTATTGATATTCAGTCTGCGACCGGCCGCCGCCGCCATCGGCATGAGCGGTAGCAGCGGGTGGGCGGGGGGAGATGCCATGGGAAGACGACAAGAAAGTTACTATATGACAGCACATGGCTAATTGGATCGATAAATCGTTGGTACGATGTATAACGAAGATTGCGATCTTTGGCACACAACGACCACATCACCGCTCTCGCGCGCGCGCGCACGCCGCCGCTGCGCTCGTATCGGCGAGTTTTATTGTTTCGCGATTGCAGCCGTAAGTATACATGATATATATATAAATATATATATAGTAAATAAATTATACATGTATACACGAGCCCACAAGCGTTTTCTCCGGTTTTATTTAGTCATTTTTTATTATTCGCTCCCCGAACGGTTCCGAGGCGAGTATAATGCGACGCGCGCATTACATTATTTTATATATATATATATATATATAATGTACGAACGACGAGGTTTTTCAAATTTAAGGGAGAAAAAAAAATATACTGCTCCGCCGGAACAAACGGGTTGTGAAAATCCATAATTAATGCGGACGTCACCGTGTCTATGTGGCATGTGCATACGAGAGAATGGCCGAATAATAAACACTTCGACGTTTGATTCGAGAGAAAAAAAAAAACTCTTCGAATACGTGATAATATCTTTACGTATTATAATAATAATATGACGCATTGGCTCGGGAAATAATTAATTTACAACAATTACTATTGTTTATCGTTTCGTTTAACTTTATTACGTCGACGAAGCAAATGATCCAAGACAGCTGTAACGGAGAGCTTTCGACATTGAAAGAGCGATGAGTATACTACAGTGCTCAGACACCGGAGGTTGGAAAAACAAAAACATACTGAAGTTAGTTCTACTAAAATACATTATTGTACCAATGTATTCATTCAGTGGTTCTTAACCTGTGGTACGTCTTCCTGGTCGTACATGCAAACAATATAAATAGAATGATAAATAGTATGAATTGATTGAAATAGTATGAAAAATATATTTTTGTGCTAGATACAAATTTTTTCCTGACCGTAAGTCCGTAACAAATTCCATGTAACCGATCTTCTGTTCAGTTGATTATGATGTTATTGTTCTGTATACAATTAACCTATTTTAATAAAAAATTAATCTAAGAGTTAAAAAAAAATCGAGTAAGCCATAGTAAGATTAAAATATTTAAATAATAAAGCTTATAGTTTCTCGTTTATAGTTTTTTCCATGCCAAAAACATATTTACGATTCATAGATTTTCCTTGCACTTTATACGTATAATTAATTTACATGCACTTCACACATATGTATTTATAATATAATGTAGAATATATTATTTGTTTGCCCTGCTCTGAATTCCAAACGCCTAGTCCTAATTAATTTTCTTAGATCTCTCAACTGCCCCTTTAATCTCCATTCGATTCTAAATTCTAATTGCAACTTCACCATTAAAATTATCATTAATTTTATTTTGGATGCTGGCTTTACTATATATAGTAGTTATTTATGTGTTTTAATTTAACTCAATTCCGTATTCTAACATTGTGTAATTGTTGAGCTGTATTAGTGTTATTACTTAAAGCTATAGTAAAAAAAATAAAAAAATAAAAAAATAATGTATAATATATTTTATAATATAATATAATGCATTTATATGAACTTAACAAGTTGTTCGTTACATCATTCGGTTTATAATGACGTAACGGTTTAAAATTAATTTTTAAAAAGTGACTTATCTAACTTAATTTAACTTAAAAGTAATCACGCATTAAGGTTTTGGCTGATTGCCCTTCCACGTATTTTCCTCAGATACTCGGCGGCGGTCCGTGACATTAAAGACTATACATTTACGGGGCTCCCCGTACCGCAAAATGTTACGAACCGCTGCGGTCTTTTTTTACTATACCGTGCACGTTAAGTCGCTTTAAACGCAAAACCAATTTAAAGCACTTTGAGTACGACACTGGGTATTGTTGAAAAACGGTTATTACGGGTATTGTTCGCGTTTTCGTCGAATCGTGCGCGCAGGCGAGTTATCAACGGGCAAACACACGGCCAGGAGTGTGGAAAACCGTTCTGCACCTCTGTGTTGCGGAGATCGGTCTTCGCATTCCGCCGGCTTGCAGGTAGGTAATTAGCATTTATACTTGGCTCGGCGCGCGGACGATTAGCGATCTGAATACGAGCCAGGCGCGCGCGCCGTACTATTATTATAACGCAGCGCCGAGCGAAAACAGTGGGAAAAAAACGATATGGTACGTGTTGTGGCTAATTAATTGCGTTTTTCTCTAGTTTGCAAAGCGTCTCTCGCGACTGAATCGTGTGCGACCCGGCCGACGGAATTTCCACGCGAAAACGGTAACGAATAACAATAATAACCACGTGGTGGGGTTGCGGTGGCGGTGGGCGAGGGGCGGTAGTAGCCGAGACGCGTACCTATAAACTATACGTTATACACACGCGTACATTTTTTTTTTTTTTTAATGAAATATTGATTTTTACTCATAAAACGATTCAGTTATTTGTGATTTTATTAATCGTTAATCTCATAATTTTCATTTATTTTTACCCATATCTGCGATCATATGTTCGGATTCCGAGCGCCTTATGTATACCCCTGCGAGTGTTTAAATGTCATCTTTTTTTATTTTTAGTGGTCTTAAATACATTGAAATGTGTATAGGCCATGAGTATAGTGCATTTACATTATTTACATTTTGCATTATTAAATTGTACAGTTCAGATTTTTTAAGAAATAAAATTAGGTTCCTTATATCTTGCGGGTTGGGACACAAGGCTTGACAGATTTGTCCGGAGATGTGTAATCGGATGCGGTATAGCGTTTGAATTTTAGAGTTAAATATCATCTGAAATCATCCTAACAATTTTCTCGTTGAACCGAATCGTTTGGATTTAGACGGGAATTTTCTGCACGCGAATCAAATATATTATAATTATTATTACACCAATACACGTGTATATATTACAATCGCATGCATTGAAACATTCATTGACTCGCATTAAAATCACCTCTTCCGATCCAAAGCTTCATTCGGTGGACAAAGTTGTAATCCTGCACGAAGGCGGTTGTCGAGGACAGAACGACCCTACTCATCACCTTCCCCTGTAGTTCTTACGGTGACGCGGTGAAAATCATTCGTTTATATTCGTCAATACGATAATCTGCTCAACAGCGCGCCCGTTTTCCGAACGTCTCACAGACCGCACAGCTGCGCGACGCATCCGAAGCGTGTGCGGAAGGTACGCTCGCTCGGTAACATAACCGCGCGGTGAAATCACGTACACGTAATGAGCATCGTGAGAAAGTCGGCAAGTGTCGAAATGTAGACGAGCGTACACGCGTATATGAATATACAAATAACAATATGTACGAGTATTGTTCGTGTGTAATATGTATGTACGTGTGCATAATTTTTTGGGCGTAATTTCTTCCGAAAGGCCGATTTTTCGCACCCAGTCGAAGCGCATTATATCATCGTCTGCGCCGACGTCAAGAAGAAAAGAGTAAAAGAAAAAAAGCTTATTGTTGTCGTTCACTGCCGTGCGCGGGCACACAACAATTGCGCGTGTGTGCTCCGCGCGTCCGCGTACACGTACGTACGCTTACGTTAGTGTGTGTGCGTCTCGGCCGCCGATTAAAACGATTGTCCAGCCGAGCCGGGCACGCCGTGACAGTTGCGCGCGTACGATGATTTACAGTCTCTCCGGAGCCCGCCGCCGCCGCCGCCGACAGCAGCCCGCGCAACGATATTTATTGATTTTTAATAGTGCCGCGTTTTAATGCGTTCCGCCGCGGCCGTCAACAACACGGCATATTTTAGAAAAAAAAAAAAAAAAACGTATACAATATACACATCTACACGCGTAGGCTTGTGTACGGTATACGGCGGTGCACGGAGAGAGATGGAAATAAGGTGTATACCGCGCGCGCATTACACTGCACGTGTATACAGAGTCATCCGCGTGTTGTTCGCGTTGACGATAGGGTATACCGCGGTATCGTACGCGCGCCACCTGGACACTCGTAGCGTGGTTTCACATTGTCGTGGTTAGTATAATCGTCGATGGTAATATAAAATTGTAATTTCAAATACCATTATTATCATTAACATACTTTATAGGATATATGAAATAAGTATATTAAAACACGATCCCCCCCCCCCCCCAAACTTGTAAATTTAATTATCACTTATGGGCGCCATTCACGTTCTCCCGCCCGGCTCTCTGCATCGCCTATTTATCCCCCGCTTTACGGTAGTTTGCGGCACATAATAATACACGTACAGTTCACTGTCATTGCACGGGAAAAGACGCCCTTGGGGTTTCGAGTTTCGAGTTTTCGGTAAGTATATAGTTTCTACGGCAGACGAACGAGCGGGGCGATGTACAAAGACTCTGTAAAAAAAACACCGTTCGAAACGCCGTCGCCTCGAGATCGCGGGAAAATATGCGAAAACCGATCGTTATTCCGACGCCGCGAGAACGTGCGCGACAAGAACGCTACCCTGTTACGGGGCACGGCGTGGAATTTCCGTAACGTGTACTCGCCCACCCGGTTTCCGGATTCTCACACACGTGGCACCGAGCGATCGCGACGGCGCGTGATTCCGATGGATATTACACGCACAAGGGCAAGTCAAGTAGCTATCGGCCGCCGAGTAACAATTGTTGATACACCCGCCGCGGTCCAATCGTCAGGTCGTGTTCGATAATAGTACGTGATTGTATAACGTGCGCGTCGGGGACGTGTGAGATTGCACACGCCCGCACTGACAAACGCGTGTAATTTTATTATAATAATATTAATACCACTTTGCACGTATACGACTTGTGTTAGGAACTATTATTGTAATCGTTATTATAGTTATTATTATGCGTGATCGCCCGCAGGAGCTTGTGCCCGTGCCGCCGTTTCCATTTCCTTCCAATTAAACAACGTCGCGCGCGTATGATTTATAATTTAATTTGAAACTAATTAAACGAAAACGGTCCAGTGTACGCCTTTTTTGTTGTTGTCTTCTCCCGTTTCGCCATCGCCCGTTCGTACGCCTCGTACTCTTGTAATGGTATTCGTTTTATTATTATTAATTTTCTTTTCTTTTCATTTTTTTTTTTTTTGATTATCGCACCCAAAACGCGTTTCCCGCAAGACAAATGTGCTCTCGCACCTCTCGGTCGGAATCGTAATTACGTTTACATCGTCTTACAACGGCGGCGTGTACCAATACATATATATTATACTTGCGGCGCTCGCGGCCATAACAATAATATATTACAGCCGAGCTCGTGCATACGTTTCGTTTGTACGGGAGCGAAATTATTCCACGCCGCGTACACAATGCACACAGCGGTGCTATAATATTAAACACTGAACCTGGTATCTGTTTCGTCCAAGTGAACCGAGATAACACTGCGTAACGTATACCGCGCGCGCACGACAAGCTCGATAGTATGTAGTACATAAAGCCGTTATCGAACGAAAAAGTGCTTGATACTAAAGTTTGTGAATCAAAGCTTATAACATAAAAGGTGGAAGCGGGACCGTGGTTAGATCAGCGATCGGTGGGAGAAGAATGCTGCAGATATCGAGCAGAGGAACATGGTATGTGTGGAAGAGAACTAACGAACGGATACAGAATGCGTAGGCATTTTGAAGTTAAGTTCGGAGATAAGTCAACAACGTAAGAAAAGAAATTTGAAAGAAAGGAAACGTTTATGACTGCGATGTCTGCGGCCGGTGAGGCTGATGAGTTGGAGATCTCGCAGTAGTCGTGTGGTGGTAAGTGGGCAATTTTCATACACTGATTTTGCTTATAATATTTATATTGTATGAAGTATGTGTTCTTTATCGTCGCGCAAACGTTTTTTTACACAAATCACGGATTTTACTGCGATTAAAGCCGACGCGACGTCTTATATTAATATTGTTATTATTATTATTACCATACGGGAAGTACTACGTAGTCCGTTTAATTGAAATCGTTATAGTTACTTCAGATTCGGCCGAACAACATTTATCATATAGGCGTGGTGAGAATCATTATTTCGCATACAAACGTGTGTATACGTACGTATACGTATAGCGGCTGAAACGACGAGTAACATATTATTATTATGACTTGTTAGACGCGCACGGGGAATATTATCCGTACACGGATTTCGGTTTGTGACATGTGTCAGACAACAGATCACTCGCGCATCAACTCGACAATGTTTATTTTTATTTCATAAACGAAGCAATCCGTAGAACGTATGCCAATCAGCGTATATACGAGGATTAAACATCATATTTTGAAAGACTGAATATATTGTTTTGTTCCCGTTGGAATAGAAAATTGTGTGACAAAAGCAAAACCTAAATCGACAGGACCTCAAGCTCGGACTCGTAACTATATATATATATAATAGTGTGATTATGTTTCAACGCGTGGTATAATATCTCGGATTTCGTTGTTTCACTCGGTCCCGATATGAAAATTAAATTATCTGATATTACTATTCTGAAACATTTTACCTTGTCCGTTCGCCGGAAATAAAAGGTTAAATATACGCGTATACCAGACGGCCGTTCTATTGCACAGCAGAAGCAGCGGTAGTTGTCGTTTAACTAACGTATGCGGTATGCCCATCGGCTACTATGTACAGTAAAATATTTGAAATTAATTTCATTTACTTCATAAGTATATACCGAATACGATTATGTTTTCGATTAATTCCCATGAGGATTTACAAAATAGTTAAGTCGGTTGTATTCATGTGTGAACGTTGTGCACGTAATACGCGACACACCTTATATGCATTTTTATTAATCATATGTTAGTATTTAATATAATAATTAGGTTGTTGGTGTTTTTTTTTTACACGAGTTTACCGTTCATAAAATGAACGTTGTTTTACGTCCACGCATAGAGAACTGAAGTAGACTTAACACGTTTGCCTGTTGTTTTCGAGGTATGAGCCGATTGGTATTATGACAACATTAGTAGTTTGTTATCATTAATCAAAAGAGTATTATAACAGCCAAATATTAATTGTTCAATTGACCACTAATTTTGGTCAAAACAACACTAATTATAATTTACATTAGCCATATTTTATGGTAGTACTAATCATTTAAGAGCTGTAGAATTAACAAAAACTATTTATTGCTTGAACTCTAAATAAAATGTCGAAAACCCCATAGGAGTTCGATCTTAAAATCATATTTTTTTTCCATATTAACCCTGTTACGAATGTCAAACACAGGAATTAAATGTAAAAACAATAAAATATTACAATGTAAACTCAACGAATCTATAAAATATTGTTTCGGTTGGTTTTATCGGAGCATAAACAGGAGGACCTCGGATTTTATTTGTGATTAATTAATTTAACATTATATTTAAAACATAATACAGAAACATGTTTTATAGTATATATAGCTATTTTTTAATTTACCTTATTAGGTTTATAGGTTATATTAAAACTATTTACTTATAGTTATTTTTTATATTATGCAAATTAAATTAAGTATTAGTACAGCGCGAATAACGAACACGCACACACAAACACACATACACACTTATTAGTAATTACAGTTGAACACAGATCCGTTGAATAAAATATTCTATAACCATAATTTAATCGTAATGTTTTGAACATTTGATTGAACACCGTTTGCAAAACGGAAAAGGTCTATGGATGCATAAAGACCAGTGGCTACTCGCATCGTATCTGATCTACGGTACGGGAAAAAAACTGCGGCATGCGCGATTCCAATCGACTGCCATGCCCATGGGAAATAATATAATAAATAGGAAAAAGTTAAATTTTTACAAAACGCTTATCGCCTTCCTCCGATCAATCGGTGTAATAATAATAATAATGATAATAATAATTGTAATAATATGCAAACGAGTGTATAATACGTTTATAGCTGTGGCGCGCGTATATATTAATAATAATATAATGTGCAGTCCTTGCAGACTCGTTAAGATAGATCAATTACGGATAAATCGATGGCGATCGCCGATAAACCGACCACGTCTGTGTACGCGCGGCGGCGGTCGGCGGGGACGAAACGCGATTTATTGGTCGGCCAATACACGTAATATATCGCCAACGGAATATAATATACGCTCGTCGATTTGACACGTCTCTGCCGACGCCCAAGGAGTTTGCGGTTCGCCGATTACAATAACAGTACACGCACACAATTACACCGTAATCTTATTGAAATATATTACACTATCGTACGCTTTATAAATATGATACGGTTACACAATCATGATGATTTTTCGCTACTGAATTGTATACAGGGTGGTGACATCGCTGCCGGTATCTAATGAGATATTCGAAAACTAGTCCGCGGGCACAAAAATTTAAAGTGGCGTCGAAGATAGGAATTTAAAGTTATCTCTTGGGATAAATCCAAAGTTAAATAGAATAGTACTTAGAAAAAAAATCGTTTTTCAATATTTGCGATATATCTATAAATGTGTAACGTAATTTATAATAAAATAAAAGAATCTAACGAAAACGAAACTTGCAGTTCAAAACAGGGACTTGCAGAAACGCTAACCTGAGTAAATCCTTACGATTCGAATGCGCACCCACTTAATTCGTCAATAAAAATTACAGTATGCATTCTGATATCACTGTCTATGTACTAGATGAATTTGTTTTTAGCACTTCAAGTCAATATATTTTCGTCAGAAAAAATTAAATTTTACCTCTGCAGTCCCACACGAGCAAAATAAAATTGAAAACTCTGAAAATACTCGTAACACGATAATGCTGTTAGACGTTGGTATACACTTTAAACCACAAGCATCTGTATAAATCCATGAAAACAGAGAGCGGTTATTGTAATGGATTTCTCCATTTACACCAAGAGAATTTAGGCTTACATCCGTGCGTTTCGATTATTTTATTTTTATATTATAATATCAGTTAGTAGATTTCGTACCAACGCCATTTTTTCCGATCAGATCCTTGAAGAAATTAATTACATTCCTGTGTAGTCGGATGATTTATATTTTATTTAATTGACCCGTTCGAGGCTCAAGTCTGGTCATGGCCAGACCATATTTTTGGGATGGTGGTAATGGGTACTAGGTAAGGTGAGTGGATAAGTTGATGCATAGCTGCCCCTTTGATGTTAAGAATAATTAGGCCGCAAAATGAAATGAAGGTTCTGTGATAAACCTATGTCAAGTTACAGCACACATTACAGTATAATACAGAAGTATTAACTAGGTCTTTGGAATAGGTTGGGCTTATGTTATTTTTTCTTCTTGAAACATTATTGCCATCCTAAAAATGTACTATTATGAATAGTGATTCAGCTTGATTGAAAAAATATTACATTGATAAAATAACATGTTGAATTTACTACGAGCTGCGAAGACATCTATTTTTAAGACCGTCCGTATCGCATTAATGGGGGATCCGCGCCACCCTGTATACGAAATAAATAAATAATTAAACGAAACGCACGCGGTAAATATAAAACTCGCGGCGTGTTCGTTCATTCCATATCATTATATTCTCCAGCAGCTCGTGTCTTATCTGTTGGTAGTGATCAGGAATTGATAATTTAATTGCGTTCTCCGTCGCTGGTGCTGGTGCTGCTGCTGGTGCTGCTGTAGCTGTTGCTGTTGTGTTACAGCTACTGAACCACACCGAGAGACAAACCGCGTCATGATCGTGTAAAACGCGATCGATCGATCAGATCCCGGTCGGAGTGCGTTAATCACGCGCGCTGCCCATTACCATATTATTATTATTATATTAGAATATAATACATTTAAACGTGATGAAATCGGATGTTATACGGCCGTAGGTATTTAATCCGGATAATCGGACGACTTAACTGTACGTATAATATTTCATGAAAGGAATAGTATACTTATGCGATACGGTATCGGTGTCTTTCAGATATGCAACGTGAATATTTTTTTGTTTTAATTCCTTGTTCAGGAAACGATGTCACATTCGAGTCGATTCCATTCAAATCAAACGTCACTATTCAATACAAGCATACATACATTCTTAATGAAGAATCCGTAAATGTTTTGTCAAACACTCAAACGTTACGAGTAACGAACGTTGTAGCGTTGAAAATCTTCGGAACGTGAAATTGAAATAGTCGTAGATCTTTAATGTACAAACACAACAAAATAAACCAAGAGTTCGCAATAAGGTTAAAACGACACTAAATTTCATATCGATGGAGTGTTATATTATGTGTAATATATAATCAATGTAAATAAATGATATTATATTTATTCGTTTCTTTTTTTACTTTTCCGAGAGATTCACGCTTTGCGTGTTTTGCGAGTATAAATCGGGATATACGTCTGGAAGCTATCGTAGTTTTTTAATGTTACATAGGTACTGTTTATAATGATTTACTGTAATTGTGTATATATACGCATTCAACAGCAATCACCACCTATTCGCACAGTAGCCGTCGCATGCCGAGTGATGTATAATCTCGAGTGTAATCAATGTGTTACAGCCACACTGGGCGACAAGTGGGGTGTGCCGTGTGTGTTTGTGTATGTATGTGCGTGTATGTGTCTGTGTGTGCGTGTGTCTGCGTGTGTGCGAGAGAGAGAGATAGAGTGAGAAAGATTTAATTAACGTGACTGTATAAAAATTTAATAAATTGTTCTTGTATACATATTTGCATTTTATCGATACCCGATGTCGAAACGCGTTTTCATGTGGCGGAACGACAATCCTTATAATATTATAATAGACTTATACTACTACAGTTATACATATATGTACCCTACAGTTATTTCATACCATGTAGGTACAACGATGCGTTGCAAAATGTCCACATATTTTAGAGATGACGATGGTACGTCGATACAATATCAAAAATTCAAAATCGGAATTATACGCGGGTGATATAATCATATCAAATATTATTTAGTGAATGTATTAAATCTCAATTGTTGTTCATTTGAAAAATCCTGTCTGCACGTATACTCTAGGAATCGGATTTATTTTATATCAATTATAAAACGATTGAAGTATTTCGCGATCATATACTAGTTGACCTGCTTCTGAATTACCTTAATACATTTTATTGTTTTAAGTATAGAATATTTGAAATTAAAAATCGGTATAGCCGATATGGTATTATAATAATGTGAAAACATGATCAAAGACACTTTATTATTACCGATATTGACTATTGATAATCACAAAAGAAATTATCGTGGATAACTGGCAAAATACTAGTTGTGATTTTGAGACGAAAAATTCTAAACCTAGTGCATAAGTTGTCTAAATGTACATCATCATTGAAAAATTTAAATAGTAAAGTTCCTAAATCTAATTATAAGTAATCAATGTATTGAGTTTGATCATATTATATAATGATATAACTGAAGAAAATCCGGAATATTTAAAAGTATATTGATAAATATGTTTAGGGTTCGCGTGTGATCATTTAGATCACTATTAGAGCTTTATCAGACTTATGTAATGGGCAACTAGCAGAGCAAAGATAAGACCGCTCATTTAATTTATAAACATTGTTAGACACACAACATTTAACGGCCCAATATTTATTACTTATTATAATTCATAGTTGGCACTTTATCCGACCGATTTCGAACAAGTGCAGAAAATACAATTTAATATTGTAGTTGATTAGCGATTTGTTGAGAATCGATCAGATAATGAATCGTGGTGCAACCTCACGAACGTAACTGCAGCCAGAACGGAGTCATTTAGTTTATTAAAAAATCACATAAAAATAATTTTTATTATAATGGAAATACCGTGATGAATTAACTCAGTAGTTTTCTTAGTTATAACTTTATAAGGGAACGATGGCACATCTTTATCAGGATTATACTTACTTTTATACATCCAGTGTGCATATCCTTATTATTTAAATTTGTACGGCGGCGTGATTTCTACGGGGACCGTCTTCGCGGCGGTAGTTTTTAATTAACGCGAGGGAAATATTCGTGTCCTTAAAAACCAACAAACGCGCGCGCACACACACACACATATACACACACACACACCCACACACACAAAGACACTGACTTCGAGATGCATACGTCGTCGACTGGTGCAGTGTGTTATAATAATATTATCTTGGACGACTGCACTGCCGCCCGTTGATTATTTCATCATTCCCCTTCGCATATGTAAACGCATGAGTATAGTTACATAGCGTTCATTTATTTATTTATTTATTTACATATATGTTTGTTTTATACGTATAATGCGCGCGGCACTCGTCGATTTAATTAACCCCGGGGACGCTTATAATAAATACTCCGCGCTGCACATTATACGCACACCATCCGCAGCACTGCACATTGGTATACAATATACGGTGCGGAGACAAACGCGCGCAGAGATTCGACACGAGTTTGTGATAGCCATGCTAATTTACTCACGACTTGTTCACTTTCAGTCGGTATGATGTTGTCCACACTCAAGCGAGCGCACGCACCCGCTCGGTGTGCCGACTCGCGAAAGGAGAACGTACCGTGGACTGCTCTGTACGGAGAAAAATGAATAAATTGTTCGTACGCGCATACATTTGCGCCGACGTCGTGTGTAAACGCATAGCGGGAAATATCAGCAAAACATATTACGGTAACAACGGTCTAATATTTTTACCAGACGCTTTGAGGAAGAACGCGAAACGATACTCCCGACTCGAGGCTGGGCACACTCGAATTGCCTCCCATTAATCCCTCGAGTTGCCTCCAGTACATTTTTAAAAAAAAAAAGTTACTCCAATTGCCACCTATTTGAAAATTTACCATTTTCCCGAATTGATACAAACTGTAGATTTATGTTTCGATCGTCACCTTAACGCTTACAACAGCTGGTAACTGTAATTCTGTTATACTTTTAAGGAGAATCAGAAATTATTGTTTAAATTCGTTAAAACAAAATATGCTGCTAGCTTATAAAAATAACTAGTACCACGCTTGTGAATCTAATTAACATTTTTCTTCAATAAATTATGTTTTCATGTCCAAAATAGTAGATACTCGGTATCTTAATATATAATTATTTTAAAATGTAATTATAATATAATCTAATTATTTAAAAAAAAAAAAAAATACCAAGTCAGAGTACATATTAAGTACCTTATAAACATGTTACATTTATTTTCGAACAATTGTTTTCCATTTGAAGATTTCTGTGGTCAGTCTAGTAGTCACGTTTTTCAGCGCATACTCGCGGTCCTAATTTTCGGTGCGCGCTCTTCCGGAAGTACAGGACGTCATCGGAACGATAGTAATAATATGCGTGTTACCGACGTTGTCACGGGAATCGCGCGACAAAAAAGCGGTTTGTCGACCGGATGAATTTTCCAAAACCGCAGTAATGACCGGTGCTAATCGCCGGAGTCGCGGTGTTCTCTGTCTCGCGGCACGGCGGCCCGAAGTTCGCGCAACCAACCGGAAGCGTGGAAACGATATATATATATATATATATAATATATTGATACTTCCGGCGCAGCCGTTTGCCCGCCGATTTTCACGCTAATATCACTACCGCCGACCAATGACGGCGAGGACGACGCGATGACGTCTGTTACACGTTTAACGCAACAATAAGGTGTAATATATTTTATTTACGGTTAAAAGGGTTGAAAAATTAATGGTTCCTACGCACCCTCGTGAAAAGTCCATTGTTCGACGACGGTATGTCTTCCGCGAGCACTCGTCGTCTTCGTACGCGAGTAAACGATTCGATACGCGATACGTCTATCGATAAGCCCGACCGGCCAAAGAGCATCGGATAGTGATGAAAACATTGATTTCGATGAACGCGTATAACGACGTGCGCCGCGAGTAGGATTTTCTACGGTGCAATATTACACGCTCGGGCGGGTTGTCTTTTTTAAATAAAATTGTATTTAATTACACCGAGCCTTGCCTTAAAAACATTACTGCTCAACAATTACGACAAGTACATTGACAAAACGGCTAATATTCACGGATAATTATTTTGATTATACAGTGATAATCGGATTAAAAATATAACTTAACAAAGGTAAAATAGATTATATGACGGTTTTACAAGGGTGTGACAAAGTTTGTGGCCGTTTGCATTATTAAGAAGATATGATATTTTTGGAAATAAATTTGTTCAAGAGGGTTGATAAGAGGGAATAATTAATGGGCTGATGAGAGAGTTTTTTTGTGATATCAACTGACATAAGATATTAGAAATAGGTTCGGTTAAATAATTTTTGAGTTGCCCGTGGTCGCCTCTGCATAAGACTTTACGCCAAATTTTTCCTTGAGCCGGGCACGTGCGAACGAGATCTTAGCTGTGGTGGGCCAACAATTTTTTGGCACTTTTGATGTGACAAATGGTGCAACCTCAAGGTGGTGTTTCTTGTGAGAGGAGTTTAATTTATTCTTTAAAATATGCACAGCCACTGTAATTCGTAGTGTGTGCACGAGTACATAAAGCGCCGCGGCGTTTTTAAAACGCTGCATAATATTATTTATGGTACACGATATAATGTGTTCGACAGTGCACACGTTTTTGATAACGATGATGTATATTTTGCATCAAAATTCGTAAAATGTATTCTTACTTTGGTCCTCAACCAAGTGCAGCTGATGGGTGAACTGCAAAATGAACGAAAACTACAATTACAGTGGTTGAAATTGGTTTTTGTATTTTAGTAAAGCTGTCGAGTTTGCTCCATCAAAAAATTGACTTTCCTTTTAACGCCACTTAGGAAAAAAATTCCGGCTGCGTGCGTGTTGTTATTTCATCTCGACATGAACGCTTGGATTTATCTCAACCACTCGGTATCGTATAATTATATATATTATTTAGGATAATGATGAGTATAACAACATTAGTATTCGCTACAGTTGCGGTTTCGTCATCGTTGACGAGATTGACCGATGAGTACCTCCACACATATTGTATGTATCGGTAAACGTTAAAAACCAGTTTGTGCAATCGGACCGACATTTTAGACGTGATAAACGATTACCTGTACATTATTGTTTCTCATACTATATGGCAATTTATGTACGCGTTCACACACACATAAATATATAATATAAGAATATTTATTATCTAGCTTCATCTATTTTTTATATAAATGTATTCAAATATTATAAAACGCGGGTCTAATAAACTCGTGTACGTCAAGGTGCTGTGTTTTATCGCGGGCAAACGACGAGGATTATTCTACCAACGGAACAAGGAAACCGATAAAGTCCGATTAATGTTGCAGTGCCCGTAAAGCCGCAAAAAACTCAGTGCACACATAAAATGCGTTTACACGAACACTATTGCATTCAGAAAACGGAACATTGCGGAAAGAAAGAAAGAGTCGTTTTTCAGCGAATAACAATGTAAAACGTGTACATACGAATGTAACGGTGGCGGTGACCGCACGAGCGCATAATAATATGCAGGAGTATACGCTACAGATATTATAATATATCGTGTTGGGAATCAATACCGACAGTTTATCGGGCATAACGTTCTCGAAATGGAAACTCAGTAAAATTTTTTCGATTTTCGATATGGTTCCTGTGCAAAGTTTCGGACCTTACATCGTCGTTCGAAAAATGTACAAATACATCTGTTACATATAGATCATATTGGTTCAACAACATAAATGTGAAATGGTATTTTGTTGGTCACCGGTATTCCGTGAAACCACTCGATTCAATCGTCATGTAGTTTTTTTTAACTGAGAGTACCTATATCGCGGTAAAAGGTTTTAGGCGTAAATTACATTTTAACAGTAAATATTTATATCGAATATAATATACTTATGCGATCTTGCTATGGAGACGACAATGGTATAATATGTAATAATTTCATCGTGTTACGTCCGTTCGGTTTCCTTAAACATTGATGCGCAACGTCTTACCTCGACGCTCATTTATTTCATCGGCCGTTTCACAGACGGTCGACAATCTTTATTCAATCGACATTTTGGTGTTGTTGGCACATAGGCACAACAATTCGTATAAGCGTTTATTTTATCCGAAAAAAAAAATCGCTGACGACACGATGAAAAACCAACGTGGGTACACACGTCATACGATTAAATGCAAAAAGGCCATTTCCTTGCAAAGGACCTTAAAACAACCCATCGCGTAGTCGCGTCCCGAACACTCGACGCGATCGTTGCGCACTATCTTTCCCACACGTGACGCGCAGTCGCTATTTTGGCAATCCGTTTTCGAATAACCGCACGCGAGGGCGGCTATATGTCTCATGAGTAAAACCTATCGAGTTAAAATGTTTTACAACTATTTGTATACATTCATTACGTGCGCGTCATCATCGGCGGGTCTCGTGCGAACCGCGTGATGTTTTATACATACGTAAACATTTAGCTGTTCCACGTCGCATGCAATCTCACCACTATGGCGATTATTATTAAATAAACGTCGATTTGTTTTCACGCAGACGATACGCGGCGCGCAAAGTGATGGTGGATACGTCTTCGTGTCGTCGTCGGTTCGTGATCCGCGCGTACAGCACGCCTGTGCGTAACAGCGCTAACAGTCTTTTCTTTTTTTTTTCTCTTACTTTTTTTTTTTTTTGGACTTCGCTATAAGTACTGCGTACAGTTATACGACAACAATTAATAATGCAATATAATAATATATCGTTTTGCGCTGTAATGCACGCGGTCAATGTAATAACTACGCGCGTGACAATGTGACATGTCGTCTATAAATTATATATCATACGCGAAGCGTCTATAAATTATATATACGGTAGATGATATTACTATTATTATTATTATTATGAAAACGTCAAGTACCTATATATAATACTATGAATACTACGAAACGATGTGAAGAATGAGAAAAAATGGATAAATATATATGGGATATAATAGTATGACTAGTGACTACTTTTACACGTTGAACGCGTATTCGCACGAGCGCGCTTCGTCAACCGCGGTCATCCGTACGCAGATGTCAGACCTTGGACCGTTTTCCCGTGTACAATAAGTACGCGAATAATAATACAAGATGGCTTCACCGGAGACAGGACTGACGACGAAAAGTTCGTGATTCGTAGACGCGATCTTAAAATTTACAAGTCCGTACGCCGTATTTTCGTTTCGTCACGATCCAACTATTGGCATTTTTCGGATGAATAGATAAATGTATCTAGATAATTATTTATTCGTCTTTCATTTTATCTAGAAAAACAGTTGCAAGGGATATATAGACTAAATTAGATAAATTCATCTAGATACATTTTTTTATGGATCAAAATCGCCAAAACTGTTCAAACGATTATTGAAACTTACAAAGTTCAACAAATTTTGCGGTGGTGTGTCTGACTTAACGATAAAACTAAACGGCCTGAACCTTGTTCTTCGTTTTACCGATTTTCCGTGCATTAAAAATTATTTATTTTTTTTGTCAATTGCATTTTGGTTAAAACGGTATGGTGAATGGTTTAGTTTTAATATTTTTGTGTGTGCAAATTTTGATAAGTGTTGGATAAGGTGTGTAAATTTGATAATATTAAAAATAAAAACGAAAAGTTACGTGGTTTAACCGGTTTATTCCACGTTGTATAGCATGATTCCATGATTCCGCAATAAAACATATCAACCCCAAACCGACTTAAAGTCGAAAAAATGTTGAATTATTTTCCTTCGTTTATGTATTATATATTATGTAATAAATATAATGCGCTTAGCTACAGCTACCGTCTTCGATCTCGTGGAAATCGAGCAAGTCGTTCAAAGATGCAATAAATAGGTTATCTGCGAGCAAATACTCGCACGCAGGAAGATTAAACTTAACTTTACCTAAATATTAGGGGTTAGGACTACAGATATTTCATATTTTTGAATCTAATGTTTTGGTAAAACATTTAAAAAGTCTTTTTTTTATTTCCATGGTATTAAATAATACACATTTTTCCTGGAAACTAAAAAAATTATTAAAAATTATGAGGTAAATAAAAATAAAATGTTAAACGTCAACATTTTTAGAAAAATAAACTCTCTTAAATTTTTTTCAAAAATGATTAAAATAATAAAAATATAAAAAACTAAAAATTAAGTTTATTCAAATTTTTAAATGTTTGTACCTGTGTTTCATTTGAAAAACAGAATTTAAAAATCTTCGTTATCTCAGGAGACAACGCAAATCCTCGGCAGGACACCTTTACATAGTATAATAAAATATAGTACCTGCAATAATTTAAAAAAGTTCGGTCTAATTCCGATCGTTATTTCCCATCAAACTGCTGGAAATTCGACTAAACGGCATATAATATTATTAACATTCGAGAAAAATCACTAGCGTGGTACGAAATGACGTAACGTTTATTTTTTAACGACGATTCGATACACTCGTGCAATACCTTAAGCTATTGATGGACGCAATCAAACAATGATTATCTGTTTGTTTATAATGTATTTTCGTGTGACGAAAATAATTATGACATTACCTGTATTTATTCAAAGACGAAACAAACACGACATAACGTCATTATCATGACTGTTGACTGTCGATTGTAATATTTATTATTGAATTATCAAAATATTGCTTTAATCTGTTGACTACTTTATGGCAATATGAACTTTATCGAAAAAAAAAAAAAAAATAATAATTGTTATACTATTATTTATAATACTATGTAATATTGTTACGTGACTAATATTAAACTAAGATTATTTTGTACAAAAAAAGATTGACTAAAATATTGCTGATCGACTCGAGTGGTTTTTGAATAAAATTTTATCTTTATTAGAATTAAATAAAAATAACCATGTAGTATCATATTATATAATTTAAGTAATGAAAATTATTATGCCGTATTTTATCCTCGAAACGTTCAAAGGAAATCACGCTATTTAAGATTGTACATTTTACACGTTGTAACTATAGTTCAGTATATAGGTGCTATATATTATATAAATAAAAGAGAGATGGCGCAATCGGCAAATATTAGTTCTGTATCGCCTTGGTTAAGACAAAGGTATAAAATATAATATGATATGTTTTTAATACTGCGCAAGCAAACATGAAGTAGGTCGACTTATCAGCGTTTTAGACCGTCATGATATAATCACCATCCATATGTATATTTCAAGAGGTAACGAAATTCCACGTTTTATAACGTTATAATATTTCGAAACGTTCTTATAGTATGCAAGGATATTGAACGAATTCAGAAAATAAGTGAATTCAATGCCCAAATTAATGTACGTCATATTAGTTGTGTTCAAACAAGGCGGGGAATATTAAAGACGCTCAGGAAGTATACTTAAGCGCTATCTATCGGTGGCGCGTAACTCGTTTTGTGCGCGCAGAGTCGTTTGATCCATCCCAGAGGGCTGTAGCTGGCTCGTGCAATTGTAAATATCTTTACTGTCGAGCGGTAGATAGCGGTCAACCATATCAAAAACATATTTTCAGGAATACAATATTTTCGTCGTATTATTTTTCACGTCCTTTTTTGTTTAGTCCTTTTCAGATGAGTGTGTCACAAGAGCGTATTACTTCCAAGGGCGATACAGTGGCGGTCACTAGGGCCATTCATGCCACCACGGCTTAGATCAGTGGTGCACAACCAGCGGCCCGCAGCCCAGGTTTTGTCCGCGAAGGTATTTTTAAAATAAAACAAAATATTCAAAAAAAGTAAAATACAATTTTTTTTTTATTAATATACGAATTCTTTTTAATATATATTCTAAAAATACAATAATAATAGTACTAATAGTTTTAAAGAAAAACGTTTAGTAATTTTTATGTGCAATTTGACCTTGTGTTTTTCGTTTACTAACAATGAACATTCTGGTCGGAATATAGTTGTACCAATCCTCAACATTTTATGAAAGTTTTATATCCGTGTGTAGCGATTTATGAACATATTTGTTTTGTTTCATTCGTGAAAATGTGTTTTCACGTAGCGAACATTTTACGATTTAATATCGATATGACCCGTGCATTTAAAACACCATACTGATCAAACTAATGTGTAGCTACAATGTCTACTTAAGATCCGTAATATTTTCAACAGTCAAAATATGAGAAAAAAAGTCCAATTTGCACTCGCATGTATATTGCATAACAGCTATTTGTTATTACTTTATTAGATTAAGAATGAGATAATGCATACTTTTATTTTTGGTGGCACGCTCAAAGATATTTGTTCACCAAAATGGCCCGCCGAAGAAAATAGGTTGGACATCACTGGCTCTAGAGTTTAGCTATCCCAAAGTCGGCACATCATCAACATAGTATAAATACGTCGTTCTTATAACAATTGACGTTATGTTCACAATGTTTAAAAACTGACCCACAAGCGAATAGGAGTTGACGTTAAACTAATTTGAGCATGCCGGCCGCCCTACTCGGGGGAAAAAAAAGTGAAACGACGACACTGGGGTGATGTAAGAAGTAAACTACTGTACTACGTCACACCTAGTGCACTTGCATTTGAACCGAAGTCTATTCACATCGTGACGGATTCTATACAGCATAGAACGTAGTACGTACTGTATAGGAATTACATTGATATAATATATCATATTATGTTGCTCGTGAGATACACGAGTGATGAACGATTGGCAACCTTCTGTAGGCACATTCAGTTGGCGGATTTGGGGTTTTATTTTTGTGGGGAAGGGCAACATTTTTAAAACAATATCTAATACATGTTCGTACGAGAAACTCATATAATTAGGTATAAATACATGTATGCATTATTATTTGTACGTTTTGCTTAAGATGAGGATATCGAGAAGGAAGTCACGTCTGCCCCCTTTAGTTCACCTAGGTTAGGTTAGTTTTTGATTTTATAACTATAACATTTCTTATTATATTTAATTTAAAAGTCGTCATATATACGTCATAAAATGATCCAGTATACGGCAGTAGTTTAACCTTCTCTTAGTCATGGACCTTTAAGAAGTATACCTTGCTACAATCTAACCCCTTGAAAAAGAAAAACCTTTTATTTTGGTCATTATTTTCATATTATTATGTTAATTTTAAATTATATTACTATCATAATGTTATTAGTATAAATTAGAAATTATTTTTAATAATTATACGTAAAATATAATTTTCTTATTATTTGAATAAAAATGTCACGACTATTTCACTGACCCCCGATCAGTTATCTTCTACGGACTTCCTATGTAGGAGTTCGTGTATCATTGGTTAAGAAACCCTGGTATACGGTACAGATTTATCTCAAAATACACGTTTAGACTTTCAGTTATTGCTACTCGCGCTTTCGAACGTAAAATAATTTTAACACATAAATTATTAAAAAAAAAAAAACCAAAGAAGTAGAAACTGTGACAGAAAATATATTTGAACTGCGAATAGTTGTTGTAAAAACAATACGATGCACGCGATGCTGGGCATCATTTATTATTATTAACGAGATGAAAATTCAATGTCGGGTTGCGTTTTGTTAATTACCTTTGGAGATAAATTTTTAAAATTGCTTAAAATCAATCTCGTCCCGGGACGAACGAGTTATTCTTTTTAATCAAATAGTTTTCCCCTCGGCGTGACGCATAAAGTTGTATTGGATTTGTCGTCGGCAAATTGGTTTTCCTAATTGTTTTGTGTTTGCAAACCATTCGTTCCGTGATCACGTGATTAATTAGTGTAATGATATAAATGCAATATATTTTAAGCTCGTCGGTTGATAGGAAAAAAAAAGATTCCATTAATTTTGATTTAAGTCGTTTTGGGCTTTTATCTGTATTATACGGAGACCTATTACAGACATCAAAGCCGAGAATATTTCAACTGGAAACTGAATATATTAAAAATTCGTTGTATTGTTATTAACCTTACCAAACATTACCGGCGAGAACATAATATTATGGATACGTATTTTTTAAAATATAATTATTATTAATAAAAAGCCGATTATGTTTTTTTTTTTTGTTGTTGTAACGAGCACAGGACTTTGCCATACTTTGAAAAACGAAATTTACAACGAATGAAAATATTGATTTCGTCCCTACCGTTTTTGTGACTTAACGACCGACCAAGTTTGATATAATATACCGTCTTATACTCAATATAACGGTTATTGGATTCGCTTCTCAATTGGCTGGTCTCGGTTTACGAAGAAGATCGCACAGCTAAATTGCCGTGTTTCGTTTAAGGTTTGTCGAGATTTCCGCTTAGACACCGCTTGCACTGATATCGTTTTACTTTTTTCTATTACTTTTTACTGCGCACGATTATCCGGAATGTTATTGAGTGTAAGCATTGAACACGATTTACATTTTGTAATCGTAATCGTTAAAAGTACCCCCCCGGCGGATTTGACGGATCGAAACTCGTGGAGTGTAAGAGCGAGCTTCTAATCGATTCATGACCGAGTCCGTAATAATTAATTTAAAACTACGCTGTGGCATAGTCATTTTTTTGACTAGTCGGATCATATTAAAAAGTTCGTGCCGTTGACGGATCGATGAATGTATACGTATATTTTTACACGCAAACACGATCATCGGTGGATGGGTTTTTCCGTGTAAAATACAATATTGGAAGGGTAAGACCGGTGAGGGCGTGTAACTTTTCCTTCGTCATTCGCTACGTTTGTCAATATCGTTGCAGTTGTCGTCGCTGCACTGAAAAAACTTAAATCTCTCTACGACTTTTTTTTTGCGCAACCTCGACGACGACTTAAATGAGGGGAATATGTCAAAAAGGGTATTGCCTATGTAACATAATGATTGTGAAAATTAAAACTAAACAATGCTATAAAAAGCCTTCGGAGTCCGCCGTAAGTGTATTATCGAGCGCGTTCACGTATGTTTTCGCATCACTTTCGACAAAAGGTCGACAGGACACCCCCGTGGCAATACTCGACGAGCGGCGCTAGCTCGCACATTCTATTGAAATGTGACTTGATGGCACCCGTCGATAGCCGATGCTCGTAGGTCTTGCGAATGTGTGTTTTATTCTGATATCGCGGGGCGCGTGTGGGCACGCGATCGACTGTAGTTAATGCATGCGTTTGCGGACTTCGTATACATAGTTCCACGACGGTGCTACGTAATAGAGATGCGAATGTCTTATCGTAACCGTTTTCGTTAAAGCCGCGATCGAATATCCGGAGTCACTCGCATTTAGAATTTCGGGCCGCCGATAAACTGTAGGCAAGTACATTGCCGGTAATATCGTTTTTGTATTTTCGTATTCTCGATAATATTGGGGTGCATTGTTGCGAATAATAAACTGAAATCAAAGTCTAGCTTTAGAGCTGATCTTAATGTGTACGATTCACATACCACTCGCTCAATCAGCGTGTACAGCCAACACTACCATTCCAATACCTTCGGCTTTTCGAGGACACTTATCAACCAGTACAGCCTACACAACAATTTGAACACATTAAATTATACCTAATGCTTTCTTCTTTAACAGCTTCTCTTGCGATTGCGAATGAAAACGATTTATTGTAAATAAAATGTGTACTTGTTTTCAATTGTTAATGTATGTACCTATTAAAAACCATCACATCTTTCATAACAGACAGAACATTCCAAGTGAGAATAGACACAGACTTATCTCTACAACACAAAATCAAATCTGGAGTTCCACAAGGATCAGTATTGGGACCAACTCTTTTTAACATTTACTGCCATGACATCCCCAATCCTTCTAACTCTCAACTGGCAATGTTCGCAGACGATACAACAATCCTCACGCAAGATAGCGTGTTGGACTTGTCAATCGGAAAACTTCAGTCCTCATTGGACGAAATTATCTCCTGGTTCAAAAAATGAAAGCTGAAACTAAATCCAACTAATAGTGTGGCTAAAATATTCACCTTAAAAACATATAACGATCCGAGAAATATTAATATAAACAACCAGATCATACAATGGAATAGGAAAGATGACTCAGTCAAATACCTTGGTGTTTTTCTCGACGAAAAACTCACATGGAATATTCACATAAATAAAAAACTCACTCAGGGATATGCCAGTATGAGAATTCTCTACCCCTTAGTGAATTACAAATCAACTCTTCAAATGAAATCATCTCTCCTCCTCTACACCACAATAATTAGACCACTGATAACTTACGCCTGTCCTGTATGGGCTGCTGCCTCAAAAACTAAAATAAATAAAATCCAAATCCTACAAAATAAATTCTTAAGGATATGTCTCAAAGCACCGTGGTTCATGAGAAATCGACAGATCCATAACGACACAGGAATACCTCTGATAAATACATGGATTAAAACCCAATTTAAATATTTCCATGCCAAACTAAAAAACCTGGACAGTGCACGTCATTACAAAATAGGAAAAAAAACGCTCAATAGACGACTGCAGCCTAGACTTCCCCAAGACATTCTCTTAACAGACATTTCTATAACAGACTCATCATCAGAAAATGAAGATTATTAATATACTAAACTTATATTTATTATTATATTCATATATGTTATCAAATTACTATCACCCTTACTGTTAATAATTGTGTCATTTTTTAACTTATAATTATTTAAATTTATAACAAACATATTGTAATAAATTGAAAAGTTGTAATAGCACTAAATGTGCTGAAACATTTTATAATTATAATAAATGAAAAAAAAAAAAATTGTTAATGTGTGAAAAAAGTCATTGAAAATGTTTTGGACCGCTGGGAGTTTGGTAAGTACATAAACAAACCCCGGTAATCGGTGACCACTGCCATACAGTAAAAGTGCATTGGGAAAGGATTTCTTGAAAATCGTTGCTCTCAGCGTTAAAACTGTTTTGGGATGTGAATTGGATACACCTATACAGTTTTTTCACTCTTTGTTCACCTAGGATATATTATTTTGTTTCGCTTATTATGTTGATTTAATCAACTACCGACTGACGTATATATGTACACGTAACTTGTAAATTGTATAAATTAATTAAAATACAATTCATTAGAATATACGCACTGATAATTTGTGCGCTATTTCAACCCGACACTTTTTTTTTTTTACATCAAGATAGTTTAATTACCTCGGGTCGAGGCCGGATGGTCCTATTAATATTGGTTAGTAATGGCTATAATCGGTTATTTCGTTTGCGTTTGTTGAAAAGTGAAAAACGCGTGTCCGCGGTCCTGAAAACGTTTATTTTGTCTACCGTGAAAAATTCAAAAACGTTTAACGTCCAATCCCTAGTTTTATCAATCATCAGTCTTGCCACAACCATAAATGAATCGTATCGCAATCGTGTGGCCGATTTTTGTTTCATAACAGCGGAATGCCCCGAGTATGACGCGCACTGTACATCGTACGTCGGCCGTCTCGCGGCACCACCAACCGCTGAAACGCGTGCACGTTTTGGCGGCAAGACATTTCAATTCCAACTATTCCGTTTTTTGGAAAGTAAATTTCCAACGGTTCGCACTATGCAGTACTGGGCGCACACAAGTCACACGTAACACATATACCTACGAGACGGGTCCACGAGCCGAGAGTAGTTTTTAATTAAAACCATTTGCGATTTAGGTTCGCTGACTTAAAACGAGATCGTTTACAAGAAAACAGCTTAGGTTGCGAGTTCCGAACAAAACACGTCGGTCACGGAACGTGTGCCGCCGTTCGAGCAGTCAAAATTCCGTCTACGTCGACTACCCCGAATTTGATTTCCATCGAGATAAGCTATTCATGCCATCGTGTTTGCTGTTTTCGTTATAACGCTGAATCCGTTCTAAACTTCGAAAACGCTGCGCATTTTTGTTTTATACCTCAGCGGTTTTTCACTATGCTACTCGTATATTTGATAATCACACGACATCAATTAAATCCTTACACGCATGAGGCGTTTAAAAAATCCCCACCAGTCACCACCACCACCACCGTATGGTTTCGATTTCATTGCGCATTTTAAATGCAGTTGACACGTATCGTCTGAATAAATCGAATCGTTGTGGTATAGTTACATATTTTATATTCAATTACGAGGCGCGCAAAGCACTGTGGTTTCGGAAAACAGAATTTATTTTCGTTGTGCAGTTAAAACCGTTTTATTCGAAAAGATAAACTCGGAATTCCAACTTTGATACAAAGTATCTTAATTCTTATTCCATAATATTCTTCAATCGTAATTGATTTAAAAAATTCTCTCTCCATAATATACATACATATTACGTATGTATACAGTCATCGTTGTACTCTGTTCGCAACGAAATTATTTCACAAAATATGTAATAGGACGAATAAAAACTTTCGTCGTTCCACAACAACATTTAGATGGCAGCGACTACGTAGCAATAAATTATATTCCCTCTGAAAAACTGAACATTTAGTTTGATTAAACATCAAAAGCAGAGGAAAACTACATCCCTAGTCCATTATATTATAAAAACTATAATACGAAGAAATTATTTGTTTGGATTTATTATGCTTGAAACCTTGAACATTAAACAACTTCTGACTTGTATGTTATTCTTAATCAAATGATTAAAAATAAAATGTCGGTCACTCCATGCTGTTAAATTGTTCAGCGAAAACAACGTCGGTCTATTCCGTTAAATGTCTATCTATCCAATAAGCATTTAAAAAAGTTTCATATCGACATGTATGTTATTAATTCGGTTAACAACATTTCTAGAACGCGTTGCTTTTTTGTTTTGTCCGAATAATCGTGGTCAGAACTTCTGTAATTGTTGTTACACGACATTAATTGAAATCAATGTACCTATTGGTTTCGAAAACGATTCTGAGTAGAGTAGGATCAGTCTTCGATCTTCATAAATAAAGACGGTTTAAAAATTCGATAAAAACGACCTCCTGATTAGTGATTAGTTGGATCAACTAAACACAATTGCATTTCACATTTTGCCTATCCCTCATTTTAATTATCGGATCAATCCCTTTGGTCGAAATCGTGTAGACAATGTCTACTAGACATCAAGAAAAAAAAACACGCGATATATGGTACAAACAAATACTCGGAATTCACAAGCAAAAAAAAACACGTGCAATTTTATATCTCATACTATTTAAATGTATAAATCTAAATGCGTCGAGCGAAGAACATAACTATGCTAGCGCCTGGGAGTGATACAAAATCGCGCATTGAGGTCAGGTCATAAGCGTTCGTCAGATAAGAAGACAAAAACTTCGAATCTTGGCCCGGGGCGCCTGTTTGATATGCATCGTTTGCATCGTAAAAAAAAACGAAGTAATAGTGTCGCGTACGGGCATTTGATAAGGGATACGGTTTAGGATAGTTTTGAGAACAAATGTTTTAATACCACTTACAGTAGAACCCCTCTAATCCGTCACCTTTGGGACTGGAGATATGGTCGGAACGCGAAAAAGGTCGGATTATCAGAATATACAGACAATTTTTATTTAGAATTGAATATTAAATTTATTTGTATTCAGAAATAATTACACATATAAATGTACTATTGTATAAATGTATTATTTTAATATAAATTACTTAGAAAAAAAGTCAGTTATAGATTTTTGTTTAGAGAATGTAATTCTAGACTTAGCTGCAATATTTCTCCATTTCTTGATCCACAAAATGTCCATAGGTGTTGAGGTTATAAACACAGAACAAAAGGAGTACTAAACTACTAAAGTGGATATGCGATAAGGGAAATATTAAACCGGCAATTAATTTTATAAATCTACTATAAATTGGAAAATCCAAATGTATTTTTAAAGTATTAATATCAATAGTACTATGGTCGGATTAATCGGAGTGGCGGACCAACCGAGGGCGGATTAGAGGGGTTCTACTGTATTTCGAAAGCAGCATTTTTATACGACACCGTATAGCAGCACGGTAACCAGGGGCTATCGTCCTTTTTCCGATGGTATTGCAAATTGTTGTTAATTGGCAGCTAAATTTTGACATAAACTTGGAATCGAAAATAGCATTATTTCGCAACAGGGTAGGGCTGCGACATACGCGAATTTCGAAAACCCATTCTACAAGCGTAATTTTGGTTTGCTATTTTCGGCGATGGTATTGCAAATTGTTTCTAATTGGCACGTAAAAAATATAGTTTCAGTAATATGGGTGGGACTATGGACGTGTGTGTCTGGCCCCACACTAAGTATTTTTAATTTGACTGTTAAACTAAAGTATTGGAAATTGTGAAAATAGCATTGCGAGAATTATTGTTAATTGACTGCTAAATGTTGATGTGAAAAAAACTGCAATAGACCTCCTCAAGCAAGATGTCACACGAAGAAAATAAATGTCTTTATTATTCATTTGGGTAACAGGTAGGCGTGACTTTTCGGTTTCAACGTCATGTTTAGCGTTCACAAATCGCGATTAGAATCACCGACTTCTCGGCATATCATTATGAAACGCTACGCGAGATAAACTGGTTACAGGTAACAATTTACCTGAAAAACTACGTGTGTAGTATTTTAGTACGAGTATTATGAATGAGTAGGCAATTGTGTGGGTTGTACCATTTTACCAGCGGAAAATGGAACGCTATTGGGCTCCATGAAATACAAGTGCCGTCCTTTTAACCCTTTCAATTGTACATGCTTAGGACTGACAACAAATCTAAACTGTCGGCTCGGTTAAAAATGTGTTCATGTTATGATACTATAGTATAAGTACAATAATAACGTTGGTGCATTGCACAATACACTATTTTTAAAATATTAATACATGACATAGAATTTATATAATGTTTATAAAATTATAAATAATAATTTTATAACAAGACATAACAATTCTTAACCAAGCCAACAATTTAATTTTGCTGTCAATCTCTGTAAAATGGGGAAAGAAAATATTTTTAAAAGGACAACACCTCTTACCTGCAATTCAAGGAGCGCAATCGTGTTGTAACGATAAAAAGACGACCGATTCGGCCGTTTGTGCACAAATGACGAAAACCATTACGGAAAATCTGTTCGGTCGTTGGATGGTGGTGGTACACAAGGAGAACTCGGAAGGATTTACAGTTTTAGCGTCATAAATTGAAATCTTCAGACGGGGCGGATAAGACGTTCTGTACCCGTGTATAACAGCAGCATAAATTGGTTACTATCGTGTTATAAACGCGCCTGCACCCAACGTTTTTTATTTGCATAAACAAATTGGTAAGATAACACCAGTTTTAAAAAATCGATAATTAATTTCCCCATAAGGCTATTGAAAAAAAAGGTTGCGATCGTAAAGAGAATTTATTCGATTAAAATGTTGGTTTTTTAACAGATCCGACACAGTTCTCTGCTTTCTCGTAGCATTTTAATATATTTTGTATATATCACTCTCTTAAATCTATAATATTTGGTACACCTTCGCGACGCCCTACGATGTTTAATGTTATCATTGTTTTCGAGCCTTCTCTATTTATTTTTAATTATTTTCGAACGGATCTTTCGATATGAATCGTGCTCTTTTGCCGACTGACTTTCTAAGAAAAAATGATTTAATTGCTTGGCCTTTTCTCGTTGATTGAAGAATAACTCCATAAGACCTGTTCGAAGAAAATATATATTTTATATTGTCTTTAAGTCCGACGAGTGTACCAGCCGCACGACGAACGGCAGTGTATAAAAACGTCTCCGCGTACCGTCGTTTTACTATTTTTACATTAGTTCGGGGTGTAACTGCTGAAATTATATTTTTACAGTAAAACCAAAAAAAAATAATAACTCTCACGTTAAAAAAACCCCGTCGCGTGGGTAATTTACTTCTCCTCGGTATTTTTCATGCGCGTGCGACACACGGTTCAAAAGTGTTCGTGATAGGTATCTCATGATATAGATTTGGACGAGAAACGTACACTGGCTTGCGGTCTTCTTATACGGCCAGTCGACTGCCCAATCGGACACCGCACCGGTGAACATTATCGTTTACACCGTAAAACGTAAGGAAATCGAAACAACGCTACGAGTGCATTTGGTGTTGGTTTTAAATGATTTTGATTTCCAGCTAAAAGCGCGTTTTGCTCACGTGCGCACATTACGCTACCGGTTTCCATATTGTTGTTTGCAGCGCGATTTCCGAAATTAATATTTACCTACCGAACACAGAGAGACTAATTCCGATCCCGAATGCTCATATTATTTGTTCGTTTACGACGTGTTTTTCTCCACGGGTTTGACTGTATATCTATATAAATAAGACATTAGTCATTTAAGTTAGTTTAGACTGTTTAGAGCCTTTATCAAGGATACCAAAAAAATGCTACTGAAAATCTTTCGTTGAATATCTAGGTCCAGTCTATTGAAATCAAATATCAGCAGTTGTTAAGAAAAATATTATCCTTGTAACTTATAATGTATGTTACTCTTTAATAATATTTAATAATTATAATTAAATTATTGTAATTCAATTTAATATTTATTTTCTATCCTCAAGAACGTCTAACCATCAGCGCTCTATGATTAGGTGGTCATAATTGGAATAGTTTTTAATCGTCTTTTTATGCGGGCGAATACTACTGAGCAGGGGGGGAGTAGGTGTCACACCTTATTTTCTAAGACCGTTTTGTGGAGTAAAGGCTATCTAACAGAAAAAAATCAGCTTGTTAGCGGCTTTACTTAGAATATTTTGGTTTACAATAAAAATAAAAACTCGCATTTAAATGTCAGGTGTAATTTTCTAAATTGTCAGAAAAAACTTGTTTTTGTTTAGTGTTCTTTGGGTATTTTTCTCTTCTTTAGATAATGTCAACCATGATTTTTTTTATCACTTTTTTAATTGTTTTTAGCTTTTTAAATTGTTGTTGATGTATAATAACCGTGTCATAGGTTCAACAGGAGAAATAAAAATAAAATAATGTTAATTATTTACTCCATCACAAGCTATGCTTACAGGAGTAATATATTTATATGTGTTTACGTATTTATGATAAATACGTGTGTATTATTTATCATATATATAAAACAATTTTAAAAATATCGCGTATTACTTTCCAGCACGTGTTTGAACGAATAACGGAAATGCGAAATAAAACAATAGGGATTACATCAGATTACCTCTAATGTTTTTTTTTTTTACACAGTAGTAGCTGGCGGATAAGTACCGTATTTGCAGTGTACTCGTTGACTTTTAATAAAGATTTTTCATCGATAAAGTCTATAGCCTCCTTTGACCCCGCTTTTGTAGTATTTACTTATTATTTCTTCCGAGCCGACTTGGTTGACCTACAAGCTAAAAATACGTATTAATAAATAACTGCACGCTAGAGGAAATAGCTCGAGCCGATTGCTGGTTTTAAAATATTATTATTTATCGTTCGTTATTGATAAGTCTAAGTGAGAAGTAAGAACCACGCTATGTTATTACAGTACCTGCTTTTTGTTTAAGGCCGTGCGCTTAACGATGCACATTCTAATTCCTAACATTTATTTTCTTTTTAAAAAAAATAATAAGTTAATATGGGTTAGTATATAAGAATAATAATTTATGTTTCAAAATAGACACGAAGGAATTATAATATACATGCCATTAAAAATTAAAATCAATAAATATACAGTGAAAAAAAGTAATTTTGAAACTTTACCTATCTAATATAGCTCTACGTCCACATAAATGATACTTTTTTAAAATCTCTTAAAATGTCTAAGTTAAAGTTACAGAAGGTCAAGTATTGGTTATTAAAACAATTAAATTAAACATATAAACTTAAAGCCCAGACTCTAATATTATATTCATTTATTTTCACAAGACGATGTAAATTTTGATTTGAAACTCATCGCGACATACGATGCGCATTGATGGATTATACAATATCGAAAAGTGCCTATAACTGACTCCAAATGAGATTCGCACTGTTGCTGCGTTTATACTACTAGAAAAATGCCTATAAACTTTATAGGGATTTTTCTTAGGAAAATACTGTATTTTACAATCGTATTAATAGGTTACGAACCCTAGTACTGGGTAGTATATTTTATTCACGTAAACTGTCTCGACAACTACGAATCTACACACTGAATATAAATTCTAGACATTTTTTTCTGAATAGTGAAAACAAATCAAACGAATAAATTATTAAAATATTTACATGATGGTACGATTACATGTCGTATCGGGGGGTAAAAATTATACCCAACGGCAACACGAGCACGTATGAACACAACGACCAATTCTGTTTGATGTGCAACGCTCATCGTGTCAGTCTCTGTTATTTTTGATGAGTACAAACGACTCGTCGTAAATATTACATTATTGCTGCATGCTCGAACACGACCCGAATGGGTTAATCCTGAACTTATGTGCACTGCTGCCCTCAAATCGATTATTCATCCCCTTTTTGGGGAGAACGCCACTCCGTCCTTGGTTTATTACGCTGTGGTGATGGTGGTGTTAGTGGTGGTGGTGGTAGTGTTGGTGTGTTGGTTTTAACTTTTATGGCCGTTATTGTGTATTCGATTTTCTTTTATTTTGTTTGTGAGGTTTTTAAACGATTAATTTTGATAATATAATCGGCGCCTTCGCCGTAGCATAATGTGTTAATCCTATGGCACCGGCTCTAAACTCTATCGCACCAAATACTATTAAAAACAATTATTGACTAATGACTGATGACTACTTCGTTTCACGTATTCGATTGAAAAAAAACGTATCGTGTTCGAATAAATAATACATAGTGCACCCCGATTACCGGAATGAAGTATATACAGGGTGGTCAGTGGAAAACGGATGTTTTTGAAATTGGTATAACTGGGAAGGGCATGGTCTCCCAAGGTTGCTGGCACTGTTATCTTGTAACTCGGGAATGTAATTTTAGTAGCCACGGTTCACACCGCGAGAGTTCCCAATTCCCATTGCTTTTTTGCAAACAATATTCCCCGGGCGCGTTACTTCCCGACATGGTGACGTTTCCTGGCCTCCGCGCTTCCCCGATATCACTCCCTGTGACTTTTTCCTTTGGGGCTACGTAAAGTCAAAAGTGTATGTGGACAAACCAAGTAACATTCAGGAGTTGAAGGAGTCAATTAGACGTGAAATTGTCGAAATTCCGGACGATATGGTGAAAGTGATGGGCAACTTCAGGAACCGTCTTGAGCAGTGCAACGCCGAAGAGGGTCGTCATTTAAATGAAATAATTTTTCACACTTAAACATTTTTTATTTTTTTCCCTTTTTTAAATAAAAATTACCATGTTCCTCTACACATTCTTTTTACTTTCAACCCAATATGACCAAATTTAACAATTTTACAGAGTTTTTAAATGTATCCGCCTTTTCTTGACCCCCCTGTATATAGTATATACGCTATATCGATTCGTGGCCTCGTGCAGTCCGTCATCACATAAAAAATACCAAACCTCACTTCATTATGTTAAAACATCATAATCAGCGCGAGCGCTAACCTTTAATCTTTATTGTTTGGCATTAAAAGGCAATGATATTGGATTACATTTTTCCTATTAACTCTCAAAAGTTTCTAACGCTACCTCTTCTTTGACGGCATCACGGCGTTCAGAAAATACTCGGCTTCTCGATGTCGTCGTCGGACGTTCACTTGGAAATTCGAGTTTTAATCATCAACTGATTTTTACAGTTGTGTTTTGATAGGTTACGTCCCATTATGGTCTATATTATGCGATCCACCGAGGCAAACGATGATACGTAATATCCGTAAAGTAAACATATTCATTGAATATTCTTTGTTGTAATATTAAAAGTTCAAACAAAACACCGGTGTTATATGGAAACTTACAAATATACGTACATATGTGATTTGAAATACCGAGAAACGAGGATATGTTTTGAGTTAAAATTTGTAGTTGGGAAATCGTAATAGAACAATATGATATTGTTATCGATGATTTTTTTTATTGCCCAAAAAAACAAAATTAATAGATTCACCAAACAAATATTGTAAGTGCGGCACTTCAATCATAATATCTTGTGTGGGATCTTATGAGTAAGATAGAAGTAGATGCGAGCACGAAAAAGTTTTAAAATAATTTACAATATGGTAAAGAAACAAGTTTATTATTTAAAGTTTCTAAGTGAAAAAGCGTGTTAAAATATTTTTGTTTTAAAACACTGTAGTAGGTTTTGTGCATTAAATAATTTAAGTATGTATAAGTTATTGATGTGATGCTTTCACATACACACACACTATACGCACGTATACGAATATATACATTAAACGTTTCAAATATTATACGGATAATCGTCAACCTCAACGTTGATGACTCACGACGTATATAATTACTCATGTGTCGGTTTATTAAAGTGTATTAAAATCAATTTCGCTTTGAATGTAAATTTTTCTATATCATAATCTAAAATTGTACGTTCCATTATATTATATCGTAAAATGATTTTAATTATATATTTATTTTGTCGAAAAACTGAATACTCAGAACTATTTAAAAAACCGTAACACGTAAAATCACTATACATTATGTTTGAATGTTTAATCGTTTCAAAACTCCACTTGTTGAGATATTTTGTGATGTGTCACAACTTTAAAAAGGACACGTTTAGTGAATAGTGTATTAATTTTTTATATTTTGGGTAAATATATTATCGAAGAAGAACAGTAGAAAAATTAATGCAAGAAAGAAATGATAATAAAATATAAATATTTGAAATTATGATTATAAAGGACACAACATAAAGATGCGTATATAGTAAGATTCAGACGTGATACTGTAGGTAAATAAAAATAACAATTTACGTGGGCTCGATAATATTTGCGGTCTTGTAAATAACATAAAATACAACAGTTTTCTTTTTAAGAAATTAAGGGCAGAATTTATTAAAAAATAAAGGTAATTTAATATTTATAAAGGAAATACACGTTTTACTGTGAATCCATTATTGAAATTATTTTTTTAAACACTTTCCTTATATTAACCTTATACTAAGTACCATTGCGTCAATCATAGCAATAGTTTCTTGTATAAAAAGTTTCTGAATGATGCATATTGTGTTCACAGACACGAATAAAACACACAATAGTAAAACCAAAAATCTAGTTCATCCACTCAGAGTGTATAACATTTGTATTTTCTTTATTTTGTTTTAAATTAGTGTCGAAATTAAATTTATTGCTTGGTCTGTTATGTTAAGCCTTCTGGGCGTGTGCCATAGTCATCATCAGTGCCTGTGTCATCAATCTTAAGTCTTGTTTCATGAATATTAAAACATTCCTAATTCTGTTTTAAACGATGAAAGATATTAAGAAATAATTATCAACGATAACATTTTCAAAATTCTTTACATATATTTTGTACGTAGGTTTATAATATAATCAAATCAAAGCTGCAACTTTAATAAATATAAATCATGACTTTACTACTCTCTTGAAAATACTATAAAACAGATTATTAAGAAAATACTTAGAATATATTACAGTCCAAAATTTATTGTATTTATCACTCTCAATGGCAATGTGAAAAATAAAACATCATTTCAATCGTCTGAATGAAAATTCGAGTAAGAAAAAAGAGTCAAGAATTTTCTGACAAATAAAATACAACTATTGAACTGAGAAAAACTTTGAACACTGTTTTTTCTTTTACGGTCGTCATTTTATAAAATTACTGTGAGATATTTTGGGAAATACGACTTCTTCTTTAATTTAGCCATACTCATTAGTTGTTTGTCTTTATATACTCTAGGTACCCTTAACATGTATAATTGAAAATAATTAAAATTACGCTTCACTTCATTTCGTTGTACTGTCCATCGCACAGACGGATAAAGAACACGCAAGTACAAAAAGCAAACAGATCTAAAGAAAAAATAAAAGTAAAACTGATATAAAAGAAATAGAAGGGAAGAAAACGGTAAAAAAGAACGAAAATAAAGGGAATTGTAAAAAGTATGAGATGATAATAAAGGAATCGACCGAAAAAGAGATGGAAATAAAGGAGACAGATGTAAAAAAAAAAGGTCAAAAAGGAAAAAACCAGCAGTAGTTTAGATACTCCTATTATGACAGTTTTATTCGAGCAAGGTTTTGATATATTATATTATATTATAACGAGTGCGGAAGTAAGAAACAACCGTTATTGGGTACACTGACATTTTCTCAATTAATATTTTCCTCGTACTAATATTACCAATTCAACGAGACAGTTATTTTGTTTCGTAAATTATAATAAAGTGTGGGACCTGCATAATATATTACAATTAAATCCCACGCAATAATCGTTATAATTTTTTCAATGATAAAAATGAACTTATGTTAATTTCTATAAAATATAGATTGTTATTTTATTTTTCACAGACTGAAAACGTTGCGTAATTTATTTTATCAATTCGTATATTTTCCTTTGGTTATTATTAACCGAGTCAATACATGCGTATTGTTGTCTTGTTTTTACATATTTATTTGCATATAAATGTTTCTGTGGAAAAATCCAAGTTATAAATATAATATTTTTACCAAAAATCGTTAAATAACAGTATTATTTTTAAATCAAAATGCATCAGTGTATGGTTCTTGTTTGTTTTTGATATTTTCATCGGCTTATAAATTAAGTATATTTGATTTCGATTAAACGAACAAAACTAATGATTAAAAAATGTAGTGTTGACGTTGTATAACTTGACTTTATTAATTTCAATCGCGTGTCGAATTTTACAATATTTCATAAATAACTCTTTATTCGCTTAAAGGGTTTTTATATTCGAACTTTTCTACATCATATGCTCGTACATATTTATATGATATATTATGTTACCATCTATATCGGAGATTCGGGCAAAAAAGGTAGAAACTAGGCGATGCATGTCAGTAACAGCGGTGCATATCAGTGCAATTTCACTACCACGTTTGATTGGGGTCACTTTTTGTGAATTTTGAAGTACCGAAATCAAAATTCGAACGAGCAGTTTTTGAATTATTCCATCTCAAGTATAGTGGAGAATATCATCATATAATACCTAATATTATGATATCATTTTTAATCACATGTTTTCGCTAATCGATACTAATTTGAGAAAACGCAAATCTTACACTTTTCATGCCCAAATTTAAATTTGAATAACTTCGAAAGTAATTCTCACTAATTTCGACTACATAACATCGAAAATTCCAAAAAATTGATTGAATGATATTTTGCGTAGTAAATAAGGTTTCACCGTTCGAAGAACAAAATCTTGTATCTTCACGGGATATACTTAAGGTTGCGCAAAAAAGATAAACATAGAAAACATGGTTTTTGTAATATCTTGAATGTAGAAAAAAAAATTCAAATTAAAGCAACTTCATGGCCGAAAAATGATGTAAGAATGTCTAAAAAGTCATCCTGTTTGCACAGGAAGTATCTCAACATTTTTCTCACGTTCGAATGTGCGAGATACAAGGATGAGCCCTAGGAACACTGTCCACATAATGTTAATTCGTTCGTTTTGATTTCATTTGTTTACTCTTCGTTCGTCAAAGCCTGCCAACCGAGATGCACGTCACGCACAGGTTTCGGATTTAATCTATCACCGTGATGACCTCTGATCCGGCTGCGAAACGATCAAAAACCGCGCCACCCCGATCCGACGACGGATGACCGCATCGCGATTCCGGATTGATTTATTGTGCAGTTGTTTGTCCTTCGATCGAGCACCGCCACGGCAAGTCGTCTGCTCGTGCGCCGTATAAATATCCTTTACCAGGTGCGAAATAATCGTTCCGGTGTCTACGGTAAATCGTCGCTCCAAGGTTTCAGTGTGATTTATACCTGATACGAGCATAGCTCAGTCGATAACGCATCAGCTTATCAATGCAATCAATGTAATCATTTTCGTGTAAAATGTATGTATGTATTACACTTGTGATTAAGTTATAATGTATTAATGACGTTGATCCATGCTGAATAAATAACAATAATAATAGTAGTAATAATAATGATAATAATAATAATACCGTTCAGCGTACACATCCGTTGTTCGCCACACCTGTTTTCTCGTTCGCACCGCACTGACCTGTTTACCCGCGCTGCGTACAAGGGTTTGAAAACGTTTGGGATCCAAAGAACAAATGGCAACGACGCGACGACGTGACCACTGCAGATTTGGACGTGCGTGTCCCGTCCTTTTGCCCCCGCGCCATGATTTAAAACGTATACAAGAGAACACGAGGGCAAAGTAAGCATGGTAAACTTTCACGTCCAGAACACGAGACAAAAGTTTGATTTTTATTGTGTTCATTTCAATGCATTACGGTATTAAGTTAAATTTCCGAAAAATGAAACGTTTATTCTTTTATTTTCATTCATGCATACATGTGTGTGTGTGTGTGTGTGTGTGTGTGTGTGATTGTTGCGGTATAAAATATAGGTTTTAATATTATGTTTAAACTCTAAAATACAGCCGGCATCTAGTTTTCAATCAATAAAATAAATAAATATATATATTAAACTTTTAAAGTACTTCCAAAACAACGTTTTCGGGCATATACACAAAGCGAAAACCACATTATAAAATCAATATTTTTCAATCACGCTTAGGAACGTAAAAATTGAAATTTTACTACTTTAAACTGAAAGTATTGGATGTCGCAAACACATTTCAGACACTATAAAAATTACGATTTTAACAGAAATCGTTTAATTGAACAAAAAATAAATAAAATATGTATATATTTATGTAGTTGATGGAATTTTATTGTAGTAATTTAACTTTGTTTGTTTTTCAAATAATAAAACTGTGTTAAATCATTAAAATTTAAATATTTTCTGAAGTTTAATTTCTCTAATAAAAATAAAAGTTTTTATAGATTACGTGTTTAGTACTTAAATAATGTTCTATATAAAAGGGTGTTTTAAATTTACGTTACGAAAATCAAAATTATTACCGAAGTATACTCAAAGTTTCGTATACTCATACGAATAAACATTTTTAAGCAATATAATTTTATTTCATATTATAAATGATGTTAAACTTTGACTTATAAGTAAATGGCTTTGGACATCAATTCTTGAAATTTACCCTCTTATTACAACTTTACTCACCGTAAAGATTATGGTACTTTTCGTGACGGTGGAAGCGGTGTCGTATTACGGTAAAATATTCTAAAACCCTGTCAATTTATCTCAAAAATTTTAAAACGTTTGCTCAATACCCACACAAAAACTATTGTCTACTTGCAAATAGATATGGATAGAAATCGACACAAGAAAACATATCGTACACCTCGTTCGTAGTACTTAACAGTAACGTTTAGGTTGCGGGGTCTTATTGTTCGGATGAGTATAGAAGACGGCAAGTCTCGGATCGTCGATTGCCAAGTTCCGAGTGCAGAGACGGTGTAGAGCGATGTTTGAAAATATAACTGAAAAAGGTAACTCCCCCTTCCCTTCCCACTTTCACCCTCCGTTGAACCGGGAAACGTGGTTTAATGTGAATGTACTGCGAGTAAATCACGCAGAATCTAATCATTGTCTCGGGCGCGCAATTTCAATTGCAAATTTACGCGCGAAAACACTTTTTGTTGCTAAAAGTGGTTCATTGTGGTCTAAAAACTTGTACTCGAAATGCTATAACGCCCATTGTCTTGTAATTCTGTTCGTATGGGACTTGACTGTCACCATGAGGTGGGATGCTGATTGATGTTCGGAAAGCTGGAAACGTATTAAGAGCACATACAGTTGTATTCAAAATGTCTCTTGATAACTTAAACTAGCGGCCGGGCGGCGTCGCGGGACAGACGATGGTTCGTAGAAAATAAAACCGCCGTAGCCAATAAAAAAAAATAAATAAAAACAGGGCAAATCGTTTTAATACCGATATCGTAATATAACCGTAATCGTATGCGTGCACGGGTATTCATAATGCCGCACGCATAGGACTCCGCACGGTTTTATCTTTTTAGCGTACGTGTGTAGCGTTTTAATCCTCGGCCCGTAGCCGACGCTGCCGTCCGTAATTTCCGGCTCCCGCTCAGACATAAAACCTTCGTTTCGTCTGCAGTGAAACCGCGTTATCATTACGCGGATGATGGGTTTGGCGAAGAACACCGGCTATTGGATCGCTACGAACTACGATTCGGGCGGTCCTTTGTCCACGCGTTATCCGAAAACAATGGGCCAGCCGTTCTTCACCTTGCGATCCACGGCACTCACGTCAGCGGCCTACGGCTGAATGTGATTAGAACGTATAAAAAATGGGTTATTCAAAATAATATTTTTTTCCACTCGTGAGCACGGTAGTCCGTGGCCCGAGCGGCTTCAATGATAACTTTAAAAGGGCCCACGTGACACAAAAGGCTAAGAACAGCTGCGATGGACTATCTTTCAGATAAGTTATTTTATATTTACATAAAGATAAAGATAATTCAACTCAAATGTAGCTAGATATAGATAAAATTTAACCAAAACCATGTTCGTCTGGATAAAGATTAAGACAAGTACTTGTCACAATTTTAAAAATTGTATGTAATCAACGATATAGTTTTTAGATCATTTGATAAATTACCATAATTCTGATGTACCCATATGGATGTGCATAAAAATAATGATATAATAATTTTCTCTAATAAAATATTTATAAATATTTTAGTATTGTATTATACTTTATATATTTACGTATTAAATATACTTTTGAATCAAAATATGTAAATTTTAAAAATTAATTCTGACAATTGTGACGATTTTGATTAATGAAATAATATGTCTAAATGAATTTATCTTAGATAAATGTTTAGATCCTTTGTAACTATTTATCTATATAAGATAAAACATGAACGAATTATTATCTAGATAATACATCTAGGTACATTTATCTAGATATGCCCGAACGCTGCTATATTTTGATCTCCGAACGGGTCACGGTCGTTGACATCCTTACGGCCGTGGAGAGCAAAAGAAAAAAAGTTCCGAACTTGTCGTGTCGTAGACGAGACGCTTGCTCGGTTCGAGGCCTTCTTTTCGGGCAAAAAATTACGATTTCCTCCTTCGATAGTTAATCGACTAAATATAATAAACTTGAGAGGCGAAAAGTTATGTGCCCAGCGCCGGCAAACGTTTTTGCCTCGTACAACGCGGTACGGTGATGGCTTTCCGATCGGCGTGCCCGGGGCGACAGCGTTCTAGAAACACGAACGACGCGACCGTAATTTATTATGTAGACCATATTGTGCTTAGTTTAATTAAATTTATGACACGGCCTTTGCAGGATTGTTACGGGATTCCGATTTAAGCGGTTATAAAGTCATTATCGTCATCAACTACAGTGCCGGTCGCTTCGCCGTTGCAACAACCTCGACCGCAGCAACACGACCACGCGTGCACGGAATGTACTGACGCGGTGACCGCACGCAATACACCGACCAAACCGCGTTTGGTAGCTGTGGAGGTATGATGCCACGCACAACGAAAGACTTAAAAATACACCACGCAACTTAAACGTGGAGAATGCCGAAAATAAGTACATATTCTGAACTCCCCCGCCCTTCTCGGAGTTTTTTGCAGAAACTTTTTCCCAGTCCTCCGAACATCGAAATTGGGGAAATTTGTGCCTTTTTTTCTTACCATCCTTTGGAACGATATTTTTTTGATAGTTTGACATTGTTTGACATCCCTGGACATATATCGCTATTTAAGCCCGGGACATAAAAAAGGCATAACAAATTACGACATTTCTGAACTTCTTCGTCCGGATGGCTGAGAAAACGTTTCTACTTCTATTAATATTTGTATATAAAGGTCCTACAGGGACGTTAAACTAATTTCGGAAACTATCAAACGAATTCAAACAAATAACTAACAAATTATATACAAGGTAATAAGTCAGAATATGCCGAAATTCCGTGCTAATAAATCGTTAAATGCAAACGACCCGATCTAGTATACAAGGTGATTTTTTAACCATGCTCTCCCTCTTTTTTCGGCCGTAAACGTGCTTCAATTTATAATTTTTTTATTAAATATTAAAGGTTTTCAAATGGAAATGCCATTTGTTCAGCGTGGTATCTTATTGATGGCATTTTCTTTGAATTTTGATATATCTAAATAAAAATTCGTACGAGTAGTTTTTGAATTATATTCCAATTAAAGTATTAAGGAAAACAGTAATATTATTTTATCATTCGTAATTATAATATGTTATCAAATTGCTACTTATTTGAGAAAACGTGAATTTTACACTTTTAAAATTAAGGATTCCAGAAAAATTAACTGAACGAAATGTTGCGTAAAAATATGGTGTTTCCGTTTGAAATAACAAAGTTTGTATAGCCACAGATTACCCTTATGTTTTCATGAAAATTAAAGGGACCATAGACTATAGCAGAGATACGAGTAGAAACTTGAATACTAAAAAAAAAACGATGAGGTGAGCACGGTGAAGAAAATAACCATTTTCATATACGTTGTATGGTACGACCACGGCGTAGGAAGAAAACCAGCGGCCGATCGTGAACAAACACGAGTCAGACGACGATCCGGGTCGGTGGTGCGGTGGCGCACGTTTACACATCGCAGCCGTTCGACGACAACGTCGCCGGGTCGTGGAGGGCGATGTCGATGTTTTCCGCATTTTCCGGGTGACGAGGCGAACGTTTTCGCCGCCGAAGCTGTACACAAAGGACGTTTTGCGTTACGTACGAGCCGACTGCGTTTTTCCCGAAAGCAATAACGTAGCACCGAAACATAACCTCTAGCCACACGTCATACCGAAACCGCGAACTTCGCGGCACGAGCAAATGCTTTCGCCGGATTCAATTTCGAAATTCCGACGCGAGGACGGACGGCCGACCCGGAGTGCGCTGCGCACGGATGTAAATATACGTAATTTCCCGTACAGGTCGTTCGTCGTGTCGCAAATGTTTTCCGTCCGTCTGGCACGAGATGCGTGCAGCTCGACGACGCGACGCGTGTTGACCGCGCACGCTTTAAGCGAATAATCGCGCGAATCCGTAAGTCCGCGGCACAACGAAGTCGACGCGTAAAAGAACACAACGCTAAACGAGGAGCCGAACATTTTTCACCGGACCGTAAGACGTTATGTTCGTTTTGTGATTTACACACGTGAGACGTGCGGCCAGTTTTCAGACGTCGTTTGAATGTGACCGGACTTCGTGAGAGTTCACAGTACTGCCATGTATTATCACACCGTTCGCCTAGGCCTTAACTGTAAGCGGCAACCATTCGTTTTATGTCGACAATCGTCTAATATGTTATGACAGTAGTACCATAAAATTATTATTTCGTCCTCTTAATATTTACTTAAAATTAAATGTACACATATATTGTACGTGCATTGGTAGCAAAATTTTCATGTTTCGATGCAATCATTGAATTTTTGATTGATACCGAACAAAACAAAATATTGAAGAGCGGCAAAGACAATATATATTTTTTAATTTCCTAAAAGTAAACTATAAAGGAGGACATTTTTTCTCTCTAAATTATGACGTTTTTTCACTCAATTGTTGAGGAATCCATGAAATAACTTCCGCAATGCAACAATTGGACTACATTTTATATTTAAAGAAATCAGTGGATAATGAGAGCAATTATTATGGCCAAAAGCATTTTGACAGATACAAAAAAAAATATAAAAATAAAAATAGAAATAAAAAATACATTATGGTAAAAACAATAGATTTTTCGTTACTCTCGAGGTCTAAAATAAAATAAATATTTACATCGCATTTGTGAACAAAATATTTTATATGAAATGAATACGATCATTAGTCGATACAAAAAACATAAAATGTTGACAATGCAAGTCCATTATTGAGTTTTAAAAAAAAAATGTGTCAAATACATTCTAAAAATGGTTGTATGTATAAATTTACATTTTGTTATTTATTCTCGCACAAATTTGAATACACATTTTTATACACGGGATATGACTTGAATATTTCTCTGTTCAAAAATATAAATAATGTTATGAATTTTAGTGCAAAACTGTACTCAAATTATTAACATTCAGTTGCTTCATTACGCTTGACTTAAAAGTTTTACTGCTGTTTTAACTAGTTTCGATAATGTTCTCATCAAACTTATGCATTCAACTCAGAACACGGCGCGTTAGATAGTCAAAAATAATTCCTACGTGTATAGCGAAAAAATAAAAAAAGTTGTACTGCTGCAAAAAAATAATTTTCATGACACGACGTTCTAATTTTTCGCGCGTGGCAAATGCGGACGTGTGCGAGTGTTTGCTGAAAATATTAAACGTTAAATTTTGGTTTTAAAAAATATTCACAGTCCCGTTAATGATAAATCTAAAGTGTACCGTATTATTCGACACGGGCGAACACAACTTGTCGCAAAACACTCACGAAGGGGGAAATGTTATTATTTACACAGTTTTCAGTGTCGCCCTTGACATTTCGACAAAAAATAAGTGACCATTTTGTTTGTACAACCGCGCAGCCACGGGGACTCGGTAAATATAAAACTTCACGTTTTCGCGGTCGTTTAACACTGTGCGCGGATGTCACCGACAAAATCTATCAAAGAAACATGTGTTCGACGAGAAATCGCGTTATTCCGTATTATATGAGACGACTATTTTTAACAGATTTACCACCGATATTTGTATTTTCCGACGTCGAACAACCCGAGGTACCCGGAGCAAGTGAGATGCAAGACAGTATATTGAAGTGTAGTGTTTATGTCACAAATTTAATGCATTTTATAGTTTTCTCCGGAAAGGACTTTGTGTAGGTTTGAACGGCAAAAAATATTTCAAGTCTAAAAATGTCTCACCCAACAAAAAAAAAAACCATGTGTGTGAATGTGCTTGTATGCGTACGTTACATACTTATCTTGTCATATTTGTTTTGTTGTTAATAAATAATACAATGTAATTGAAAATCAATTTAAAGCGTTGAAATTCTCAGATTACGCCTGACCTAACCTGCTTTTGTGTCAACAATGTTACGATAAAATATTTTCCCGTCGGTTCGTAGGTACCTAATCTTTTACAATATTCTATTTTTCAGATATATTGTAATGTGTTGATGTTTCGGACCCACCACGGGTTCCGTTTTAGCTAACGGTGAACACTCTGATTGCTTTGATCGTTTCCTCCGGACTGTATAACTGTAATTTTTGCTTCACATTTATTACATTGTTTGCTATCTTTTGGAAATGCACAAGCCGACCGATTTCTCTTTTGATTATTAACTCACCTTGATCACTGGAAATATGTTGTGTCATCGTTTTCGATTTCATGCATACAATTTGAGATCTTCTCGTTTGTTGTGGTTTCTGTCTGCCATAAATCGTTACTATTTTATTCATTCAAAAGGTTTCTTTTGTTTTTTCTTTTAAGTTCTTATTCGGTGGATAACCGAAGATGAAATTTTTATATAATCATCTAAACAATTGTATAAAAACGTATTCATTGAGTTACCCTTGTTTTTTATTCACTCGATGACCCCCTGTTACATGGGATAAAAGAATACCGATAATTACCATTGCAATTACTCAAGTTTTTTTCCTACCATATGTTTCTCGTTAAATACTCATGTTTGATGATCGAATTTAAAATTCACATTGACGTATCTCATACTGTATTACGAATTTTTTTTTGGTCTCAAAATTATTTATTTATACTTTTTAAGCTTACATCAGTTTTTTGTAGTTGTGATATTAAAACTATATAGTATGCACTTTTAATGTACCTAATTAAAAGTTTCAACGGTATTTACTGTTTTAATCTCTTTAAACTTTGTTTGGGTAGGTATGAGTAAACGGTATTAAAATAACTATCATCGTCCCATTCATGATATGTATGATACACTTCAGTCATGTTCTGGGTTGAGAAAATTAAAAAAGTCATAATTACAAAACAATGATAATAATACAATCACGTAAAATATTATTTATTGCCGTCTTTTAAAATATTCATCACCGTAATTATTGTGTACATTTATTTATTAAAACACTTTATATTCATCATAATGCATAATTCACAATTCGGTTCTTATAGAAAAATACGGATTATATATAATCACTGGAAATTGTTTTATTATGAAAGAACTGTTAACAGCTAAATGTGGGCGAGTTTCTATGTTTATTTATTAATTTCAACTTTAGATAAAAATGAGTGATAAATGTACCTGACTTTAAGCTTCGTAAAGTAAATTAAAATAAAAAAAAAAAAACATTCAAAAGTAATAATAACAGTGATACATATTATGTTTTTTTCCTAAGTACTTACTCGAAAGAAATAGCGAATGTGGGAAACACGAAAGGCGAGTAATAGGAATTATAAATAAAGTTGACAAAATATTAACTTATAGTATATATATTTAATTCGTACATGATTATACTAGGAAGTCATAGGAGATACAGGTAATATAGAAATATAAAAGTTAAGCTATCAGTTAAAAAAAAAAAAAACAGGGAAGCATGGAACACACGGAAATATGATACGTATGACCTTTGTTTAAAGAATTTATTATTTATTTATTTATTTATTTATTCTATAATCAATGGTATGACTAGCAATAATGCGCACTACGTCACTATGTCATTATATAAAGGACCCATGGTCAGACCAATGCGCTCGAGATTGGTTCGTCTTGTAGGTCATATTACAGTAGAGAGTCCGTCACATTCCTGATTTTTATAAGTCACGCGTAGTAAAGTAATTGTGAACTTTATAGGTTTATTGTATTTTTAAGCAAATTTAATAAAAACAACTTTATATTTGTGCACAAGTATTTTATGCTTTCTTTTCATCTTGCAAGAAATACTCATACATACACTGAGATACAATTTGAACAAAACCGACATGTGACAAATATTTTTCCCAGGAGTAAGAGCTAATTAAACTGTACATCGACTAGTGAACTAGTATACCAAGTACTACAACTGGCATACTATAACTAATGAATATACTTTAGGATTGACATGCAAGGGAGTCGATACATGAATAATATTATATAGCATATACACATGGAAGTTGTCACGTGCCTACGATTGGATGTGATTAGATTATTGGACTGAAAACCATTCTGAGCAACCAATCAGAATAAAGATGGATGTGAATTCCACATTTCTTGTGTCTCTTGTCACGTCTCAACATTTCTCCTCGGGTTTTGTGAAATTTCTATACATATTTTATCTAGAATGTGATCTAATATGTGATTCTGTTCTTCGTAGAGTTTTCGAATATGATTTCACAGATATTCGACTAAAACATAATACAGAAAGGTTTTACTGTCAGTCAAAATGTACCTATATTATTGACACAACATATAACATGTGCACTGCATTTAGTTGGTGTGAATATATCGGTATACTAGCCGTATTTCGATTAAATATAATAATATGTCTGAATAAATTCGCATCAAAATGTTTAAGTTGAAAACATTTATTTCGTGTTCTAAATACTCAGAAACAATTAAATTACCGTGAATACAGATTTATCCATAATATATTTGTACGATTTGTGCGATGATTAAAATAAATTGAAAATAGCCTGATTAATATTGTTTACTTGTACCAATTATAATAAATATTGAAGTATGTTTTTGAGAAAAATGTAATTATTTTTTTCCATTAAAAACTTATTCAATACACAAATTTACCCTAACTGTAGATCGATTAATATAATGATGGATACTATCATACAATCTTATTTTTAATTTCAGACTTTCAATAATTAACATAAAAAGCAGTGGTTCATATTTCAAAAGAAAAAATAAATAACTAGGAAATGTTTTATATTCCGACGAAGTTTTCAGAACAAATGTTTATTTATTAACTGTTATAGGTTTTCATAATGATTAAATGGATTTCGCAATATTATTTCCTTAGAATAAATAAAAATTAGTCTGGAAAACAAAAAAAAATAAAAATGCAAGTATATACTATAATTTGAAAACGATTTCAACCATTAAACAGAAATTAATAATTAATATACGTTAATAGAAATATTTTTGTACTTAGGCGCTATATTATCATTGAAAATAATTAAAAAATATAATCAGTGTAATCAGAATAAAAAGCATTTCGATTTTTAACATAAGATAATGTAACTCGTTTATTATAATAATTAAAAAGTGCAATTGATGATATTATTTGATAACATCCGTCTACCTCAAGAAACCCGAAGACATTTTGATTTTAATAATTCGCTCTCAAGTGTTATAATTATTTTACTCTAAGTTGTGTCCGATGAATAAATCGAACAAATAAATTTCTGGTAACTGTTAAGTATTAATCGTGAAATAAAGTTATGTCAATTCTGAACATTCACGTGTTAAGAATCAGCGAGTCAGTACGTTTACACAACGTTTGTTTGATTTATTATAGGATGGTAATTAAAATGCCGACGGATGCAGGATTGTAAACAAATTACGATCGAGTTGGACGCCACTGCACCGAGAAAATGTTAATTTTTAGTTAAACATTCATAACTTCTCTAAAAAAAAAATTCAAATAACCATTAAGTTTCCCAAGGATATGGTCGACTATCAGTCATTTTGAAACAAACTTAAAAACACATTCTTTGTTAAATCGTTATTACAATATAAAAGATGAACCGTGGACACGAATGCTGTATCCAAAAAATGTAGTTTAATAAAATTCTTATTTTTCCAACGGTTATGTTGACAACGTCGAAAAAATCGATCGATTACTGTCAAAGGGATTAAGTGTCCGTGTTCAATTGTTTCAATTGTATTAAAATTCATTTAGACCATGCAAAGTGTTCAATAAGTTTGGAGTCCGACGTTTTTATCTGCTATTTTTTAATTTTTTTAAATTCAGCTTTTCGCTTATAGCCCAGGAATATAAGTCGCATATTTAAGGGTATTTTTTTTTATTAAGCCTACTTTAATTTTATGAATTAGGAGTAGTAACTTTTGATTTTTAATGGCGACACCACGTTGTTTTTTTTACTTTTTACTCTTATTAAAGTCATAAAAATAATAAGCTGCGTAGTTCCAAACTTATTGTAATTACAAATTTGTATTACAAACACCATTCGTATAACACAATTCCGTATGCAGGACTAACTATTCTATACATGGACCTGCACACGATTAAATAATTGTTAGACGAAATAAGGACACACGTGGCGTGAAACATGACTTATGAACGATTAGAAAAAAAAAGCCAACGGACCCGAACAATAGCGCTAGCGTACGTTTGTATTTCGCGTACACCACTGTAGCTTTACTTGTTGTTCGCGCGCATCTGGATCTCACGGGACAAATACTGGCTAACAAATGATTTCTCTAATGCTGGCTAGTAAATTGCTTTAAAAAAACTGTTGTGCTATCGAGTGGAACAACGATTGGACCATCACGTGAATTAAGTGTAATACCACAGCGCACGATAAATGCGAAACTTTTAAACACACGATAGTCACGCCCAAGCCGTCCACGTAGCCGTATAGCGAAACACGTGAGATAAATGGTGTCCTCCGGGAGGACGCAAAAAACGAAACGCACAAAACTGCACGGAAATATGCGCTTTCTTCCGACCAAAAATGTTTTTTTTCACCGAAATAGTAAATTTGCTTTTATCCGAAATAATACAATATCTCCCGAGTGATGCCGGATAATTATTCAACTAGTATATTATATTATATTATATTATTTAAATAATTGCAGTATACGTATCTATACATATTGCATATATTTATATATTGACTACGTGCAGAATACCGGTCGGAATCACGGGTCAATATTTAAGTACCGTAAGAGTTAAAATAATATACATAAACAGCAATCAGTGATAATACCCGATATAAACCGTGGTTAAAAAGTCGAGTATCAGCACTCGACTGCGATGTTTAAACGGATGTTGAAGTGAAAACTCAGTACCGGAACGTGTAACGCAACTGGAGCGATATCGTGCGCGGTTAATATTTTCATACTGTGGTACTCGTATCTCTATGACTCTATGTAACCCGTTTCGCAGATGTCGCTCGGACGTTTCTTCTTATCCCCCGTATAATATGTGTGTACGTTCAAACGTGCACTGAACTATAAACTATGATTTCTAAAAAAAAAAATTGTTTCAGGCCCACTGAACACACAGGTTTTCCATTGTGCAATATAAACACATGTGAGCTCTCAGACTACTATTGTGTTGACGTATTTTCCGATCCATGTCACATAAATACGACCGTTTTGCGTGGATGCTGTATATGAAGCGGTTATATTATTTTTTGACGATTCCGATCGTTCGGTACACGCCGCCGACCGTCGATTTTCTTACATAATAGTGCAACAAAGAGAAAATGCAGAAATATTTAACGCATAAAATCGTTTCACTTCGGAAAAATACTCGATAAATTACCAAGTTTTAAACAAGTTGCATAAGAAAACGTTTGGCACACTCGAGTTCCAATAGACAAAAAAAAAAAGGTGAAAATCCTAGGTAGGGTAAGACTTCGTGCTCGGGCGAGACACAGGAATGGGTTTGGTGCTGTATTTGTCATTTAAACATGAAACCAATGTACCACATTGCTCTCGAAAAAACCGATTCTAAGTGAAAAAGTTCGGGTTCATCGGTTTGAACTTTAAAGATAGTTGACAATAATATGATTGTATATATAATAGTAGTGAAATCAAATATCTTAGTAAAATAAGTTTGTAAGTGTCGTTACCTAATTTTAACCAGGAAAATTAATAAAATAATGTAGGTACCTAATATGAGGTGTTACACTTTTATTAATGTTGTCTTTTAATTTAATTTACATACTCTTATATTCATAAATATTAAAAAAAATTGTTAGTTAATAATATATTTATAATTATACTTATAGATTCTAATGGAGACTCTGTTTAAATACATATGTCATATATTTAAATATTTATAAAAAGTCATACTCCTAAGTCGGGTGAAACAATGGTCGGGCGAAATGCAGATATCTTATTGTTGTTAGTCTCACTTTTTTTTAAAAGTCTGCATCCTCAACGTAGATCAGTAATCATGCGAATCGAATGGCCTAAAGTGTAGTTAATTTAATATTGTTATTACATGTGAGCATATACATAAGCTTTGGAAAAATCTTATTAATTCTCGTACACAATCCTGCACATAAATATACCGAAAGTTATGAGATTTCTACTCGTATTAAATGATAATAAACGTAATACGAGTATATACTATAACAATTAATACTTAAAGTATAACATATCTTGTTCCATGAAAAATAAACAATGGGATAGTGCATGGTGACAAAAATACAAGACGGTTCGATTATCGATCTCTGTTTAAGTTTTTTGTACTTTTCGCTCTGTTTTTCTTAATTCATCGGAAAGCATTTTAGAAATTAAAAAAATTACATCTTCAACGTATCAACAAGACAAAACTTCCTTTCAGAAAAACACATTGTTTGTTTACATTGGAGCAATCCTACTGGTTGAAACTGAATACACGGACACAGCAAATAAAAAACGCATATCATGATAAGAACCAAAATATATTTCTAGTTTTATTGGTTTTAACTGTATTATCACTGTAAACCAACATATCCATCTTTTATTTCAGAATACTAACGGTTTTATTTTGAAAAACGAATGACTATTGAACTCAAATAAATATTTTTGAAATAACACGATTCTACAATACTATTTATTACAGTGTTGAAAGGTGAACAGATCAATTCGTGATTCGGTGTAATTAACGAGTAATATAAACGCTTTGGGTGCTTTTTGTTTTATGATTTGTTTACGCAATTCAAATGTTCTTCGGCTTTACGTCGACTGGTGTAAATATTTGCTCTTACAGCCTGTCGTTATAAGCGCGATGTCGGGTTTTCCTCGGACTGCGCAGTTATGGCATGAATATCGGGGTCGAAAATGGCCCATGCACTCCTCATGAGTTTCACCAGCCGCTAAGCTTGAAGAGGGGTTTGTCATTTCGTAAACTATTATAATTTATACAAATTGCAGTGTAAGATTTTATATTGTATACTATCCATTATAATTATTTCGACCGGATACACCATCAACGTTACAAAGGCAATCTACGGGTGTATTAAAACCATGTTATTCATGGGTCTTCTTGTTCCATTTAACAGAAAACTGAGCTAGGCCATCGCTGTTTGAAGTGTTCACAGACATAATGTAACGCAATAAACACATTATATGCATGAATATTACGAACCTAAACATAATATTATTAACAAAAGGCAAACGAAAATAGTATTACTTGCGGAGTATGATCAGCGAAATATTTTATGAAAACTAAACGGCAGCGCGGGGACAAAAAATAAATAAGAAAAACAAATGAATCACCCGGAAAATACAAAAGAACTGATTGAGAACTAAGTTGGATAATTCGACGAATACGTAGTACGTGTGTGCATTTGAGAATGTAGAGTATAAAGGGCCCAGAAGACATTAAAATAGCTGCCATTAAAGGAGACTGGAGAGCTACTGTTATTATTATAACGACGACGAAAGGACGAATGGCAAAGGACGTATGTATTGTATGTAGTGAAAAAAAATATAAGGACGATCCGAATAAGCCATTACATCGTTCATCACGTTTTACCCTACAGCTTCGTACTTCTATAGATGGACAAGAATATAAAATAAAAGAAAACAAAAGCAAAGTTCATTTTTATTTTTTGTTTGTATAATTTATAGCTGCCGTCTCGTACGATATATAGTGGTTGTATTTTAATTCGCAAGTCCCATTGATAGTCAGTGAAATGTGAGATCATAAAAATACGAGATTGATTTTATTTTGTTCCAACAAGGGCCAACGGATATTGTCGCTCCGATTTGACCTTATTTGCTGCTCCTAAGCACGAAACGTGTAATGATTGATATTAACATGATTTTCTGTTTTTCTTTTTCCTTTGTTGAGACCAAAATACATTTCTTCATTTTTCGAACTTTGTCTGACTTTTGTCAACATACTTAAAAGGATCGGTGCGGTAAGCATCAAAAATAAAAAAATCAGAAAAAGCATCGAACAGCAACGTTGATGTCTTCACATCGATATTCATGAAAATGTATGTTCTATATTATGTTCTATAGTCCATGCGTACGTAAGCTCGACGGGAAAAAAAAGCAAAAGTTAACAATACTCTCCAACCCTTTGACAAAATGTCCCTCTATTTTCCCATTGTTATATTGTAGTCAATATCGCATTTGCATTAGCACACACGCGCTCGTGAACTCGCGAGTTGCGTGTGGAGTAACCTTGTGTTTCGTTTCTGTTTTAAAATGTTGTGTACCACGCGCTCGTGAGCTAAATTTTCAAATGTCCACATTAACGGATGCACACTCCAAGGTATAGTTGTTGTGTCCACGAGGTTTTAGACGCATTATTTTCTTATTATATTTCTTCAAATGTATATGCCTTATAAATCAATAAAATTTGGAAGATCTCGTAATCTTTTACGGCATATTGTCAGGTATACTATATGAATGAGAAAAAAATTGTCAATATTTATACCCTACCTCTGTTCAGACGGATTCAAGTCGGGGGGCAAAAATCACGCGGTTGCCCGTTTGGTATGAGAAAACGGAACGGTGCCGTCCGATCGTCATCGTTCTACCGTGTACACAGCGTATACAAATCGTACGGATCAGATCGAATTTTATCTTATCTGTGGTATAAATCAGCACCGTCACGTTCGTATATAGGCTGATAGGAACTGAATGTTACGCGATGCGAAAACACTGAAAATAACAATCTTACATCAACGAGTTTCAAAAAAAAAAAAAACGATATTTTATGATTTTTTCCGTGGTTCGCTAGTTCTTATAAGAAAACCGTTGTAACACGATCACCCTGTACGTGTCAGGGAAACGCCGTGTATAGATTTTCATCGTACGGAGTGCGTGCGTCGTGATACGTGGCGTACGTCTAGTTATTGTGTGTTCGTATCGACTGATTATATTACGCAGAAATTCACCTCCGAGTCTGTTCGCGGGTACAGGTAACGCGGCGGCGGTCTCCTACGCGCTCGTTCGCAGCACCGGCAAAACGTCACTTTTCCTCTTCAACCATGTTCTAATCGAATTTCCCTACGATGTTCCGCAGCACGAGCGATTTCAGCGCGAATTGCACGTCATGTTTCCAGCGGATAGCCCCACCTCTCGGGTGATGTTACCGAAACGCGGTGATGCAGCGTCAGCGGACAGAGTTGTGAGCCGAACAATATAAAAAAAAAAATAATAAAAACTTAGAGCCCAGAGTCGATCTTAATGGGTAGATTTAAAGGCTTAAAATTACTCATTTAGTCATTTAGATTTTAAGAAAATCCTTTAGTAGTTGATGTTGTTGAAAATGGATGCCCAAAATTAAAATCTATTTTAACGGTTGCAGCAGTTTTGAATATTATAAATTATCATATACGCGATAGTATCTCCATCAATGCAACTTTTAAATATTATTTTCACTTTAGGACGCTTATAAAAGTATTTACTTTTTTTTCAACGTAACATTAAAGTATATTTTGCTGTAATGTTCATGAACAAAAGCGAAATAAATATAAAATTACAAAATAAAAATCATTAAAGTACATTTATATAGAAAATTATAGCATTTTAGTCTTGTAACAACGCATACATTATACGTGTAAAATTCTTATTTAGAAGCAGCTAACGGTTTCAATATAATTATAATAGGCTTTATAAATAAAGAATTAAAAAATACGTTAACATTTATAAAATGATTACTTATTATATAACATCAAAAATACTATATTTTTTTTAAAAATTGTTGCTACTAAAAATGTTTTAAGTCTTACGATAAGACGCGAGCCACCTGACGATCAATTTGGTCACCCTTGATAAATTATAAGTTATAATATATTATTATATGTTATAAATGTTATAATTTATAACATTTATAACATTGGGCTCGGACGGTGAACATATTGCTGAACGTTTCGTGGGCGTGTACGGTCGTGACCACTATGGGATCGGTTTTGAGTTCTTCGGGAAATACTACCATGTGATCATGTACACCACGCACTAGCGACTCTATAATATTATGTATACTCATCGAGTGCGCAACCACCGTCGTCCACGTACTTAATCGCAACACAACTGATAAAAAAAATCCTAAAAATAAAGACGGCAAGTGAATATACAGTAAAAATGAAGACTGACTGTGTACAAGATGTTATTACGATGCGTTCTACGTATATTGTTGATTCGCCCACGTCTTTGCAACGCTATAATAGTATTACACTACTGCTCGCATTGTCCGTGTAACATGCACGAACTGTAGTTAGTTTTCACATCAATTATTGATCCGTACGTTTAACTATGTACTATTTTAATCTTTCGTTTCATAATTACAGTTTGTTCATGTTTGATCCAGGTTCAAAGGTCCTTTTTAAATTTTTAACAAAGAATCCGGGTACTGTTTGGCACCAAATAGTATTTATATAGGTTTCAACGGTGAAATAAAGCTTTGTAATAAAGTGTCATCAGTAAATATTTTTAACATCTTCCCGTCTGTAGAAACACTTATGTTTCTTATTTAATGATACTCCAAACAACACAGAAGTTTCTTGTTATCTATAGAAGTATAATATGAAAGCTGTATGAAAAGTTGCTTAAAAATATTGAGTTACACATTTTCAAAGAACGCCACATCTAATAAAATGTAAATTTTATTTCACTATAGTCAAATTAATTGAACAATTTGCAATTTTTTTCAACAAAATTTCGTCGATGGTGAAATAAAATTCGTTGTAAAACTAACAAGTACCTCAACAGCATTTAAAACATTATTATTTTATTATGGTAGGTTAGCAGGGTCTGAAGAATTTTCAAAAGTCACAATATACCCTGCTAATATTGTATATCCATTACGACGCTGGTATAGTGGTCCGTCGAATATCAAGTAAGTGAAAATTAGCATAAAAGGTTTTTGATAGAAATTTAATTTCAATATAGTATGTCCAAGTGTCATTAATTGTTACACAATTAGCAAGGGTAATTATGAAAACGGTTATTTGTAATGAACGAAGTCCTGTAATTAATATTAAAAGTTTTATTCCGCTCAAAACCTATATGACGTAGACAGGTATGTACCGAAGTCTAAAACCTTAATAATTTGAAATTTGAAAGGTACGTTATAATATTTAAATGCGAATGGGTATTTTTTTACATATTTTTATTTTTCATCATAATCGTGAATTATTACAAAATCATTACTCACTAGAAAAGTAGAAATCATTCTTCCAATATATTAAAATGTATCAAACATAATTTTAATACTTGTATTTTTTTTTACAATATTCTTATATGGATAAAGTTAACGTTGTTCATATTAACAATACGGACCGTTTAAAAATCTATACCATATGATGTTTTAAATAAGACTAGCATTGTTCATAAAAATTATATTATTTAAAAATCTTTAAAAAACACCTATGGTTATGGGACAAGCGATATGGAAAGTATTTATAAGGGCATTAAAATTATGTTTTTCAGCTTTTTATTGAATATATATAGATGTGAAAAGTTCATGAAATTGCTTGAAAATATATATGAAAGGATCCATATAAAATTATCATAGGACACAGACAGTACCTAACAGAATTGAGTTTGGAATTGTATGAACATTTTTAACAGTTCATTTATATACGAATTTACATTTATAATAATAATTAATAAGTAATAACCAAAGAAACAGAAAAATATTGAATTATTTATAATTTAAGTACTCAAGAAGTCATGGATAAATTAATCATAACCGTAATTTTAAAACATTTCGAGCTCATTATGAAAATAAAAATAACAAATCTGAATTAAAAATGTTGAACATCGGTTATTTATATATTTTTTTAAGTTCGCATTATAGTGAAAAAAAAAATATCGAGACAAAATGTTCGTGGTGAATTTAGTAGTTTTGGTTTATATAGAAAACCGAAGGTTCTAAAAACATTATTTTTAACGAATAACGATTGTCCTGCGACCTATACAGCTTAAAAAAACAAAAATATTTCAAATGAATTTAATTTTTTTTGTTCAATAACAGTAATACACTAACTTTTATTTTATACCGTGTGTGTTGATGAAAACAGTTTATTTTCATGACATTTATAATTAATGTTAGACTCTGTTGCAATTGTAGGGGATGTTTATGTTGGTAGTGTTGTATTCGTCGAAACTCAGTAGGCTTAACGTGAAAACTCTTTTTCTTTTTTCATTTCGTCCATATAATATATTTTGTAATTATAAATTGTTTTTCACGTGGCGTTTAAAACATTTCATTGTACGCAACATACAATCGCGTGTTTGTGATGTTGTTTTTTTTTTACTTTGTACTATAATTACACAAAACGTTACAAACGTACGTAAAAAATAATATCGTTGATATTCCTACGCACCCCATCAACTCTCTACTACGCGACGGCGTTTTGATGAAGTTTAATTAATCGGAGTCGATTCATTCAGGTAAAATTTGAAATGATTTAATGACGCTTGACAATATTGTATTTCTCGGTACGTTGTTATGCGGGAACTTTGTAAATGGTAGGTAATTGCATGATTCGTGAAACTGATAAATTCGGTACATTGGTAAAAGTTATTAGTTAGAAATAGCTGACCACTATAATTGGAGGAAACGAGGCAACTAAATTATAGCGCATCGTTAGTATGGGGAAACATCTTAGTAGGTATAACTCAATCTCGCGAGAAGATATTTAACCATTTCCTCTGTTTAACGTAACTATAATAGAAAACAGCGAAGTAATGAATTGACACGCTAAAGCGTTATTAAACGTCTAATTGATACTCAAAAGTATTATATTCGCTTCGATTCCAATATCGTAAAGAAAAAAATAATAGATTTATATTGAAATGAAATGTTGACGGTGTATTATTATTTTAGTTTGAGCACAATAGAAAAAATGTCTCTATCGTAGAAGTTTAGTTTACTATTTTTTCTCGACTCACTACATTTATCAGAAAATGTCCTTAAAACTTTATTCGGTTCGTTAGTTTTCGAATATCGTGTACATATATATATATATATGTATATACACTCAAGCGATTTTTTTCTTTCTTTAACTTCCGAAAGTATTTATCAAGCTGAACTTTTTCAACTGCGATAACCTATTGGTTAAAAAATCAGTACTACAGGATGTTCTCATTTTTTACTTGATATCCATAATATAATAGCAAACAGTTTCACGGAGTATATGACCCGAATATCTCTTAACAAGATGACGTCTATTTTTGAAATAAACATGTTCCAATAAAAATACTTAAACCGTATAATATAGTGAAATCAGTATGCAAATATTATCTTTTTGTAGGGAATTTAAAAATATTATTTTATAATATTACCTAATGTAAAATGTAATTTTTGTCGTAGAACTTGTATTTTGTACTCAAGAAGATGTACCAGCTACTTGAAGTGTTTTTAAAATTTTATTAAATAGCAATTTGAGTTAATTTGTATTTTACCTTGACAATATTTTTTCGATATTTAAGGAAAAAATAATCAGATCCCTAAAATATTTAAATATATTTTGGTTAATATATATTTTGGAATTTGTATCACCAATATAAATGTAAGTAAATATACCAAATGAATATTGAAAAAACTTATGACCACTGGTTATTAGTTTATTACCATAAAATTATGATCCTCCACGAAAAATGTTTAAACTATTTATTGTCCTCAAAGTACTATTAAAATGTACCTTCATAACTAGAAGTTTTAGGTTTTGAGTTAAGTGAAGAATCACATGTGATAATTTTACAAATAGAGTTTTTTCTAAATCCGACAAGTTTTACGTTGGGTATAATTAGATAAAAAAATAAGAAAATTATAAATGGCTACTTTTGACAAGAAATTATTACTAATTTATGGTCAATAATATTTCGATAAAACAGTTAATTTTATAGGTTTTGTGGTTTGTAAACTAATTAAAAAGCAAACCATTTAATGATATTATTACAATAAATCGTGTTTTTATAACATTTATTGGTTAGTTGTCAGTAAGTTCTTTAAAAAATGTAAGTCTTCATGTTGCATGATTGATTTAGTATGAATTATAATACAAATATTAAATTTATAAAAAATTATATAAAAATTCACAATTAATTTCTAATTCTAGTTCTAAAAATATGAATAAAATTTGTTTTATAAATAATATAATACTATAATGCTTTATTGTATTTAAAGTTGAAGAATACGTTAAACCATAAATCTCAACTTTTAATAAGAGCGTTGGTTTTATAATTTTATTGTAACCCTTAATTTATATTTTTTAGCCTTGGAAGTTAAATGAGACATACATTTTCTTATATTGTGCAAAAATTATAATAATCATTTGAGTTGAAATCGTATGATGTAAAAGTCCAATATGTTGTATCACACCGACCTAGGTTCTTCTAATGTGATAATTCATCATTGCTTTCAAATATTTAAGAATAATACGTTTGTTCTAACGACCTACATAAAATTTGAATTATATCCTTTCATTGCACTCGCGCAACAAGTATCCTGCCCTAAAAGAAAGGAAAGGAAGACAAATACCTAGTTTTAGTAGCTAAATCTACAATTCCGGGAACTCACGAGACAACTTTTTTATTTTCTCGGTAATGTTAATATTTTATGAGGGTTCTTCGAATATTTACAGGTAATGTTTACATATACTTTAGATTTTATTAGAATACGGCGCAATCGGGTACGCAATTTACCACCATACTTGATGCTGTAGTTGTATACTGAGCATGGTTAATTTGAATTAATCTAAATGAAAAAAACCTGAAACGCACTTCTCATCTCGTAATAATAATTTATAATTTATAAATATGGTAGTTGCTTACTGAAACTTCAACAATTTAAGTTTCACGGCATTATAAAAGTTGTCAAAATGTAATAAATAAATATTGTATATTTTGTTTTATATTTTATTTCTTTTGGGTTGATATATAAAATATCATTTTAGAAGTCATCAAACTCAATTAAACACTTCCGTACTTTATATCTTTGGAACGTTGCAGAAATAAACAATTATTTTCGGTTCTCAGTTTTTTGTAGAGTTAAATCGGACGTTTTTAACATAAATAGACACTCAGATTGTGTCCATTTTTGTCATCCACAATACGTATTATGTGTGTCTCAATCCGTCTGCGGGGTCATAAATATTTTCAATTTTGTCGGAGCACAATATGAAGTAACGCAAATAAACGCTATATATCAATAATTCACTGGCCACATTATTTGTAATTTTATTACTGTTTAGTGCATGTTTAGTGTTCCTGCTTAATTGACCTTTTAATAATGTGATCTTAATTTGTTATTTTCTTTAGTATTTCTCGAAAACTGAAATATAGACTAATTATACGTCAAAATTGTTTACTAAACAATTCATATTTTGAAACAAAATGGCAAAGGCCATGGTTATGCACTCATAGTATTAGATAACCGTGGCAAAGGCTATTCATCACAACTCTGATCGGTATAAAAAAAGTACATCGATTAAAATTTCTCGGTATGTATACTACACTCTTTTTAAGTTTAAATACATATTGTGTAATATTTTATTGACATAAACATGCAAATACAATTTTAAAACTGTGCACTTGGATGAAACAAAATAAAGTGAATTTGATCGTAATTCGCGAAAGTCATGTTGCATTTGTGAATAAGTTGTTTACATTAGGTGAATTTATATGTAGTTTTAGATCACAAACCACGACCGAAAATTGGATACGCAATATTTTATCTGTCCAAAACATCCCTCGGATTGTATAATTTATATTTATATTTAAATCAAACAGATCGTGTTGTTGATGCATTTTATAACATTTTACTATAAAAAAATAAATAAATATCTTGAGAGTATAATATGATATTCTATTCAAATTTCATCTATGGTATAATTATCCGCATTTTATGTTAAAATACTATCTATGATAAACACAATTTAAATGTATAATGCGCATTTCAAAGTAAATTAATAAAACTATAATTTAACTTTTTTAATCTTATGCTATTTAATTCTTATACTTATTTATAATAGTCATATATGATGTGAATTCAAAATGTTGTTCATAATGATTGGTTTCAAGATTTCTTAAATATTCGCTGTAACAGTAAACAGTTAAAATAATAATACTAGTGTATTATTAAAGTACACATTATTTAATTTCATTCTAACACGCACTTGAAAAAGTATTTTTGTGGTAATAATTCTATACCTACTTTTAGCAGTATCACTTTAACTTTGGTAATTCACGAAGAAATATTTAAAAATGTTATCTCTGCTTTTTCACGATAGCTGGTACCATAAAAAAATCTAATTAGTTCTACTTTTAATGAATTTATCAATTTTGTATGAAAATATAATAGTAGATGATTATGAAAACCTGTGCATCTAAAATTTTTGGTATAAAAACAGTAATGGGAATCGTGAAATGCACTGAAATTAAAACATATTTAATGGGTTATAAGAATTTAAAACGAGGTGAAAAATGTGTATGTAAAATAAAAGCAATGCTATGTGAGAAATGTGAGAAACGTCTATAGTTAAAATAATGGAACTTATCATATAATATTAAATCTAGTTCTATAAATTTCAATACTGCTTTAAACGATTTAGATGATTCATGTTGTCGTAACGTCTATGTTGTATAGTTAAACTGTTTCTTGCGTTCGGACATCATTTTACGAGATGATCATCGAAGTTTTAAACAATCATGTTTTCGAAAATACTTTCATTTAACGCATTTACTTCACAGAAAACCGTATCCGGAATTAAATTTGACCTTACTGGGGGCTGCGAACAAATTTTGACTTGTAACTGACTTGTAATTTTACAAGCAAACTAACGGTGACATTTATCACGGCTGGGAAATGTGGGTAAGAAATCGAAAAAAAAAATTATACTTCGATTCTCCTCTTGGACACCAGTGGACACGTGTGCGTCGTCTAATTTCCGACGATAAATGACCAGTCACAAGGTTCTTGCGATAACCGTCGTCAGTCGTCTTTGCGCGAGACAAATCACTCTCGCCGTCCCCGATACATCCCCGTCGAGTCGGCCGCGGGTAGTTTTTGCCCGTTGACGTTCGTGCGTTGAACAAAAACTGGCCGACGAAGTAATATATTTAAATAGAGAGGGTGAGAGAGAAAGAGAGAGAGAGAGAAGTTAAGTATAAAGGATGGGCAGATGTGAAAAAACGAAAAAAAAAATAATTCATGAACACGGCGTACAACAGAATTAACGTTTAAATAATAATAATTACGACGTTGGATACGTTACAGGATTCGATTTTAAAAAGTAAACAAGGATAAACTTACTCACCACCTCGGGTTGTTCGGCCAATTTGTGGACTTGTAATTTACGGGCGCTTGGAATGAAATACGGCTGATAATTGATGTTACGTTGCCCGAGGGCGTGTTTCGCGCGAACACTGTTCGTCTAGCAGAAATTGCGCAGTACCGCTCCAGATTCAAATCGATGGGTTTTTCTTTTATATTTTCGAATATTATTCTATTCCGTTCGCGCAGAAGAACATCGTGGTGTCTGCGCGAAAACGAAACGTCAAGAATGTCGATATTCGGACCGAGCGTTAATTGACCATCGGTAATACGAATTGTATAAATTGTTAAGTTCCGAAAGTGTACGCACTATCGGTGCGCCTCAGATGCGTCGCTCGTAACCGTCAAAATGTAAGACCGTGATCTCGCGGCACGTCAGTCATCGTTCCGATTCCTCGCTCTGGGCTAGCACACATATTTCACTAATTTCGTATGGATTTGATTGGAAAAAGTTCGCAGAAAAGTGTACACATAGGTACTACGCGAGTGCGTTTATCGACAAACTGTGACGTTCGCTCGATCAACCCGAACAAAATAACAAGTATTCAGTAAAAATCCGTCACAATAGTGTTAGACATTAAAAAATAGCCGACCATTATTAGATGATGTCTCCACTTTAGTATCGCTATCGATCCGTGTACGTTTCATCTAAATTTAGCAAATCCTCATGGTGTAACGGGACTTTTGTCATCTCGTTTGCATTATTTATTATTTTTTAACAATAAGCGAAGGGCCTTATTATTTATCTGTTAGTGAAATGCAATAGATTTTCAGTTCGTAAGTCTATCACTGGCGACGATTCGCTTTACATTAGAAATGTTGTTGTGCTACGTACGTTGTATACCATTTCACATAATAATATTACTATGTTTGTACCGAATTTTAATAAAAATGCTTTGATAAATTGTTTTCACGTTAATTCTACGTCTTACAGGATTAGTTATTTGAAATTTGTTTACTTTCGTCAATTTCATAACGCACAAAGAAAGTATGTACAGTATCGATAGGTTAAAAAAAATATAATTATTGTTTTGACACTCCGTATTAACTATGTTGATGATCATGGACGATAACATATCTTCATAAATATATTTTTCCCGTTCATTCGGGAAATATTTAAATTGTTATAAATTATATGATTGTAACTAGAAGTCGCGATTATAATTGAAATAAACTAAACGGGTACCGGTTTTTTTTGCCTTAGACGGGGTTATAGCCCGGGTTATAAAAATACCAGAGTGTCAAAAAATCGTTAAGAGTTATTAATAACTAGTTTATAATTATTGGAATTTATTATAACATTATATTATTATTATTATTATAAATATTGATATTTAAAGTATATCTGAATTCTGAATTAATATACCATATAAATTATACACCGTTATTAAATACACATTTAATATATTTAAGCTCGAGTACCCGGAATCTGTGTACCTGTGTATTCTAATACCCGTTTACAACTTCAACCTCTATAATTGTAACAATATTAAAATTATTTTATTGTAATATTCACAGAGAGTTAAGTTTTTTGCTTCTAAATAATGTTTTGATAACTCACATTTAGACATTTTTGGGAAGTGGAACTACATTGTTGAAACAAACTTTAATCAGGATAAAGATCACCGAACGACGTGTTGTTTTTTAAAAAATTAGGTCCAGATCCTGCATCATCAAATGCGTAAACATCTGACGAAAAATTTTCTGACGATTTAATTTTTAAAGTGATCCGTAACGTATTTTTACGTGTGTTGAAATCGGATATTATTTTTACACTATGAATTAGTAATTCATGAACATCCGCCGAATAAATTATTCATATCAATTTTGCATAATATAATTAAAGAATAAAATTCGGATTATATTCATTTGTCGTACGTGATGAAACAATATAATGTAAATACGTATAATACGTACGTATTACCTTATATATACAATGCATTTAATCATTATTGTAGCTGAATACGTCGCTTTCGGCGATATCTATGGAAGGGTTATTCACGAATTTCATATTATTGCGTTCCACGAAACGTAGTTCCAATACAATACTGCTTTATTTGTTCCGAGTAATCATCATTATTTTGTACAATTAAGTTACTATTATTTATATAAATATAAAATCAATGTGATATACATTTAGCGCTTAAACAAATTCAGCACAAAGTTTGTGGTTACATTTACAGTTGCGGTGCTCCAAATTTGTTTCGAAACCTGTACAACGAACCGATGTAAATAATATCATCCGCAGGCAATAGCGAAATGAGATTGAAAACGTTGTTAAAATAACCAATTGAAATAAATAAAAACACGAACGAAAACATTATGTTGAGACCCTATTATAGATTTAAAAAATAATTAAATTGCAAAAGGCTATGGTAGTAATATTATAGTACCATATTATAGTGTCATAATGCACGTGGAGGAGTAAGTACGCAGAGCGTAAGGTTGGGTTTAAATCCTATAGAGGGTAAAAAAAAAAAGAAGGAAAGCGTGTATTCAAACATGAAAATAATTGGAATACAACTCTATAACAATACATTTGTATACATCGACATACATGATATATAAAATGTACAACAAAAAATGTATTGGTGCGCTGGGTCGAAAAAATGAAAATAATTGAACTTAATAAAAATAAGTTTACGCAAAGTATTATCATTTATTACCAATTTTTAGATTTTTGTTTTAAAAGTTTTCTACTGGATTTTGATACAATAACCTATAAAATGGACAACTTCTATTTTATCGTAAAAAGCAAATGGTTTATCATTAAAAAAAATATACTAAACTGTCCAGATTATAATTTGAAATATAGAACCTGTAAATATATGATGCATAAGAGATTATTACTTGGAATAAAAAGACGTTGATTGATTTTTTTTAAAACAAAATAATTATTTGAATTTTCATATTAATATAGTTTCTATTCTTCGATAACAATAAAATTTATTGAATAACTAATGGGTTACGCATTTTTCCCTTACATAATTATTTGAGTTTAAAAATTTTTCATTTTTGTTTTTAAATATAAAACAATAAAAATTTGCTTTCCTGTTTTGAGGTTTAAACATGAAGAACCGGCTTATATGGGGTATGTAATGAAAACTTCAGTACACGGTACTTTTTATTAAGCCTTTCCAGAGAGAAATGTTAAATGTACGGTGCTTTATATTATGACGCGCAAATACAACTATACGTTTCACTTTTTATATATCAGTAGGTAACAGTCGATTTATAAATATTTTATAATCAATGTGATAACAACGATAAAAAGGTTTTGTTATCCGTCATAACCTTCAGAAACTTTTTTCATGTTGAAATATTTCGATGCGTCTGTTATTTACGTTAAATCAGATATTTTTTCTTATAATCGTCAATTCGTAATATCCACGGGCGATTGTAAATGCATTCGGCGCGTACATAAAATAGCTGCGTACGAGTAGCGATATTATTACGCAGGGTCTTTCAGTACTGTTTGACGGTTGCAATGTCGGCTGAAATGATTTTTTGTCAAATAGCCCTAAAACACCCTGTACATCATGTGGACACGTGATACCGGTAACTGCTAAGTCCGGGAACGTTGTCGGGCGAATACTGTCTGATCTCTGGGCGCGTCACGATGATAGGGCGATATCGAGATGACGATCGGGAGACGGGCGATGACTGTTTTACGTTACGTTGTGCGGTTAACACGACGACAGCGGCGCGAAGACGACAGAAAACGCGTGCGCGAACGACGCGAATAACGGCTAATAAACAATCTCGTCCGAGTCTTATCGCGGGCAATATATAAACGGCACGGGTCTTACGTTCAGCGTTAAGCGTAATTGCCTGATTTGAATATCCTTCGGCCTCGACGTGTTTTCACTCACAACAAAGTATTATCTCGAGGGTCCTGGATTTTGGTGTCATTAAAACGAGGAGGCCGGTTCGCCGTTTTCTAATAAACTTCGCTCAAAAGGTCCTACGCGTAAGTTCGTGCTCTAATCCCAGTAAGCGCATTTTGTCGGACGCGCACAAACAGCATGTGCATCTGAAAGGAAGGAAATCCTGAATTTACGCAGCGAGGGAACACAAGCGCGCGTTTAACTGCGGTCGTACAGATGACCTGCGACCTACAATAACACTCGACGTTTCGCTCGACGTTACGATTCGTGCTGAGGTTCAATAAAATAAATATTTAATCAGTATACTCGTATATATAAAGGGCGGCGTCAGGGCCGTGTTACGATAACACGACGGTGAATCGAGAATTATCCAAAAGTCTCCAGACGCAAGAATGCATTACGCAGGTACCGTGCTTACTTCGCACCAAGAATCCAAAAACGAACAGTCTGAAGACTTTTACCGAATATATAGTACGTGAAGCACATCGTTTGAACGGACGTCGGTCGATGTAGGTTTATTTGTTTATTTATTTATTTCAATGGGTCGCGAGCCCGATGTACAAAGTTGTAATTGTTATGATGATTGGTAAAAATAGATTGCAAGTAAAAAATAATGAAAAACAAAGAAAAATAACAAAAACGAAGTAATAGTTGAACATACAAATTAAATGAATTAGATAAATTATACGTAATACATGACACAATATTTTAACGTAAAGTAAATGACACTTGACGAGTAAAAGATTCAAGTGAATTAAACGCAACGATATCGACATTTAGGTAATTCACAGAACGCATCAATCGATTGGATTCGTATTTGTGATGCTGCTCTGTAATATACTGCAGCAGTTGGATTTGACGATTTTTTTTCTCAATCTAACGTCAACGATCAGCCGGCACACATTCGGCAACGAGCAAATCGATACGCGGAAAGGGTGTTGATAATATTTTCGGGAGAGCTGAGGAATTGTAAGGAATAGATTCTCGGTAACTGCAGTATGCGTACAGATCTGGGCGATCACTTGAGTATCCAGGACAGAATCCTTTATACAACTTTGTAATGAACCGTGAATATACGAGTATATAAACCACCATATAATATGTTTGCATGTAATGAATAACGCTACGCCGTCGCATTAAGTGATAGAACTTAATCACATGGAATTAAAAACGTGTTAACGCTTAGTTATAATATTGCCTAGAAGAATTGAAACCGTCAAGCATAATACTATTTAAATTTTAATTTTTTTCGAAAGAAAAAATACTGACCACGAAATTCTTTGGGTTGTAACACCATACAATTACCTATATAATCATTCTGTTATTGTACATGATAATAATAATAAAACGATCTAACTTAACTCTCACCACAACGTCTGCTCTTTGAAGTGAGAAAAACAAATATAATAACGATTATATTATTCTATCTGTCTTACTTTACATCCAGTAGAGATTTTACGGTGGGGGGGATCTAGGGGGCTTGGAACCATCCTCAGATTTTGATTTAAAGTTGTAAAATTAGTTTTTTCTAAGCGTTTTCCTTACGTTATATAACTCAAAAGCCTGAAGGTACAAGAGATTTGACCCTAAACGTTTAATAAACAATTAAGAATGTACTTATTTTATTATTTTTAAAACTGAATTGCTTGAAGACACCGGGAAACCCAAGGTAATGGTCAGTTTAGTAGTTTTAAGTAAACAAATTCAAAATATATTCTATTATTTAATTAAAATTGAAGTAATAAATAATGAATGGATAAATAATTGTTTATAAGGTCATATCCTTGACCCCCTGCCCTCCTCAGTCAAATTCCCTGAAACCACCACTATTTACAGCTGTACATCTTACTGTGAAGAGTTCATGTGTGACGTCGGAGTAAAAATAAATTGGGTATATTGCTTCTCAATACAGACGATTAAACCGTTCATCATACTGGAAATTCGGTCCACGTTATTCGACTCGCGTATTTTTTGTACAGGACACTCGTGCATGTATTAACGCGAGTCTATCTGTATGCGGCATACACCACTAAATGTTCTCCGAATTTAATATTTTGGACGAAAATCTTTTCTTTTTTTTATTCCGATAAACCAAGCACTCTTTTGAACATGGATATTTTAATATAAAATATGAGGCATTTAATTTTTCACAACACTTAACCGACTGTGCGTACGTATCAGCAAATAAGGTTCACACCGCCTTACACAAAACAACAATTTTAAATGTTGTGTAGTAATTTGATGAATATATTAGAAAATAATTTAAATGCAATTTCATTCTAATATGTCAACAGTTTATTAACATTCTGCCCATTAGAATATTTTGTGTACTTTGACGTTCGCATGAAAAATGAAGTACTCGTATGTTTTTATAGGAATCAATCAAATTACTTTAAATTAAATACAGTTGAAAATAATATTTTTTATTAGAACGAAAAATCCATTATATCCATATTAATAAATACTACGCAGGATAAATGAACATTGTTCTGTTATTTATAAATATTTATCTGGTATTTATTAAATAAATTATATATCTTATAATAAACCGAAATTTAAATACGACATATGTTGTACAATATAGTAGTTACAACTACCAGTGATAAATAAATTGTTAAGAGAAACACGCAGAATTAAAAAAAAATGCCTTTGTAACGCGTATGTGTACTACAGCGGTATCACACTATTGAATTGATTTCATGAAGAAGCCTATCTAATGTAGTAATGTTTTTCTGGCCTATATTTTGAAGCAGAATTTTAATTTACATAGTTTCTGTAATTTTATATGAATCCTTTCAATGAAAATGTAGATTTCACGTACAGTCCCCGGACTTAGAAATATTTATTACTTTATGAATTTGTCAAAACAATCAATGCAGGTCCAAATATTATTTTCATTGAAACATTATTACGAATTACGATCAACTAAAAATTGATACGTTGTGCTTAGGCTTAAATTTGACTTCTAATAAGACACGGCGTTCCATGTAGGCAATTCAGGTACATTCGTGTCCACAAAAAAGTTTTATCATTTTTCGCCACATATAATTTCTATCATCTTGTACGTTATCGTCGTTATCAACTATCATAATTTGTATTTCAGACCACAACTTTTCAAACAATGATTCTAAATTTATTAAAAAATGTGAATCCAACTCCTTCAGGTAAGCTTATACTTTAAATTATGAGTATAAGGCAATTTATATACTGTACAAAGAAAAAATATTTTTATAATTCAATGAGTCATAAACATTACTTTATTATTATATACGAGGTATTTAATATTATTTTTTGTTCAGATATATTAGCTTCACCTGAGGCTATTAATTCTTGAACATTTTATTTTTTTTTAAGCTAAGACACTCAGTTAAATGCCTATGAGTTAGTTTGGTATAACGTATTCGAGTTATGAAGGGAAAATTATTTATTTTATCAGAAGAAATTCAAACGTTTATCGAATGAAATGTAATAGTTTATCAAAGTTTTTTATATGTAAAGAAGGAATGGATAAAAATAAAATTCAAAAAGGACCATCTGTGCCCTTCTGGTGGTAAAACGCTCTAAAGTCTCAGTACACTTGGTGCGGATTTACAACCGAAAAGTTTGATCATGCAGAATGGAAGATTATTGTAAAATCAACATGTTTTTCACTTCGGCAGGAATATTATTTAGTCTTAAGAAATGTTTAATTTTAAATTATTATCGTTCATATGAATGGACGTCAAAACGGATTTACGAAGAATTATTCTATTAAAACTTTAAATACGGTTTAGAATTCAATTGTCATGAAATAAATTAACATTCACTGAAAATTAAATAATCTTAACAATACTTGTATGAACAGAGGAAGCATAATAGAAAGCCTAAAATTGAAAGTTTACCATTATCAAAAAACATCGGAATGTAATATCATTAATTTTAATACTAGTAAGTTTATAAATACATAAGCGATACGATTGTATGAATAACTTTGACAAGCAGCATTACCATATAGTTATATGTGTTCTGTATGGTTTTGCAAGCCTCGAATATTGTCAGAGACTACAAAACAAAATATTATTTTCTATAGAAATGTTGCGAAGAAAGGGAAACATTGTGAATATGTTTTTTTTTACTTGAATTATTTCTTCGAATGTTCATGATATGAAAGAAAACTATTAGCACGTGACATATACGTAAAAAACATGTACTCGGCGTATGGTAATTTCAGTGTTAACGTAATAATACAAGAAACATATTATAGAAGAAGCACATGTCAAATGTCAAAAAGAAAAAAAAAATTGTAAATTATAATCAACGAGTACAAAATTTAAATATTTATTTTTGTACACGCGCTACGGCCGCGGCGGTACTATGCACTATTTCATTGACGCCGTATACAAGCGCTTGCGATTAAATGAAAAATATATATTAATTAGTCGAAAGCGTGCGCTACATAAATATTTAGTGTGTACTAACACAAACTGAATTGAATAATATTTTACGAGTGCTTTACAAAAGCACTTCAATTCTACTAGGTTTTTTTCTTTTTTTTTTCTGCGCAAACATTACAATATTACACGTCTATCCCATTTATGGAATTTTTTTTTCTCGGTTGACTGTTTTTTTTCATTAAACGATTAATCAGATTTTATAATTGGAACGATTTATTGGACATACTCATAAAACGTACGTACAGTTTAATTAGTCATGAAATGAATGAAATTTATCGATATGTGTATTTATTCTCCGTAACAAATTCACGTCGCACATTTCGCATTATTAATAATTTTTGGTTTTTTTCTCCCAGCATTCAATTGCCCGCGCTTACTGTTTATTATGATATGTATATTTTAAAAAAAATAACTCGCAAACGATTAAATAATAAAAAATAAATGAACAACTGCACAATTCAAATATAATATGTATAAAGCCTAATGACGTTTGAAGTTTATTTTCAAGAGGTTTTTTTTTCTATTTTTTAGTAATGAAAAAGTTTCAGTTTCATCTTATAATAGCATCATTAGACGTACAAACAGCACGGTATACGTCGACCAACATTTTTTTTTCAACAATTTCATTTCAAAAAAAATCTTTCGGCTATTCATTTTACGGTTTACTACATCTGCATATTATTTTCGTTCGTTCGTTTCTCGAGGTTTCATTTGGAAATCGTATTGGTCCCTATAATTATATCCGACTCAGTTTCGTCTTCCTTCTGTGACTAATTGTATACGCATTATCACAAAGAGACTGCGATGTATCAAAGGACTAAAATGGTTTTCGATAGACAACTACATAGAATTAATATTCAAACGAATTGTACCGTAGCAATTAGTTTATTAATTTAGGTACGTTTACACACGCATATCAATATAAAATTTAATTGACAAATATTTTATGTGCAATCGACACGTTTCCAGTTTTGGATAAAATCAGTGAATCAACAAAAGCAATGTCGATGTTTTTTTTTTTTTTTACTGTCACACACTCATTGAGTATTTCGTAACTTCCAACCCGAAGTGGCCGGAAAATGATACGTATTGTTTCAATATTTATTTTACTCATAAATCAAAGATTTTCTTTAAATCTGTAACGTTTACATCTCAACTTATTTCGAATGATATATGTTAAATTTTTTCCTTAAATAAAGCCGTGACTCAAAAGAGTGTATTTTATAACTATCTTGATCAACAGTTGTTTTTCACATCATTAATTTGCATAAGCTTAATTTCTTACCATTGGAAACTCAAGAACAAAAATACTTATAAGGAGAATAAAACCGATTTAACCTCTGGTAATTGCACACCACTTAAGAATAAAATAAACGTAGGGATTTTTTTATCGATGGTAAATGTTTGAAAGTCAATTCTCTAGAGGTCAGTCGGGTTGTTTTTTTCTGGCAGGGGATATAAATATTGTCAATGCAAATTTATTCAAAAATGCAAGAATACCCTAAGTCTTATAGATTTATTTGCAATTTTAAATCGGATAGAGGAACAAAAGCAAATAATTTGTAAAGCTTCAATGAGCTCCGAACTTTATAGAAGCTATTATGATATACTTTTGACTGAACTTAATAATATATTGTTATTTTTACTATAATTCCGACAAATTTTCATAAACTATCAAATACAATATTTTAATCACCAAATGGACACTTATCAGAAAATAACACTGTACAATCATTAATTCTCTTGGATTTTGGATATCGAAACTCGGATAAATTAAATTATACATCACTGAACATACTACTGTTGGATTATATTATTTCACAAGAGCAAAGCCCGAGTGCGGAGGTATTATAAATCGTGATTTGATGTAGGACGAACTACGACTTCCACTATGGTAATTGTTCTGATGGCTTATGGAAATAATTTAGATTGTTTGAAAATTAATACTAAGTAATTTATATACATCAAGATGCCTAACAAACAAAACAAAATAAAAATAGTTATGAATAATCAACTATACGCTATATTATACTTTTCTGTGAAATTACATAATCAATATTTCATTGATGGTTAAATTATACCAACAGAAAAATTAAAACATTATTTAAAAATGACTTATGAGAAAAATGTCGGCGCTTAGAGAGTTAAAACAATGTATTATAATACTGTGTATTAATTGATTATTCAAGTCAACATAAAAAAAAAAATTGGAAAAACAACAAATGAAAGAAATAATACTAACAAATGCAGTTTTTATTAGACTTGAAATTTTGAAAGTATGATAATCCTTATAATTGACTGATTATCATTGATTATAAAATAAAAAATACTTAAAAGGAAAAAAGTAAATGAATAAATCGTTAGTATAAAAAATTGTAAATATATTTTCTGACAAACTTAAAATGATTGTGATAGATGCCGTTGATATTTATCGAATCTATAAATACGTAAGACTCATGTATATTAAAATACAATTATTAAAATAACCATAAATTAAATTGTTACATTCAAAATTAGGAAACCTAGTGAAATTATAATAATCGCACATTCCCAGCACTTACTCCTATTCCGGCACGCTTAATTCGAATGTTTCGTCGAAGGCAAACTAACCTGGTTCATATCTAAGCAACAATTTGACTACACCTGGTCAACAGCAGACTGACTATCTCTACGTCTCGTTCAAACAACTCACCGCACTGATATAGTAAACTCATAATTTGACATTTGCTTATAAAGTGACACGAGCTTAACTATATTCTCGACAGGTCAATTGAGTTCTTAAACCTAACTCACCTAAATGTCTGTCAAAACATTATTAATGAAATTCGACACTCTCAGCGTTTACACTACGTAAATGCTTTATAATAACTAAAATAACCATCAGTTCATAATTGACAAGTTCTGTGAATATGTAATAACTATAACTGTTTCTAATTTTATACTATTGAGTTTTTGGAGAATTCTTACTTAAATACGCTTAAAATAACGTAAAAACTTGTCGGATACATTTTTACAATATAACTGATATATTTCTAATTGTATTAGAAATTGCACTACTTCGAACTTATTCGAACAAAATCCTCTTAGAACTGAAATTAAAATAATAAAATAGTATTCGTCATTGATCAAAATGTCCATCTCTTATGCAAAAACGGAACACTTTGCTTTCCTTTATGTAAAAATAATGTCAATATCCATTCACCATATAAAATCTTCTCCTCATTTTCCACCGTACCTAATGTTGCAATAAATAATATTATTTTTTTCGTGTTATTCGTTTGCTTCTTACTATAAATATGCAAATTAATATATTTGTTATTATTTTTAATATTTTTCGACATATTACGATAGATATATTTATGCAAACATAAAAACATAAATTTTTCGACTTAGTAAATTTACGGACTGATATCAAGGTATTGTGACTCGTGAGGTTTAGATTAGAATAGAGATAAATGCAATGAAATTTATGTCGATGGATAATTACACCTGAACAAATATTAAAAATGTTGATCGAGACTGAAAACCTTTTTTTATCTTCATTTTCATCGCAAATTTTATATTGATCAAAACCCGATTATTAATAATGTAAGGTAATATTCAAGATTTAAATTGTTTTTATGTTATAACTTTTAACTACTTTCTTTTTTGATCCATGTCAATTCTGCTAAAAGAACAACCATCAAGTTCATTATTATTTTATTACGAATTATCTATCATGTTTGAAAGTCCTTTATTTAATTAGATACGCTAATTTCCTGTAAAATGTTCTGTTTTCCGTTCAATATTATTTTAATAACTTTCCAATAAAATAATCGTTTCTGAAACTTGAATGTTTCCAAGATCTATGTACAATAAATTGTAAAATATTTTAGAAGCACACATTAGCATAACCTATTGAAGTAACTAAATACATATGTCATTTAATATATTCGATCACACAATAAAATATATATTGCCATACTTTCCTTATTAAAAAAAATATATAAAATGACTGATAAACATTTTAAATCATAGTGTTCTAAAATAAAATTAGCATTTTTAATAAAATATATATATTACACACAATGTAATTATACTTACAAAGTAGAAAACAAATCAAAAATAATTGTTACAACTACTTACAAATACTATATCTCTATGAATATTCTTAAGATATAGATTCTATAGTCTTACATACCTATTTGGTTTTAATTAAACTCGAGTTTCAGAATTGCAATCGTGTACTGACACTCCGTGTGTATATCTCCTAAGGATTTAGCTTAATAGAAATTTATAATTAAAGTTTTACCGTTTACTGTACCTGCATTTGTTATTTAAATTATCATAACGACTCCAGTTTGTAGTTTGTCCTTTATTTTCTAAACCCTATTTACCTAAGGACTGCATGGCAAAATTGTTACTGATTCATTTTTATTATAAAATAAAAAGTTTCCAGTTTACTTGAGTTCACTTTGAGTATTTTCTGTATGAATATTCTTGAAATACAAATTGTTTTTGGATTAAGAGACAAAGGAAATACGTTTTAGGTATACTATCAGTTAGAAACAATGATAAATACTATTATGCGTGTATATTTAATTTATCATATTCTAAAATTAGTTTAATTAATTTAGTGGATGACTTATGTAAGATCGGTGATCATATTATACGTTTACATTTATGTTTATTTACTTTAGTTAAGATTCATAAAAATATCTTTCATTCAATTTAAAACATTTACCAGTGATTTTCGTTAAAAGCATATTTCCCGAGATTCTTTTACCTATAACAAAGCTATATAAGCTACAGCTTATATTTGAAACTATGATAGATCTAAATTAAAGCTATTCCTGGTCATTTTTCTTTATCCATTCTTTATCGTGTTTATTTAAACTCTGAAACCAAGACAACTGTGAAACTGAAATCATTGATTGTTATTTCATCAAAAGCTTTAAAAACTATTCAAGTAATCATCATATCGCCAAATTTCAAAACTACCATTTTATTTGATTCTATGTCTTGGCGTGAAACTGCTGAGAACATTAATTTAAACAATACACGAATACGAGCAAGGAAATTATTTTAATTTCATATTTAACAATGTTTTTGGCGGTGAAAAAGTCACATCAATAGATATGCGTCAAAGTTATGTTTCTCGTATGTATTATATATCCGCATACCCAAGGTTATGTTACTATGAGACCGGACCACATTTAAATGTATTCATTGCAAATAAGTACAATAAACTTTTGAATGAATATAAAGAAAAATGTATCATAAAACTGAATGTTATGAAGTAAATCACTTAGCCTACATACAATGTAGAATGTAGAGCGTTAGGTGAACAAATCATATAAATAGGTCTACGAATGAAAATAATTAGGAGAAGCAAATGGAAAGAATGCGGACACCTTTACATATTCTGTGATTTATAAAACAAAAATGTCAATTATATAAATAAATAGATCTAGAAAACGTGGTTTGTAGAAAAATGGAAACGAGTACATACAATGTTTTATCCAAGACTTAAGCTTACACACGCTGCTTTTACATACAATAATATTCAATTTCGTTCACGATATGTTATCAGTATTGTACCGAAGTTAATAGGAATGACATATAAATGTATTGTCGCAGTATTAACTGCAAGAACTTATATTATTTTCTCTAATTTATGGGCGAAAATGTCTAACTAAAACGAATACATCTATTATCCATCGTTAATATACTCGTGCATCAACGATAGTTTAATAATATTACAGAAATCAGAATTTAAAAAATAAAAATGGCAAAAATGTTAAACGTTTTAACGTCTTAAGATTTTTATAATAATTGTTGTACTTTATAACAGACGCCGGAATGTCGTTTCATTGTGATTAAAGTTTATACAGAATCTTGAGTTATTTTGTTCTAGTTCTGTTAATTTTTGTTTTGTTTTCACATAACTTATTACCTATTCTTTTTATTCTAAACAAACCGTTGTAATTAAAAAATGTCCAACCTTTATGAAACACGTTGTTGTAGCTTTTAATTATATTATTCTATTGTTGTTGGTGAATTGTAATAATTTACATCCACGTATATTCCCATATCATCGTCATTATGAAATAATGCATCCGCTTCTTAATAATTACACCGCGTAACTTCACCTAATTATACATAACGCAGGCACGTGTGTTTTAAACTCTATAATACGGGGACTGAAGTTTAACGAACAATGGACCTCGTGGATATTTAAATGTGTAAGTATATAATAGGTCTAATATCTGTAGTGATGTGATTTCGACTGGGATAAACCGAAGTTTGTAGGCTAATAGATTTATACGATCCTGTTGCATTTGCTCTGCACAAGTTGATTACTGGCATTCGTCGGATCTCTATTGTAGATTATACGCGCCACAATGCACGCGGGATTGTGAAACTGGAATAATACGTTTTGACTGACTGCCGCGATCGATGCGTACGTCCCCGGTACGGAATTAGGTCCAACAATACAATCCTTTCAGCCAAAAAAATTTAAATTTTATTTATATTATTAACTGTGACAGTACTGTAATACTTGAATAATTGTACATGTGGTTTATTAATTAATTTCTAAATTATTTATCATTACTATTCTTTGTCGGAGCCGGAACGTATTATATTATTGAATACTTTTGGTATAGTAATACGCAACCATATTACATCGCAATAACTATGTGCTTTCACCGAAATTAAATACAAACTTAATACAGTCAAAATGTTTGTACCGTTCTAGATAATTATGAATCCATTAAAATTATGTTATATATTGTTAAACTCATAACGCGGAGAGTCCAGAATGAACATTTCTTTTAAGATCAAAAAGAAAAAAAAAATCCGGGATGAAACAGTGCCTCTGTAGGCTTCTGAATAAGAAAAAAACATGGTATAAATATTGAAAAAATTATGCGAAAACTTTACCATAAGACTTAAACTTAACTGCATTCACAGAAAAACATGATGGGTAATAATAATATACGTAAAGAAAACTCTAAAAAGTATGCAAATCTTCGCAAATTAAATAAGTTTTTAGATTATAAATTTAAAATGAACGCCACTTTTTAGTATTTATTTACCACCAGCGATATAAAGGATGAGAATTTATAACTGCAGATGATGTTCAACCACAGTGAGTTATAATATTTTAATTATAAAGTATTAATGAACAGGTATATAAACAATTTACTAAAAATAATTGAGTATGTACTTTCTTTTTTGTACCTGTCGATGATTTATTAAATCTAAACCTTTCATATATAGGTACACATACAATAATAATCCGGACAATGAATAAAATAAATATAATACATATTTTAAACGTTTCATTATTAAGCTTTCTTATTGTTTCAACTGTATTAACCACAATACAGTTGTTATTGTTTTTCATTTTTAAATTCTAATTTACAGTTGATGAATAATTTTTGAATAGTGTATCTTTTGTTTTGGAAAATATTTTATCCTCGAAAAGAAAAATCGATATAATTTAAATATCAAACGTATATCTTGTAGAAGGTTTATGTTCATTTTAATTCCAACTAACTAAACAAAAGTACTTATAATAATAATCATAAAAATAAAAACAAAAATAATTTGAAACATCAGCCTATGAAAACCATACAAATGATACTAGTAGTAAATTTGTAGTACTTGTGATTGATGTACAAAACTATCGTCTTCAGGACGTTATCTTCTTAATTTTTTTCTTCACGAAGTTAACTCTAAAATCAATAAACAAATCATATTATTATGTATCATTTTAAATAAAGCAAACAATTCAACTGGCAAAAACAGAATATTTTTATAGGTATTTATACTTATAAATCAAAAATACTCCCATAATTTCATCAATAACTTCAAACATTGAAATATAAAATGATTTATTTCTTTTATACATAAAATTATTATATTATATCTTCATTTTGAATATTTCCCATACACATTGTTTATGCATACATATTTGAGTTTATGAATTAAATTTTTAATGTTGGTATACATTTTTTTGGCTTAATACATATTTGCTTGTTTAAATTTGTATATACTGTTTGAATGAAATATTAACAAACAAAATATTTATTACCTTTTGCATCTATGCATTTTTTTGACATACATTTTATACATATTTAGCGATTTCACAAGTGTTTATTAATTTACTAATTTTGACTTTCGACTTTGAACCTTGAGATGAAAGCACTATTGGTTTATTAATGAAATGGTTTTTTATTCATGAATTTGATAATGACCTTTTAGAGTAGGTATTAAAAATAATCAAAAAGTTTTGAATACAGATAATAGTTTGACAGGTAATATTCGTCCAATTTCCTATTTTATTAAAAATAAATACACTCTGAAAAAACCATGAAAAACTACAAAATGTGGGCGTTGTGGCTGATCAAGATAAAGTGTTTGTTTCTGAACTAACGGTCACTGGTTCAAACCTTGTCATCGATAGTTTTTCTATCTAGTTACTAGTATGATCACCTCAATAGAATAAATCACCACCGTCGTGCTGAACGAGTGTAACCAACAAAACCTTGACTATGTAAATACCATTAACATAAATTCAAAAGATAAACTGTATCAAATATTTATCTGCTTTTCATTTACAATTTATTGGTCAAGTTGTATGGAACTTTATTAAAAAATAAAAATAAATTAATAATTCAAACATAAAAAAGAACAAATAAATAAAATACATTCTAAAATGTTAAGAATAAAAAAAAAATGACCAGTTATAAAGTTGGAACATTATTCATACATTTGATTTAAATGTATAGCTTTGGAAGGTATCAGGAATTCTATATAACTTGCCTTGTGCTTTTTCCCAAAAGGATAATAAATAAGTTTTCTATAGCAACTTACGTATTGCATCAATGGATATGAAAAAAGTAAATAAACAAAGTTGATGAAAAAGGCATATTTTATTATTATTGAACATATTTAATTGATAAAATTTAATAGCGAGAAGTTAAATCCAATTATTATTATTTCATACGGAAATTCATTTTTCATGAAACTATTTGTTACAATCAAAGCTTTACATAAAAAATATCAAATGTGAACAAATTTTAGACAATTTATATAAGATAATCTTAACAGTTTTCGAATGAATTTTTCTAACTTTGTGCTAAATCCATAATTTATTACTAATAATACATTATTTTATGTACCATTTAATGAATTTTATGAGTGAGGTAAATACTATTTTATATTTTTCGGTATAAAACAATTATTTGTTTGTTTTTAAAATAACAACTAGGTATGCTTAAGTATGGAAAGGTTTAAAATTTATAAATTTTAACTTTTTCTGTAAAAAAGCGCAATTTAATATGTCAATATGACTTTGACGTCCTTGACGTTTTCATTTATAATATTTAATTCATGACGATCTTATAACTTAAGAATCAGCTGTCTATGATCAGCTAAAATGAGTAAGTTTTAATTTTTAAAAAATAAAGGATGTCTTGAAATAAATAAGGTGTAAATTGGTAACTTAATTTATAATTTATGATATATTAAAAAATATAAATAAATAACTTACCTAACCCAACCTATCTAATAACTATGACTAAAAATATTCCGGTGTGATTCATGACTTTCACTGGAAATAGATATTTTTGAAATGATTTCTGTTAAATTTAAAGGTTATTGTTTATCATTTCTCATTGAACTAGAGGTATGCCATTAGTCATTGCTATCTAACATTACTCCATTTGATCTAATCTTCATTAAAATGATAATATAATAATAATAAATTAATTCATAATGAAATAACTAAAATATTATTCTTTTAACACAAAAAAAAAAAAAAATGTGAAGCTCAATATATACAAACGTTTTTTTTTCGTTTACCTACACATCAATAAAAAATAAGGTATACTTAAAAAAAGTATTTTAACGGTTACCTTACTTTAAATTTTTATAAAATGGCGATACAATTAATCTTTTGAAATCATTTTATTTTGTCTGTATTTCAAATGCGTAATAGTTTCATCGACCAGAATGGTAATACATGACAAATTCTGAACCATTTGAACCCATTTGTATGATAAAGTTTGTACTTATAGCTCATAGGTCAACTCGTTTATTCGGTTTTATAATATTACACACATGAGTACTGCTGGTATTCTATTCTTCCGAGAACCACGCGAGTCACGGTAAATATGATAATTTATATTGTTCGAAGTGTGTTTATCTTTTCATTTATATTTTACTACATAATACCTACCTTTTACCATAACTTGATCCAACGCCGTGACAAAATTTACATTGCTATAATCGAAGTCTGGATGCTTACAACAAGTTCAGTGAAATGGAAAACACATAACAGGTAAATTGATTTTGCTATGTTGTAGGTTATATTGATTAACCCACTTTTTGTACATTACTGAAATAATAGAATCCAATTCATTTGATAGAGTGTGACGCGATAAAAAAAAATAATAATAATCCTACGGGGCTTTTTATATAATTGAATTATCAACATTTATTCAGTTATGTACACAGTTTTTCAATATTTTAACATAACGCAAATAATAATTCAAAACGAAAGAACCCCCCCCCCTCTCCCCCTCCACTACCATCCCATCAAACACCGTACTTTATTTTACGGGAATGTTCTATAGACATACCGGTAACGCCATTGGTGGCGTTAAAAGGTAGTGCCATTAATTAGTTATCATAAGAATACTCGGAACCCTTGATAAAAGAATTGTATTGAAATTACGCTTGTATTTCAGTAAAAAAATTGAGTAGAAAATGGAATGAGCGTATTTACAGTACTAAGGACTGTAATATTTTATTACCGCGCTTTTTCTTAAGCTATGTCTAGAACAGCATAAATCGATGGTTGAATGATATTTCCGTATCAGTCTTTTAGACTTTTGTTGTCTATTGCTCTCGAAAATTTTTTTGCAATTTTTTTTTCTATTTATCTCAATTATTTGGAAAATGGTTGAGAAATTCAGAAAATGACCAACCATACTAAATTTCATATCAGAATAGCACGAGGTTCGCATATGTTGAAGCAATCCCTCAGGTTGAAATCGTGTACACACACACACAAACACACGCACAAACACGCACACAAGAAAAAAAAAGAAATTTAGCACATTTCATACAAGCTTCGTTTCACTCAGAATCTGAAATTAGTAAATGTTGTAAATGTTCCCGCAAATATGTTAAATTACTTGAAATTCATACATTTAAAATGATTAACAAGTTTCAATAACATATTATATTCTAACATTTTAATTCGTCAAAATTTCCAATCAATGTTTTCTGTGTTATCATTGATTATGTGATACGATAATATATACGTGTACTATACTATCGATGATGTTATGCAATTATAGTTCACACATGGCATGATAAAATATTATGGTGTAGTTTTAACAATAACGTTTAGCCCACGGTAAGACTGCCGAGTGCCAAGCTCCACACATTCAATCGAACTAGAACATAGTTTGTGCATGTGTGCATTAACACGCCACCGTGGAGGCCTCGAGTGAACCACGGCACGTCCCGACAGTCGGTTGATCGGTGCAATAATCGTAAAAGACTAAAAACCGCAGGCCGACAGACGGGTCCGTGGGAAACCGCGCAGCTCACCCGCCGATCCGTGTTATCGCGATCGTGCGCTATACCCGGTAAACGGTTATGGCAGACACGACCGGTCGGCTACTCGATGTGACCATGTGCAACGGTGCGTGTTCACACACAGGTAACCGCTCAACGCGATCGTTTTCCGTTGTGATCGGATGGGGCTTCTTTCGCACGTACCTTCCTATATCCTACGGGGATCGGCTATATTTTATGTAATTTGCTCGTCTTCATTATTTTTTTCATTTTTCCAACGACCCTGTAAACGCGGCTGAGCAACAATAACGAATTAAGTTCGGTCACACAGTAAAGGTATTGTTGTTACAGAATCGATCGACGTAAACCGTTCTCATTTCTTAGTGTCCAGTTCGAATACGCTTTTTCCGTCATAACTCCTATAGAACTCGATTCGGTATCGTTAGATCCGCGCAATCCGGATGGAGATGAACATTTATTTTTTTTAATTATACGGCTCCACTTAACGTATCTCATAGTAAGCCGAGTCTGATGTAACATATAATCGTAAAGTATGTGATATATACAAGCGCGTGTGTGTGTATGTGTGTGTATATTAAATAGATACGTTAAGTGAGTACAGCAATAATATTTCAGTAAAATTTGAATAAAACGTATATGTCATACACATGTACGTGTGTGCACGTGTAACTAATGTTTGTACTCGTATAATTACCTTTTTACGTCGTACGCATAGCTCCTGACGGCTTAAATTCATGTGTCATACACCATTATACCGTAATAATTTATTTAACACGGCGTTTCCGTTTACTATGAAGATATCACGATAATGTAAATCCAACTCCAGGGAAACTGCACGATGTACAGCGTACGATACGAAGGGTGGTTATTTTCAACCTAACCACACACGTTTTTCCGTTATTCAATTTAAATTTTTCCAAACGATTCGTCTCTGAAAGATGAAACTCTGATTACTTAAGTGCTTGTGTACAGTGTACAGTTTTGGTTAGTTCATTCTTCTTTCCTAAACATTTATCTTAGATCGTAACTCATATCTTTCACTTTTTTTAAGCACGATTATTTCTAGAAATGTATTTGTCCGAGTTCATAAATAAAATTTCGAATCAAAAGTTTATAAGTTACAACTATAAAATTTAATACTGTTGAAAGTTTTGACGAGCAGATTAAAAAGGATATCCCAGCCGTTAAATACCTGTACACATCAAACTTTAAATATTTAACTATATCAAATCTTAATATTTTAATGGTATAAGTATAGATCCTTATATTTTAAAAAAAATGCTCTATTTCAGAGTAATATATAATTTAAAGTATAGTTTGCCATTTCAAAAAATACAATTCATAGGCCATACAATTTCCAAATACACATACATTGACCAAGAGAATGAATATTAAACGTCACAAACATTACTCTATAATATATCAGTAATTTAGTAATGAAGGTGTGTTAATTATTTTTGTATACGTATACTGAATACCTAACAAAGCGATGTCAAAAACAAAAAAAGACGAATGCTTCGCATTAAAAATCAACTTTTTTTGAACGATCGAAGCTTCAGTTCTGAAACGCGTTTGATGACGGTGGAATCATAAAAAAATAAATACCTCATTTACACACTTCTTTCTTTTAGTTCGCGGTAATGGGATAAACTAACATTATCTCTAGAACAAAGCTGTGAAAAATATACGCGAATGTATAAAATATATAATTATAGATCGCTATCTGCGTATATGACTACATTTATAATAATTACAGTGTATAAATTATAGTTTTTATTCGGTAAAATGTTTTTAGATTCAGAGTGAAACGATGAATGTATTGGTTTTATCATGATGTGCTGTTTTTTTTTTGAGAGTACAGGTTTTCAACCAAAATGATTGCTGCAATAATATTATGATATTATCATGTAGAAACCGGGTCTTAAGAGTTTTTCTCCGCATACGCTGTTTTCAATTAAATTCTTTATTTTTCAAATTTTGAATACCCTTTCCATTTTGATCGCATTCTACGTACGTATTTAAAACTCTTCCTTTGGGTGATTTGGAAATAATTTTGATTTATCAAGCTTTGATGTGAGTTGTACACGGGTGGGCCCTTACTTGATGTTATATTTTTTGATTTATTGTAATACATTTTTTATCGCCGACCAAGTATTATGCCCTTATCGGTGACACATTTATTTATCTTTGTAAATATACTAAAAATGTATATAAATATATATTATGCATGTGTTTACCTTTCAATCATTTTAAGACTAAAAAGTTACATGTAACCCTCACGTTTTGCAACTCAGCTATGGGTTGGTGACCCATAATATGCAGATAGTTTGGGTAAAGCCGCACTACAACGCTCTGCTTGACATCACAGTTGATTTTCTAATGTGAACGAAGTGTAATATTTCCAGAAAACGGTACTGGTAGGTATGCTGGTTTAATTTCGGCGTTGAATCGTAAAAAAAAAATTAATGATTACAAAAACAGGCCAGAGTCCATGATCGGGTGAAAGATGTTGCTGTATTGTTACAATACGAGTACCCTATATTAAATAGAACGACTTTTATTCAGACAAGTGGTAGTGATGTCAATCAACCTTCCGCCAGTGTCCGAGAGGTTTAAGCAGGACGCAATGTGGTTCTGAACAATAATTATTGTTCCTAAATTATTAAGAATGCAAAAGCATACATTTTATCCAAACATTAGATTATTTCCGAGCTTGTCACTTTTCGAAGATGTTTTCGAACAGGGTTCAAACTCAAGGGTATCACAGAATTCAACCGAATTGTACCCTTCTCCGCCCGGCTTTCGTGAATATGATTTTAATTCGTTTATTGTCTAGTGGTGGTGAAGAAGAGGGGGGAAGTGTGATACATTAATTTACATTGGTTTGAAATTGTTATCTGTTATTCGGCTAGTAGCATTTAGAAATAAATCTTTATATTTGGGTTGAAGCCGTGTAATTCGGCAATAATTTACGATATGTATAGCACATATTATATGCAATAAAATTAGGGATGGAATTTAGAATAAAATAAAAATGTAAAATAATGAAAAAGTGTGCATCATACCTATTATGAAACTTTCCCTCCGTTACAATTATATCAAACAATTCAATATGTACGTACGTTAGGTGCATGCGAAATAAAAATTTAAAGACATTTTATTAATAATTCTCAATTTGTAAAATACAAATATATTATCAACGGCATTTGTTTATTTTAAACATGATAAAAATAATGCTCATGGATATAATAGGGTTTAGTTATGATTAGCAAATTGTTTTTACTGAATTAAACATTTTATTTTTACAACTCTATAACTAGACAAATTAATAACAGACACGTCGATTCATTCTATAAAAACGGAACCTAGGCAATTCGGTGTAAGAGAAAGCTTGATCTTTTAAATCATACTAAACGTGTACTTTATTGATTCTACCAGAAAAACATCGTTTTTCGGTATCGTACAAGTGTTAACGAAATATAAACACCAAAAATGTATTGATGGTACCACACTAGATCCAGCAGTTAAGTGTTTGCTTGGACTATATAGTATTATTTCAGAATAGACATAATAAAATTAATTCACTCACAGACGCATGCTTTCTCTATAAATGTATGCCATATAAATCCGTACCATTTTTAGGAACTGATGCAGAAAAATCGAATACTATTGAAATATTTAATGAAAACCATATCAAATATCCGTTTATTACGTGTTTATTACGCGCTCTATGGTTACATTTTCTTAATTATTGATTACCCTATGATTATTATATGGACACTTGATTCTCGGTTCTAATCTTTATGGAACTCTCAGAGCACCAGTACAATTACAGTATTGTACTCGTGCTATTGACATTTAAACACCAAAATCGTATACAAGGCGATTTTTAACAAATACTCACTCACCCCCCCCCCCCACCTTTTTGGCCGTAAAGTATTGGTTCCAATTTCGACTACATAAAATCAACAATTCCAGAAAAATTAACAGAATAACATGTTGTATAAAATATATGGTGTTCGTAGTTAAAAAATAAAGTTTGTAAAACCACAGCACACCCTTCATTTTATATGCAAAAATAAGTTATAGAAAACATAGATTAGTTAAAAAATCACCCTGAAGATAGTGCCACATTTAGCTTGACCAGCTAGATATATTTTTCTTAAAATATAAAAGTTAATGTATCATATATAAAAATGAGTATATCGACTAAGAACAGAGAACATTTAGTACTTAAAATAGCTTATTCACAAATTAGATCAAATCATTACCAAATTATTATCCAAATGTTTTTATACAAGTATGGTTTTAATATTATGTTTGTGAGTTAAATTTTACTTATAATAATATTTTGGATCTCATTGTTATCATAGTCATCATACAATTCAATACCTTCCTAGATCCAGTCACATGGTATTACAGTATTCAAATTAGACAACGGTACAGTGATCTAAGTGGTGTGGTTAATACAAACAATTCTCATAAGATACGAATTCTAAGCTTTAAATCTCTCTGAGTAGGTGTATTTACCGATCACACTCTTGATTTCGTGTGCATAGGTCATAATTAAAAATTAATTCAAGTGTTCATGCAATTTGAGTCCATAACTGTAAATAAAATGGTTTTAAGATGCATACTAAAGTTGTCATATTGTTTTGAAAAGGATGGGTCTTAGAAGTACGCGTTTACCATATTATGGATCTGATGTTTATACTCTGCGAATGTGTGTGTATATTATATATGTATGTGAGTGTATGTGTCTGTGTGTGTATGTATTCATGTATTTGAGAGTGTGTGTATGTGTTTGTTAGGCGTTGTATAGACGGATATTTGAGGATACAAACAAATAATAATAATTCTTTTATTCTTTTTCGCGTGGCTTCTTTTTCCAAGAGAGAAAGACCTTTACTCGTGTGTATATATATATGATATATGATGCGCGATAATCCTAGCGCGCGTGTAATGGCGTATTGTGCGGCGTATCAGAATAATATGTTTATTCGCTTTCAGGCGCGTACGCGTGCACGACTACAATAATACAAGTAACTCAACGTGACCGAAATACGTTATTTTTTTCCCTCACCGTACGTTTTCTCCGTCATACTATACGCGTTCAATTTGCTCTACATCCCGTTGACGTTTCAACACATACCTGTCGGATAAAATTCAAAACATCGATTCGTATTGTGTACATTGGATATTAAGATGTAAAGTCGCACCGCCGCCGCGGAGAAACAAGTGTTACCGAGCGTATAAGTTGTCGGCGCGAAACGTTTTATCATTATTGTTATCATAACCATTACAGCACGAGTCATGACGTCTAAGGTGTATTATAGTTATCGTTACGCGAACAAATCGTCGACGGGATAAACGGATCGCTCGGATGTTTCCATAACGGCACGTTTCGTAACCACGTGTTCAATTATTTATAAGTCTACGGGCGTGTATTAGGAATACGTGCGTACTAAACGATGCGCCGAAACCGTTCTGCAATAACCACATGAACAAAAACATTTTTCGATTCCTAATAACAGAATCGGAACGGTGATATTGTTATACCTACAGCTACGTACAACACTGTACTAAGAAACTCTTCGCGAACTCGCCACGCTCAAATTACCGCACGGTTGGACACCGTAAGACTGTACCGCACAACATTGCTGCAGTCAATGCGTTCATCAATACTTCAAATAAGTCGTCCGGATCAAGTTAAACCTTAAACTAATCGATTCGACTGTAACGTACAAGCTGAACTTTCCCTGTGAGTTATAACCATCGTCAGTTGGCCAAGCACAGGAGGACCGATAGCGTCTCAAATCACCCAATTTCTGCGAAGACGTTTATAATACACCCGTTAACAATATGTCACCGCAAGTTAGCGACTACGATATCGTAGCACGATGCACGCAAACCGGAAGACATTTTTCATTTTTTTTTACAATCGGAAGAGCACCTCCGTTACACTGTTACGTTCAATAACACTCATGTTAACATAATAGATACCTACATGCGATTTTCGCAAATGTCGGGGGATCATGTTGTAGCTGCACGTACAGCGCTCCATGGTCCCTAACATCCCTAACACCCCGAGGAACCTCGGGAAAAAACTTTCGAAAAATAAGAACCTGGTTTGTGGATGATTCGCGTGACGTCTACCCGTAGCGAAATCGAGTGAAAATCGAGGGGTATCGCAATACATTATCACATGTCACATTCAACGTCACCGTGTAGGCATCGCGCGGTTTTATCGCCGGTGCTTTCCCGCGTGAACAATATGCGGTTACGATAATATTGCGATTTCGTCATTAATTAAACACGCGTGTGCGCGGAAAATCGAACGTAACTTCCAGGTAATACGCGTAATCGTTATACGCTCCATATGCTCGTGCCAGGTCCTACACCCGCATACTCGTTGTTATTATTAGTGTACACACGTAATTCATATCATCGTGCGAGCCCAAGTTTTATTCGCTAGGCAACTTTACGACGTCGACGCGGTGGTGGCCTCGCTCGTATGACGTGTTCGTCATCGTCGAGAGGGCTTAAAGCATCGTGGCTGATTACACAAATCCGCTCCTCTATAACGCTTAACACGTCGTACACGCATGTTCAAGGCCCCACGGTCCGTGTGCGCGCTAAAAGACGGATAGAGAGAGGTAGAGAGAGAGAGAGAGAGGTAGAGTGAGAGAGAGCGAGAGAGAGTGAGAGAGACGCAGCACGCGAAGATTAGATTAATTGCACGTAGGACACGCGCACGCGCATTCTCTCCTATTTCTCCGTATAGTTGCAGATCGAACACCGCGAGTTTAATAACTCGGAATTAACGTTGTTTTCGTTTTTTCTTCTGACGTTTCGCCGCTCCGCGTTGTCTCACGTACGAGATCAGTTCTCACTGTGAACGGTTTCCGCTATGGCCGACTGCATTATATTGTTATATCATCGGCCGCCACCGCGTGTTAGGTCCGCAACGTTTTGCTGCCGACAATTGTCCTATCCAGTGCAACGTCTTCGTCGCTTGCGGAACGTAGGCAAGAGCGAACCGACGAAAAACTATTGCGGTTGGTGATAACACTGGCAAGCTCTGAGTTCCGACGTCTGCGACATGGTAAATACTAACAGTATTTGGACATTATTGACGCACGTTCGTGTCCGAACAACTGGGAAGAAGGACGAAGATCGAGCACTTTTTTTTTCTACTTCGCAAGACGACGTATACCTGTGGCTGTCGATATTTTATGTTACGTTTTTTGAGACCGAATGAAACGCACTTGAAGCAGTCTATTTAACGCGTGTCGTTTACTGTACCTCGTGCACGCCGATGGGAATACAAATGAACGGATATACACGTGAATCGCGTCCAGATCGAGTGCGCAACGCGTGCATGTTATTTTCTATTTTTTGAAAACTCGAGTCTTCGACGCGATCCATCTAGCCATGCTACTTTTGGCAGACTGAGGATGATTAAAAAAGCGAACGTGCTTAACACGATATAACCGTCCCACGCGGATCTATCAGACACATTTACATCCGTCGAACGCACATCCCCCGACTGTGAGTGGCTATAACCGTAACATTTGGAAATCTACTATACGCGTTCAAGCAAACGAGTTGGTCACTTATGGTTGTAATCTAGATGCATTTATTATAATAGTGTGCAAATGGAAAACCGGATGGACTAAATCGTGACGTCACAAAAAGGGGTTTTTTTTTTCCTTAAAACGTTGCTTCCCTCTCCATCAAACCGACACTTTGCAGAAAAAATCATATATATTTCACCTGTGATGGATTTCTGGACAGAATTTTACTACCCGTTAACGGTTAAGGTACAATCTATTGCTATTCTTTTTAGTACCTAACAGTCCACTTAAACTGATTGCAGGTTACCGCGAGCTCTCGCAATACAGGTACCTCCACAAGACAGTGTGGTGTAAACAATTTCATATATGAATCTGCCGACGAACAAAACTGATGATGACTAACTTAAGATAATAATTTATTGTTTACGCGAAGTAATAATATCGGTTTACATTTTTTGCATCGATCCATTTGATATGCTGATAGTATAGAATGTAACCAAAAGAGTGTATGGCTTTTTCTATGTACATTGAATATTCGGTAAAATTATTTTGTTTAACGATCTTTGCGCACAAAAAATAAAGACAATATCTTTAAATGTGTTCGTACACGTTGTCGTACTTTTGTTAACAAAAAAATTTAATCTTATCGTTTTACTGGTCTTATATATGCATTCATTTTCAAGTTTATAACGTCATTTGTTTTAGGGCATGGCGTAGAAAAACGCGACTGCGGTTAAGCCGTTACTTCAGTCGCTACCCGCTACTACTTGGATGGGTGATCTTTCAAGTGTTTTACCGGTTCAGTACGCCATGCTCCAATGTTAATATATAATTAATCCCTCAAAAAATAAAAATGTTTTATTATATATTTATATTTGTTTACTATGTTGCATATTTTAGATATAATAGCGAACACTTAAATGTATTAAGCATATCGCATTGTCCTAAATTATTAATTATTGCTGGCTAAACATCATGAATATATGAAAAAAATGTGAAAAGCCAGCAACTACCAAAATTGATGACCTCTGTGTACTTTTTAACCATTTCAGACACGTTTGGCACCTAGGAAACACCCACTCAACGTTCAACTGTATGGCTATCCAAACCTACGTACACACGAGGATATAGTAGAAATTAAGTATAAAGTATAAAGTATAAATTAACAATTCCAAAGAAAAAAACGTGATTTATTATTTATGATCAATTTCGTTTTTGTCACGAACATACACGGATATAATATAGAAGTATTTGTTTCAATCTTGACTGACATTGGATCGGAATATAATATATTTCCTACTATCGAAATTCTTGTTTACAGTAGGTCTGTATACTCTGTAAGTAATATAACCCCAGAGGCCATTTCCCTTTCATTCAATAACCTTTTCATATATCCGAATTCGTATGATCTCATAATATACAAATAAATCCCTCGATTCTACTTAACTATGTTTTTTTGCTAGTTGCATATCAAGTATGAAATATTTAGGACAACTATTGTTCATTATAAAATATATAAATAAATGTTCGTAAAATAATTAAACGTTTATGAATAAAGTGTTTTCGTCGTATATTATATAATATATGCACATAATATTTACCTGCTGGCTGCTTCGCGAAAAAATTAACATTATAAATAAGCGTTTATATAGGTAGGAATAATATCTGTTGCCAGCGGTTTAGTAATGAAATCTATTTTAGTACATATTTTGATTTATCTTATCCTCGTTAAAATATATTTTGTTTTTTCAAATATGATGTAATAAATGACTTTATAGGTTATAATAGCCGTATGCAAATGGGGACAAAATTAAACTGTTTTCCCCCATCATCGTTGTGTATGTTTAACCCTCGAAGGATAATTATTTAGCATAGAAATATTTTTATCTTTGAAATGTTTTAATAAGATAATATGAACGTCGCAGTGTGGTAAAATCGGAAAGGGACAAACGTTATGGTTTACACGTGTTTGCCATTAAGTCCAATTCAGTTTCTTAGTAAATATTTGCCGCAGACCCATCATTATGCATAAAATATTCTTGTAACAACAAATGAAATCAACACTGTCACCAACAGGATTTTACTCTATGTCATATATACGAGTACTATATACATGCATATAAATCAATATAAGTGTTAGGGACAAAAATATAATATTACTTTCTTTAGTGTTCAAGCGCTTCGAAGGGAATCCTGCAAAGATTTAAATGTCAGATATTTGTTTTGAAGCGTTTCCCAAAGGACTTATTATTTTATTCGTTCCAGTTAATAGGATCGTACGGGTTGTTAATTTTTTTTATTTGTGTATAAACGAGTTAATACATTTTTGGAATATAACACATTATAATTATATACTCTACGTCTCCGTGTAAAATTAATAATAAAACACGTTTTTCGGATGTTGAGCAGTAGAGCTAATGTTTAGAGTATTGCAACTTGCAATCTATTAATGTTCCATTATTAATACATATTGATTCTGTACTATAATATACATGTTTTATCTTCGATAAATTACATTTTTGTAATTAAAATACTACGTTGACGAATTTTAGATTCAAAGAAGTTGTAAGTACATCAAATTGTAAACATTAAAGGAGAGCATTACTACAATAATAGAATATGTCATACAGCAGGGGCGGCGAACCTATGGCAAGTGAAAAAAGAAAATTTACTAAATCAAATGTATATTTAAAACAACTCGTTGATGTTATACTTAGAATGTGTATACAAGTTTAATTTAATCAAATTCTTACATGATGTAAAAGGCTTAACTTATTCATCGGAGATACCCTTAATTATTAATATTATATAATGTAGACAATGATAAAAGCCTCATTACGGTGTTTAATCTCATATTTTATAATAATAACTTTAACAATGCATATAACTGATAGTTATAATTGACCTATATTATTATTCGCTTGAAGCTTCTCCCACAGAACTTAAATTCAATTATTTGATTTTATTACCTCATTAAATTATAAAATACACGAAAATACGCTGTATAATACATTAAAGTTACAAAACATATTTTTTCTGACTTTTTTTTACATCATATTGCGTTTATAGTTTTAAACTTTTAATAGCTTTAACAATGATATTAAAATACATCCAACTGTGTACGCCTATACCTATAAATAATGACATAATAATGATTATTATGTTTTCAAATTAATAAAGAACAGTAAATGTATGTGTGTATGTAAAACGATGTTTTATATTATTTTCCTCTCGTAATAATTATTCATCTGGATATTATCTGGAGTACACGGTGTGGTCTACAGTGATCCGAATGGGATTTTAATAAAAGGGATGTTATAATAATAATGCTTATTTTTAATAAGCTTCTGAATAAGGTTTTAATCAGAGTTTTTATGTAAATTTTTCGTAAAGATTTTATAATTTGTCATAATATTATGTACTTGCCGCACGCTAAGATCATAGTCAATCAGGAAATCAAAAGGAAAAACAGATGGGTAGAAAATAACAATTTCATTAGATATGGTTATTAGTTATGACCGCGTTTGTGGGTAAATCTAAATTATTTTTAAGAAAAAAACTGATCAAGTTATTCTTTATCGAGTTACTTTTAGTAATATTTGAGCGAAATGTAACAAAGGTATTATTTAGTCATTAATTGCATATTTGCATATGTATGAAAAAGCTTGAAATGAACGGTTGGTCATACTTTCGTTATTAAAATTGAACAATACTAATGATAATAATTTTTAAATTTAAACTGTCAAATTAGAAAAGAATGGCTATTCATTGGAGATAACAATACCACAAAAAACCACGTGGTATGGGCAGTTAACAAATAATATTAGAATTAATATTATTATCAACCAAATTAGTGATACGAATATTTTTTAAAATTTTAGTATATTTTTCCCAACTGATTTTTAATCTATCTTTGTTGTATCAAAATTCAGACTAAATCTCTCTGGAAGCATATTTCGATAAAACGTAATGGTTTTAAATTGTAATACAGCCATATGAAATGAAGAACCATATAAACAAGCTTGTTGCTAATTATATTTTGACACTTTCGGTAATATCAATATTAGTTTTAAATATACTACAAAAAATGAAATACATTTATTATTATCAAACTCGATATTGTTTGAACCATGGTGATGTCTATAATAATTAATAAGACAAATATTTGTTTTATTTTATTTAGAGCCTAATCTGAAAAGGTTCAACTTCTAGTATTGGTAAGAAATGAGGAAGTGACATTTTAATCACCCCATCGGTTTTCTTCGTATGTTATAATGTCCTTGTTTTAAATTAAGATTTAAATTGTTTTAATACAATTCAATATAAATGATTATCGTATATCATCTTACAGTTACAATTATCAAGTGTAAACACATGCTAGTAGTAGGTAGCTTATAATATTATATAAAGTTATTTGAATAATAATAATATCATATTTATCATAACATTGACACCAACTATTTGTTTTTAACAACAAATATTATTCATTATCAACACAACAGAAAAAAAATCAACTTTAATTTAGAAAAAATAGCTAATTCTCATCCTTATAATACGTTACTTAATCATAAAAAAAAATTACGTTTCACCAAAATTATTTCAGAGTCAGAAAGTTCAATTATATCCTTTTTCTTCAAACTTATTCTGATACCAGTTATGGATTTATTTTGGTATGGCTCTGGACTTATAGAATTTTCGTTTACTACTCATGAAATTATTTTTTTCTGATATTTTATATTGGTTTATTGTACAACCACACGTATAATACTTCTATAATCATTGTCCGAGTAATCGTATAACGGTCAAAAAGTCAGTGTAATATTATTAATTACTATTTAATCATAATTAAAATCTAATATCGTTTAAACTACTTCATTAAGTTGATAGCGACAATAAAGTTTTACAACGCAGCCCGGGTTCCGTTCCAAGGAAATATTAAACCTGTATCGTAATACGTTTTATCGTTATAATGTCGTGAAGCTGCGTTCATACAACACAAAGGTCGCCATTATTCCACTAACACGGTGTCCCCAAGTTAATAATATATGCATATTATATTTAAATATTTCTTTGATTAAAATAATTTGTATTTGTAATTATTGATTATGCAGCGGTACTGATCGAGCATTTAGAATCAGTGTGTTCATCGAAACCACATGGACAAACAGTCTGGTATTTTCAACTATTGGGTATGTTATATGGTAACGTGATGACCAAGTTTGGTTACAAAAAAAAATCGGCCAACGAGCTAGTCCGATTTGGCACTGACCACACGGTCTGCAAGGCACATGGGTGATAGAATAGCACGTTAAAAATTCTGTCTCAACTCTCGAACGCGACAAAACCTTTACCGTGGTATCAAAACTATTAGTCAATGGTGATTGCGCTACAAGGTTTCTTTTTCGTTCGGCGTGTAGTTATTTTTTCCTTACGATAACACTTTGGCCATCGCTTGTATAATAATGAACGCGAAGCCAGTGGAAAATGGTCTACGAACGTTTTGTTTTTTAAATTAATTAATTTGTTTTACGTTAAACGATTAATGAACGCACGGTGGCGCGCGCGTTTTAATTACTTTTCATGTAAATTCATCGTGCGTACATTAAAATGATCGCAGGTTATTCGATTTCGCGTAACCGTACGTATTGTGTTTTCTTTGTTCCGCGAGTAATAATATTTCACGATAAATAATTTCTACGTCGTCGTAATAGCTATTTCTAGAACACCGCGCAGACAGTATATTGAGTATAAATAGTGCTAACGGTTCGTGTAAATAATATTTCGATAAACGCGAGCCGTACACAGTACGCGGTACCAAACGAGCATTATTTTCTCCGCGGTTCCGACGCGCACGCGAAAGTTGTCGACATCTATCCGCCTCATTCGTGTCTATTGAATATTAATGGCGCGGCATAATATACTACTAGTACCATGACAAATCGGTTTGTAAAAAACTTCACTATTTCACCGATGCTAACGTTGAGTTTTTTTAATAAAATCGGATCACCGCGGTGTTACTCTTCAAAATAGGATGCTGTTTACTGATATTGTTTTTATTTTTCCATTCGTACTGCTCGTTTTCGGTTACTTTTCATTATGTACAAGAAACCATTTATTATTAGACGCTTAAATGGTGTGGCTAAATACGTAATCATATATGTTCTATTAAAATATTATGTATTTTGTGTTACGTTCCTTTCCACATTCAAATACTTTATGATTGTTCATTAATCATTAAAATTGATTAGTTTGACCCACCGACGTATTTAACGTGTCCCGACCGTCCAGTGCGGATCAAAGACGATTGTTACGGATTAACGAGAATACACTATTATACTCTGTTATCTAATTTGTCGAACTGCTCTGTTGCAAAGTGTCTAGTCTTCTGATTTTTCCACTCAGCAGGTCCGTCCGAAATTTAAGTTCACTTATCTCTAACTAAGAAGAACGTAGAAACTCCAATTAATTATCTCTTCACAACGACTCAATCTTTTTGAGATTCGACGGCGTTTTTTTTTTCTACCTAGTTTACGACATTAGTTTGTAATCCGTTTTTATCGAAGGTCACTGTTCGCATGTGTACAGCGATAGATTAAACTGATTAGACCATAATTGATATTGTTTCTGACAGCTGTACGCGACTCTTGGACTTACTTGCCAGAAACTATTTTCCGTCAGCATCTTAAGCTGGGAATTTTTCCAGTGAGTGCCTACCTACATCAGTTTGAGTGAATCCCGTCTACGTAATGATCACGTTGTTTATCTTTAGGTGCTTAACTTCGGCGAAGCTACGAGGAACGCGGTAAGGGTAAAAAATATGGGGTCTCGTAGTTGACATGTTTCGATTGATATATTCGACTGAGCTTAGGATGCTCGGACCAGGATGAAAAACAGGAACCGTCACACAAAGTTTCCGTATTGTTGTCGTCGACCCACAAGGGTATTTTAGACATGTTTTTCCTTTCTATTTTCGGATTTAACTTATATCTCCGTACATATAATGTACATATTACACAGATAAATAATTATGATGGACCTCGTCCTCTTGTACTATACTCTTTCGTGAGTTTCGCAGATGGTTCGGGTAAAATAATTTCAATCGATTCTGAACTCTGCATTACACTTAATTAATTTGTACCTCCGTCAATATCAGTGTTGAATAATTAGGTAAATTGTATATATTTCTAAAAAGGTTGATTTAAATTCTGTAAAAGCTTAGTGCTACGAATGAAAAGTTATAATAAGCGAATACGTATATTACAATTACATTAACATGAACGATTGAATTGATATTAATGAAACGAGAATGTAGTCATGTCAATCAATCAATTAGCAAATTGGGATAAACGAAAAAAAGATGTTGCCCCGGGATGATGTAAACAAAATAAAATTAGTTTGACGTGAGTGAAAATACGTGGCCAAACTAATGGACATTTTTGATTAAGTTGCTAAAAATATTTAAAAGTAAATTTTCTTTGAAAATACAAATTTTGCACCTACACGATTATTGGCTTTTGTGATCTAAAATTCTGACAGTCTATTAATTTATTCTCCAAAATTTTTTTTTATTATTAAAATTTAATAAAATTATTTTTTATTTTTTTGGTATTTCGATGAATTTTATTTAGCATAAAATAAAATTTCTCAGAACGTGCAGTATGTGTTCGAATAACAAGCTATCCGGTTATATTTTAAAGGAGATATTATGAATTGGTTCAGATTCTTTAGGTGTCATAGGTTACAAAATAATTTGTATTGTAAGAGAAATTCATTACAATAATTAATTACTGTAGTTTTTAAAACGATGGCAATTTTTAAATTAAACTTTCGGTGTGTTTTTTAGTAGTCTACAGAAATTACGTTCAGAATATTTCAATAGTGTGAGTGACGTTTCAATCGGAAACAATTACTGCGGAGATAATCGGTAATTCAAGTACAAGGCCAAATAATATGAATGTTTACTGCTAGCTTTGAAAACAACATTTTATATTTAATTTTGCTGATACAACAATTTCATTGACATTATTTACGTAGTCAATATGTATGTTTCATCATTTTCTTATGTAACTGTGACAATATAATATTTACAGTAATGAAGAGAAAACCGAATAACTGTTATTATTAATTTTTTTTAAAACAATATTCTTACAAATTTATAATTTTTGAAATATTTGAATTTAAATATACCTATATATTTATATTTGTTTACTGAAAATTCTAAAATATATTAAAATATAATTACATACAAAATAATGAAGTCACGATGATGACTGATTATAAAATTGATGATAAAACACATAAAAAGGAAATCGTCCAATAACATAATATCAGAATTTATGTTTAGTCGTTTTTTTTTTTAATTTAAAAGGTCTGTAGCCCAATTTATTTTAATTGACTGGGAATATCTTGATGCAGTTTGAGTGAAGATATTTTGTTGATTGAAGAGTTATTTTAATTGATTAATTTAGATTTTGGAATACAATCGTTTGTAGTTTTAGCAAGTTTGTTTACTGTAAGTAATTTTAGGCAATTATGAAGAGCTGTATTTGGTATGTACTGCGGATCACCAGTTGTAAGTATTTAGGTGATTGACAGGAAGGCTTGGAATAGATAAGTAGAGGTTGGAGTAAACGGAGGCGAACATTTCATTGTTCATATTTTTCTTAAGTGTTATATAAACAAGTTCGTATTTTATCCAGAATTAAACCTAAGTATTTTTTCGATTGGTGAAGCGGATCCCTATACTGAAATTGGTCGGTTTCCTAGATGGGATTTGATTATGAAAAAAATTTTTCAGTTTGAATAAAAGCGCATTTTGCCACACGCAATCGAAAGCCTGGGATAAATTGAGAAATACATCCAGGAAAAATTGTTCAGCCTCGATGGATACTGAAAGTGTAATTACGATTCTGTAGATTTGGGGTGTCGTATTATGTTTTTGACGTAACTGAACTGATATTTAGGTAAAATATTTTGTTGGCCAATTAATGGTGTAATACATGTAAAATTAGTTTTTCAAAAATCTTTGCAAATGCGGATTATAAACTGATAAGTGAGGTAAGAGCTTGTGAGATGTTCAGGCTTAATTGGTTTAGAGATCATGATAATAACTGAATACTTCTAGCTTGAAGGAAAAATAAGACAAATGCAAAAAATAATTATATATATATATATATATATATAAAGAATATAATTAAATCATAAGATACATTTTAAGCTATATGCCAAAACTTATATTTTGTACAAGAGTATACATTTATAAATTGGTTTCCTACAAAAAAAAAATATCTTAAAATCGTATACCCATATTTTAAATCAACTTATTAGTTATGGAAAATCAACGATTTGCTTCGACAATAATTAATTATTTTATTTTTAAAATCAAAAGTAAAACGTACAAAACTATATACAGGTATATGTAATTTAAGTATATATTTATAAAGATAAAAAAAATCCCATACAATGTTATTTGAAATTCATATCTTATATTATTAAAAGTAATACAGTTTACAAATTGGACAAATGTTATAAATTAAAAAAAAATATTATACACAATAATGTACACAAAAATAATGTATCACTTTATATGAGTTACTCATGACAAATAAATATTTATAAGAGTAATAAGATACCAATCTGTTTTCGTAATAAATGGTATCTTATAAATTAAGCTCCAGTAAATATTTTATTCTAAACTTCTTTTAAGTATTGTTTAATATAGAGTCTTATAAATCTCCGAAACTGCACATTATACTTAATACAATATTATTAACATAATAATACAATTTTGAGTGTTGGGCTTTATTATGTTTTTCGCAAATTCAACTGTATTTTTAGAATATAATTCATTCAAATTATATTCAGTAACTTTTTAAAACTTACTTCCAGTACTAAATTAAAATTATTTAATTTTGTGAATTTGACTTTATTTATTTGGACTTTTTACATTATAACATATTTGTAGTCATTGTAGTCGTGTACCTAGTACGTATTTTACATTTTTGATACAGTATTATTGCATAATAAATCTTAATACGTACAAATATACAAGCAAATAAAATATATAATGTCTATAAACAACAAATGAGTTGTGTGTAAATCAATCAATTTTAGTACTATTATCGACTATTATATTAAAATCATTGTTATTGTAACATGAATTCTATCACTGTTATTATATTAGTGTTTAGTTCGAGCTCGTTGATAAAGAAAATTATTTGGTCCTGTACAATGTACACAATGTTGTTGAAGAGACGGATACCGACTTAAAAAATCGAGGAGAGGAACAATATAATGAAGCTGAAATCACTTACGAAAAGGTATTAACATTTTAGGTCATAATCTTTGTTGCTGTAAACTTTTTATATCGATTTAAACCATCTGTAGTAAGTTATATGATTCAGGATTTTTTTTTTAAACAGCAATTAAATGCAAGGAAATGCTTTTCACATTTGATGTAGTATCGCGTATGCGTTCTTCGGAAACTTGCCGGAATCCAACATGCACGTTCAAATACTGAGTCAATTGATGGAAAGTACACGTGTTTCAACGCATATTTATGCGTCTGGAAAAATTGAGCAGCTAGAATACACTTTGTTTAGTTTGTGTGCGATTTTTATACTTCATTTACATCAAAATTTCGTATTAATTTGGAGAAATTGATTTGTTCTTCCCGATTTTGTTTATGAAATAATTTATTAGTTATCTCTCGATAAATAACATGATCGTGTGACCTTGTACTAAACTTGATGATAGTCATTATCATTCGAAAAGTTCCCACCCAATACATGTATAAGTTCACCATTGTTTGATTATATTGTTTTGGAAACCGTCGACGCTCGATGAATACCAAGTTTTCGGTGAAATATATTGTGTGTGCTTATAGCAATTATTATAATTTGACGTTCTGAACAATAATAAATACACTTAAATTATGTATAAGAGAACTTTGGACTGCCTATAAACTTATTTCACCGCCGGCGGCTTGTGTGAAAACAACTGCATTTTGTTCTTACTTATAATACACTTCTTTTTTTAAACCAAAAATACCCACCTATGGGCTTGTATAAAATATTTTTTAGTCGAAATATGAATTTATTAGCAGTTTTTTTTCTTCAAAATATGCATTTTTCGTAAAAATCCCTAAACATACAATAGTATCCAAGATAAAACTTAATATATCTGATTCTATGTCATACGAAACGAATTTATAACTTAGTATGCATGGTGAACGACTTAAACAAAAAATATGAAACAGTCATAAACATCCTTTATAACATTCCACCGACAATGTTTTCCGGAGTAATACACTTTTTAATCGATGGTATTTTTCATAAATAAATGCATGGATATCCTATCTTCTATAAGCCGTGTTGAATTAATAAACATTATGTAGGTAACTATATCGCCTGTACTCGGGATATATCGATAACTTATTTCGGCACGGACGGCATCGCATGTAAGGTGAAGTGAGCGAGAGTTTCGAATTTCATTGGAACATCACTGGCCAAGAGTATACTAACCTTACTTAACCATCACGTCGAAATTTTGTTGGGTAAAAGTTCTGTATTAAGTTAATGCTTACTCTTGGTTATTTTAGATGGAAGTTTCAGGGTCGGTAAATTATTATAAGTCACCGGGTATTATAGTTATCGGTGTATAATATAAAAACAGAGAGGGTCGATAATACACGCTTGTTGTCAGTACTGGTGAACAAGCGCTACCGTCCCCCGGCGTACCTAATATTATAAAATATTATGTAATAGCTGTTTGATAGGAATATGAGATACGCGCTGTGTTCCGTGGTAAGAGTTTTCTTGAGAAGATTTCGATACCCATAAATAGTTAATATGCTTTAGGACAAGTTTTCTCGGAAACTCGGCCACTATTATCTTATATATTATATAATATATTAAATAAATAGGAGTCAGACAATATAAAATTGTTAAAATGTCCAACTATAAAGTGATAGAAAAAAAACTAACCGATTTATTAATATAATATATAATGGTACTCTTATACAATTTCCGTTATAACGAAAAAAAATTCGGTCCCTTGGAGTTCGTTGTAACGGGAACTTACTGTATTAGAATGAAAAAAAAGAATTGCATATTAAATTTATATTTATCTTTAAAAATTAATTTTTTATTCTCTATTATATAATAGAGTATAATTTTTTTTTAAACAGTTTATAATTTTATATTTTATAATTTATATTAATTGAATATTAATATACATTTCTATTATAAGTATTGTAATACACACATCATACGTATACTAGGGTGGCCCTTAAAAATAAATATTTAAATTTTTTTTGAGGCACCTTTCCATTTTTTTTTAATACCTAATAAAATACGAATTTTAAATTTTGAAATCAATTGTTCAATTTTAATCATTGCCCCCGAGAACTTAAAGTAGAGTAATTTTATTATTTCTTAAGGAAAAACCTAAACATTGTACGGTAACTTTTTTTTTTCAACCAAAAATCTTCAAACACCAAGTGTCGGACACCAAATTTCATAACAATAAATTTCAAAAATGCCATATACTAGTTGAAAGTTAAAAATAAAATAAAATTGTAAACCATCCCAGTATACACACACTTACAAACTTAAGTATAACGTTATAAATGAGAAAATAATAAGATCGGAAACGTATTTAGGCCTAGGCCCTATTGGTAGCCTAGAGTAGCAACTAGCAATATTTCGGGACTTAATAAATATTAATTCACTCTTCTTCAATGAAAATCTATACGTCATTTATTTGTGAAAACTGAAAAAAAGAACATATATATAAAAATATTATATAATATATTTAATTTGATTTCGACTATTGTTTTTGAAAAATAATATTTTTTTATATAATAATATTTTTAGATGACGGCTTGATAGTCGACGACTATGTAATGTCGAAACTAGTATTACATTTGGCATGAGCTGTATGTGACCTAAACGTCTAAGCTTTAGTGAGTATAGAGTAATTTTGAACGAAAGATTTAATTGTTAACGTTGACGATCGACGAGTGAAAATTGATAGACCTACTTCGTATTTTGTCAAAACATTAAATGATCCATATTTTAAAAACTCCTACGAGAATACTATAAATAACTTCTACTTGATGCATTTGCAAAAGAAAAAACGTACGGTTTTTAGTATAATGAACTGGTAAATTACAAGATTAATATGTTTCTCTTTGTAGGCGATAATATAATTAATATTATAGTTACGTGAATTTTACGAGTGTACAAAGTGTAATTTTTTCGACAAACGATGGGTATGAGAAAGGCGGCCCCGAACGGGAAGTGCCCGTGTGCGGAAAAAACCTAAATGCATTATACGACTTGACGATATAAATCCGTGTAGCACGGTGTACCGTTCGTAATTACGACAGCGATCGCTTTTATTGTTTTCTCCTTTTTATCATCAACTGTGCGAACGAATACCGCGTAGTGATTGCAGTTATTTGTTTCTCGTCTCGCTTTTGTTTCTTTCCCAACGATGAGCAATCCGCCGCTGATAACGGACGGTAATCGACGCGATAAATTTCCGCGGAAATTCGCGTGACCGCGCGGTTGGTAGGTGCCGCCGCGGTCGGTCGGTCGCCGGTGGCGGTGGAGTGGCGGGCTCACCTGTTTGAGTAACGGCGCGCACGCGTCGGACGAGGCTGCGCGCGGCGACGATACACGCAAGCTCTTTTCTAGTAGTCGTAGTCCGCACACGCCGCATTCGTCTGTCGTGCGCACACGACGGCTCAAGTGGCGTCCGTTAACCGTGTCGGCACACACGCAACAGCGACGCACTCTGCCCACCCGGTCACGGCATCGCGGCGCGTTTTCCTCTCCATCCGGTCGTCGGCGAACCAGACCAGTGTCGACGGGGTCGTCATGTGAAAAGGTAAGGACAAAATCACGACGTTCGTCAAACGTGCCCGCCGCACATTTCTATTTCCATCGTCCTCCCCCCCCACCCCACCCCCGCCACCCGAAATGCACCCTACGCGCGCGGGATACGTGAAATCAGCGAGTCCTTCCGTATCCTGTCGCAGGTACGCGAGTTTTTTTTTTTTCTTTCTTTTTCGCGTTTCACTTTCCCATCCGGCGCTGTACCACTCGAACTAACTGCCCGAAAGCCGACGGGTTGTCGTATGAATCCGAGGCGAATGTCTTTTATTCTTCCCGCACACGGTATAGGCCTCCCGCTTGCGTTAGCCGCCACTACAATCGATATTATGCGAGCATAATAAAAAATACGCGCACCACCTGCCAACACCGCTTTACAGTGATTTGATGTTCACGATGATAAATAATATGGCGTGTTCGCGAGTTGTCTCGCCCGAAAAAATTACGCCGGGCGAAAAGCGGAAAAAAAATAATCTGAAAACGACGCACTGCTCGTGCATATGCCGTATCGCGTGGCAGTTATATAAATAATTATAATAATAAAATATCCCTCACTCCCCGCAGTAGCGCCTCTATCTACCATTCCGTCCCCACCGTGTACACCACGGGGTTAGAGCCGGTAGGTGCGTTAATGGACCGAGCGTCGTCAAGGCTATTTTCCCACTGTTCCTCCTCCGCCGACTCCTTAGGTGTATAATGATGCGTCAGACTTCGGTGCTGAGTGCCGTGTATTTAATATATTTATTAAATTATATACGTGAGCAAATGTCGTGCACATAGCTGATTACCGTGGGTTTAGGTGAAACAATAGTGCACATCATGTTTGCCGCCGCTGCCGCCACTTATGACCGGTCGTAAATTTCTCTACACATTGAGTGTATTATACTATCGCGCATTTTGTTACTGATATAGCATGTGTAGGTGTGTGCGTGTGTGTTCGTGTGTGTATATAATATATTTATGGCGGAAAAATAATAACGGCCATCCGATAAATTGATGGAAATCCGTGAGTAATGGTTCTATGTTCTAGCGAAGGCGGCGGTCGTAAATTACTATTTTATTGTTTGTAGTTGAATTTTCCGACATAGGCGATATAATCCTCCACATGGCTGCGGAGATTTCCACAGATTCCTCCTCCCTTAATAAAACCCAAGAAGCCATTTTTATCGTGACCGATTTTATGAGATCGTAAACTCTCTTAATTGGGTTCGATTTTTCTTCTTTTTTTTTTTTTTGGACACTTGTGTTATAAACTAATGTACAAATTGTTTTATAACGTTCACGAAAAACATCGTATTGGAAATGATCGTTTCCAATACATTTGTTCCGATCCAAAAATTATCCTTGCCGCGTGATGATATTCTACATTATTCGTTTGTTTAACAAATCATGGATACAATATTATTCCACAATAAGAAATAATGAAACAATATAGTAATGGTGTTTTTCGATGTAATTTGTTAAATTTATATTTAAAAAACCCCGTGTATGTCAAGAAAACGATTTTCAGTAATAAATAAATTATCGTAATAATATATTCATTTAAACTCTTGGAACGCATGCAAAAAATCCAATTTATCAGTACATAATAGAGGTATATATAATATGCCTATATATTACAAAACAAACACATTTAAAACATGAATTTATTCAAGAATGTAAACCGATATTCGTAAAAGCTTATTTAAATAACTTATAATATCTATAAACAAAGGATATCAGCTAATGCCAAAAATATATTTTTTATTCGTGAAAACAAACGCTTTATCATTGGCTGGCATACTGACAATGGTTAGATCTTATAATTATGTGTTCAGACTTCAATATTTATTAAAGTAAATTCAAATATACAATTAAATATGAATATTGAAGTATTGAACAAACTCATATAGTTCCGGGAATGTACATAGATTAGTTAGTAAATATTAAATATATGTTATGATATTCAGTTATAACTGTGTTGTCATTGATTATAATTTTATAAGAGTTTCAGTTAAAAGTATAAACAAGTACATAAACGACTCTCAGCATACAATTATAGTAATTTTTTTTTTTAAATATTTGAGCTTTCAAAATTATTTCTGTAACTTAATATATCAGCTCTCTTTGTGAGAAAAATAGTAGGAAATATATGTTAAATATAGTTAAGAACTTTCGAGATTTTCTGGAGAAAAATTAATTTAATTTGACTCATTAAAATATATAAACAAAACCGTCTTTATTATTATTATTATATATAATTTTAATACGTTTTTATACAATCCGGGATCAGACACTGAAGACACCACCAGTATTCGAGATTCACTATTATGCTATCAGGAACACAGTTTATGTCAGACTGTTAAAATATGTGTAACCTTGACTGATACAGTCCCTTAAGACAGGTCATAATGTCGTAATATTATTAAGATTCACCGCAATTATTATTTATACGCTCACCCTTCGAGACGTATTGCTTAAATGCGAAATAATTAAGTCTAATGGAATACCACTAATGCCATGCGTCGCAGTACTCTAATGTGCTTTTTGTACGTACCTACATCTCTGGTACCTATATAACAAAGTCTGCGGTTTTTTCCAGATTCAATAGCTTACCCATGACCTTTTGTATTTCTATCTAAATGCTCTTGAACATATGTATATAATAATATTAAACGAAATACATCTGAAGAGTTTACTTATTATTGAGATTCTAAAAATTGCATGCATCCGTTTATTTAATGAAAAAACTCGAAACGTATGATCATTAAAACACGTTTCCCAAATGAAACTATCGTGGTGCGTAATATATTTAAACAAAAAAAATGTCCATCTCAATGTTATTAAAGGAAATACCAAAATTTTTTAAGATCGACGTCCTCAACCAATTGATTTGGAGAAATATTATGAGAACGTCTTAAGCCAATTGGTATAACGCCAGGTGCCCAAAACTTGAAGACTTCAAAGTATTTAAAATATTTACCATAAGTAAAATGTATACAATCACAAAAAATTTATTAAAAATGAGACAAAAAATTAAAATTAAAATTATTTGAAGATTTCATTTTAGTTATTTTAAGTTTATGTTAACACAACACTCCTCACTATACACTGTAGAAACTATCGAACTAACTAAACTAAAGATTGAATATCTTCACATTCACCATACCGATAATCACAAATAAATAATAAAGATACTCGTACATACTTAATACGAAATAATGCCAGTATGGATTTGTAATAGCCGATAAAAAGATAAATAAGTACCTATCTATTGACTATCGTTTTTACATAATAAATACTTAGCTTTACCAAAAAAAAATTTGCCATTAAAAAATGTTATTTCAACAAGAAAAAATGCAAATATTTCTACTAAAAAGCTACAATATGCACCAAAATTATTAAAAAGACTGTACATAATAAACTTTCCTTAAAATAAAAAAAAATGTAAAATTAAAATTATATTATTAAATTATATAATCCGTGAATAAAATTTCTGTAAAGACGAGCAACGCATAAGAAAGAAAAATTCAAAACATGCATAAAGTATCGGGCCTTGGGTAAAACATTCATAATTGAATGTATTCTAAAACTGTATTGAACAATCATTAATCGCTCACGTTCCTTTCTGCAGAGGAAGTGCTCGAATGGACATTACTGCGATAAACTGGATCTTCAAATTACCCGTTGAATGTGGTCCGTTTGATCGTCCTACTCCTCTTGTCTTCATATTTACTAAATTTTTAACTTCTAAATTGTTTATCCACCTAAAGAACGCTGTGTATTGTATCCTAATGAATCATTACGTTTCAGGGTACCCAAACCGTCTACGTGCCACTCGATAATGCATTGATTATAATATTTTTGTTTCCAATACGGCTCTTTGGGTTTTTATTTTCCGACGAAATATGGTTAGAATACGTATTGGGTGCATTATCCTAAATTTTTGTTTAGTAGCAATGTAGAATAAAATACAATGTCGATAAAAGCTATATATTGATTTTATGTTTTTTATTAAACAATTTGCATTGCGAACATGTCCGGAATAAGATGACATATCATTCGTTGTTTTATGACTTTAGAAATGAAACAACTAAAGTTTTTGGGTATACAATAAACATTAATTTTATGAAATCCAAGTTTATCTATGAAATTAGTAAAAACACTTTAATACTATTGTTCTACATTATTATTTATTTATATTAACTTGGTGAGTTATTTTTATTATCCCAATGTATAGGAATCAAACAATTCTGTACTGGATTTTGGTTAGTTTTTTATGTTTGTAACCTATTCATTCTATGCTATTATCTGCGGAGTTTTAATGTAATTGAGAATAATCTATAATTTTATATTTTTTATTAAAGTAGAAAAATACTTATAGATAATTTGTATGTATTTAAAATAAATTTGATTTTTTTCAATGCTATCCATTAGTTTATAAAAAGCTTTTTTAATAATAAAACATTCATTATTATTCAGTTATTAAAGACGAATGCAGTAAGTAAAATAATTGTAAGCTTTTTAATGAAATTATTATAGTACACCAATATTAGTCAAGAAATTACTGAAATAGATAATCTACTATATCTAATATACTTTTAATATACTCGTATGATATTTTTTGCATATTCAAGAATAAGAAAATATTACTATACCATAATAGGTACATGTAATTACATTGCGATAAGTAAAAAAAAAAATTAATTAACCTTTGATCTCTAATACAATGATATCAAACACGCTATACTGTTGATAACGTTGATAAAATATATGCATAGTAGACTAAAATTCAATAATGAAACAATATGAGTTCGTAATCCTCTTACTAATTTATAATGCACTAGTTTTTCGATCGCCTAAGCTCTCTATAATACGTCATACTTAATAAAACTATGAATTCTTCAAAGCACCAACTGAAATAACTAAAATAACTTTTACCCAGTTAAAATAATCAAACAATTATGTGTAATACACTCAATTTGTTGTTTGTATACATTTTTATATTATGTTAATTTTACAATGGTTTTGACCCAAGAGCATCGATATAATCTGTACAAAACGTACGGTATACGCATAATAATTATTGCATGTGCTTTTGCATTGGGTAATAAATCATTTTGATAATCTTTACAATATATTTCATTTTATAACAATATTATTTTATGGTTATACAACTTATAACGAACGAATGTATACGGAATTATTAAAGGATAAGAGAACTTGTTCATACATATATATTACTTTATTTTTTACATTTTGTGATTTTTTAGCTGAAATAATTTCAAACTGATAATACAAAAATCCAATTTTTTTTTTTCAACTCGAATATTTAGTTTTTAAACTTTAATACGAAGTTCAGAGGGTTTAACACGTTTTATTTGTTTGATCAAAGTTCATAAACTTCATCATCATCGACTTGATGGCTGCTATTTTTCTTATATTTTCGAATATTTGTTGATTCGAAATATTTTTTCTCGATAGTGTACATACACGAAACAAATGTTGTATAAAACAAAAGTGATCATTCACTCGGTAATATCTATGTTTATGTGATTGTATAATGTATATGTTTATTTATTTGATACAATTTATTCACGGAAAGATAGACGGAAAAAAGTGGTGTTAGCAACCGCCCATCAAGTCAAAGCATTTTTCAATATTTTCTAACTCGTTGGCATGTAGGTAAGCTAGGAGGGATTTAAATTTTTTCCTACCTATACTAGGACCGCATTGTACCTATCACAGAAATCTGACATTTTACGGCATTTCTTGGCTTTGAAATCGGAATATGGTCCACATCGCATGGGCTACGTTCGATGCGGTAAAATAATAACAATATGCCTGTGCGATGAAAGTGAATCGAATGAAATGCCAACGTCATAGTTTGATAATGTTAAGGAATTCATAAAACACAATAGCCAATTTAATAGCCAATTAAATATTAAATATACATTAAAAAATTAAAAATTTAAGCACCTGGCGACTAAAAATGCTGTAATTTCATTAAATTCGTTTTTATTTCATTGTATGACCCTCATTTTGTTTTTACAATTGTTTAAGTTTTATATAGACATTGACATTGGTTGACAATTAAAATGGCCAATCTAAGTGGTAAGTTGGTCACACCTCGTCGTAGACATTTGCCCTTTTGCTATAGAATAAATCTTGAAAAAAAACATCCAAAAATATCAATTCTGTCAAAATACGAGTATGACATTGGCCTTTCTTACACAAAGACACAGATATAAATTAACATTCTTCTATTCTTCTACGGGATACGGTCTTTATAATATAAATTATACACTATAAAATTATATAAAATGATACAAACGTATACACATACATCTGTGACATAGTGGTGTTTTTTTCTGGTTAGTAAAAGTTAATACAGTGATCGCAGCTTATAATGATCACATCCGTCAGAGAGTATTTTGATCACTATAAGCGGCAACACAAAAAATATGGAAAAAATAACGACATTTTTTTAAATACATATTTTATTTTGTACAAATCATTAAAAAGACTGTGCAAAATATCGAAATACAGTAGTATTAATTAAATTTAAATTTAAATTTAAAAATTAAAAAGTAAAATATATATTTCTTATATAATATGTCTGTACGTACGAGTATACTGTCATCCGTGTACACTGTACATATCGGTTAGTTTACGGGAACACAAACGGTTTCAAACATATACGATATTACGATATGAAGTACACTCTTTACGTGGTCACATTAGATAAGATTAGGACTGTCGTTCGTAATCGTTTTTCCTCCTTTGTGTACATAAAAATAGTTAATTTTATTATAAATTTTATTTTTGACATGATTATTTCTGATCACTATAACCAAAAACCTGATCACAGTACGCGGCGAAAAATGCACTGAAGACGGCTGTTTGTTCCGTTCCTGACATTTTTATCACTAAAAGTGGCTGATTCTTATAACCAGTAAACACTATAAGCGGCGACCACTATATTAATCAATAATAACTCTGCAATTTAAAATGTTAACAAATGTAAGTTTATCTGGTGAACTTCGTATACGTTTTTTTCGTGTATAATAAATAATAAAACAAAATTGAATTAAAGAATTAATTTCAAAGTTAGACTTTATGTTTTTTATTATAAAATATTATGAAGTTTATAAAGTTAGACTATATAACTAAAAAAAAAAAAGATTGTTTAATTGTTAAAACTAAAGCGACTTTTTAGACATTTTGAATTTGTAATTTTTTATAAAACTGGATTTTTGCTACGAAAAGATTTAGATGATCGATTGTGTTTTATTGTTCAAACTATAGTCATAAAACATTGGTAATTGGCCAAAAGTTTATTGTTACCGCTAACATTAAAAATATAGTTCTAAGGGCGAGTTTATGTTAGATAAGGAGTTGGTTTTAAATAGTTTTTTTTTAAGTTTGTTGGATTTGATAAATTTTAATGTGTTGTAGAGTGTACTTAGTGCACTGTTTTAAAGCATTCGGTGAGGTTAATTGGGAGCTTAGTATTCTTTCTTCGGTAAATGGTCTGAATTATAATTAAAAGTTTTAGCGTAACCATGAGTACCACACTAGATAGCCTTGGTCCCGTATGTTAGATATATGTACCAATATTAAGTTTTATTTCCCTTAATATAATGTATTTCGGTGAGTATAGAGTACTATTTTTTGGTTTTTTTTAGCTTCTCTTTTTAGGCCGTTTTTGGGGAAAAAGTCTATAAGCTCTCGATAGTGTTATCAGTGGGTACTTGTTTAGCTTAAATGTCTGATTTTTAGTTATAATCTATTCCAACACAGTTTGGTGCCCTTGTCAGTAAGGTTTATTTATTAGAAGTATTAAGGAGATGGACTAAATTATGGTAATTTTCATTGGTGTTATTCTTTTTTGGCATTGAACACATGAGCTAAATGAGACAGTTTATCAGATTATTGAAATTATTGCAGTGAGGAATTTCGTTAACCAGATTGATTGTTTTTTCAAGTGCTGTGAAAACGGTGTCTTGACGTTATATTTTCACCTTATACTATTGTGTCTTTGTTTCGCTTAGCCCTTCAGCTCGTCATAGTACGTGGTGAACGGGTGAGTGGATATTGTTTGACCTTCGACCGTGTATTCGAATGATTATATTGCACTTTGGGGACGAATCGTTGGTTGAGATGTGCAGGCTATATAGCTATCGTCTAAGTGAAAGGTCTATTGCAAAATGGTGGTCGTATCGCGGAATATAGGTTTTCGGTATAGTATAACAATATCGTTTTTCGACCAAAGGCCACGTTTCTGATTGTGCGACATAGTTGTAAAAGTCTGAGCCATGACATTTGGGTTGAAAATGCGAAACGCGCTAAAAACGAATAGTACGCGACGACGCGACGGTACTAGTGAAATCAAAACAGATTTCGCCACGTATTGCTATTTCCATTTTTTCTTTATAAACTGTACGTGAATGACGAAACAGGTTTTACGTTTGGTTTTTGAAGACATTTCTCCAGACGATCTGTCCTCTATTTAACACTCAACAGCATATGGATTGAATTTGATCAATATTCAATAAACATACACTAGTAATTCCTGACAATTTAAGTTTCAACATTGTTTTTAACTTGACGCCTGATTGCGTTTTTGTAGATACACACGTGGGATAGTTGGTGTCATTCTACTTTTGGAATTTACTTAATTTTTTTTTAATGTAAGGCATATATTGTTAAATCAATATGAGTATGGGATGTTAAATACTAAAATATAATTTAAAATAAATATATTTCGACAAGGCTGATATTTTTATTGGTAATTCAACAACTAATTTGATGTTACAAAATGTATTCTAATCCTCGCCTATTTTGAATTGCCACTATCTCTTCCAAGCACACACACAAACGATATGAGCAAATTACTCAGTTACGTGTTTGGCCCATGATTTTATTTTGAGGAACAGATTTACATGTCGTCGCTCTTATTTTGTATGCAACCTATAGCATTAGTGGCGTTGGCTGAAAGCAGATGCTTCATTCGGATGACGACAATAATGAATAATGTGGAGGAAATTTTAATTGTATTTTGTCCCTTCGGTTGCTCGGCTTGGAAATCCAATTTCGACAGTCTCGTGACCTTAGAGAAACTTGTATAACTATTATAATGATGTACATTTATTATTATTATTATTATATAGTGCAATAACTTTATCAAAATCTATGTTTTGTTTATGTGCTATAGCTTATAGGGTACTTATACATTCAGACTGAATTAAAATTAAGTATTTTTCAAAACATTTAAGAAACCTATCAGAATTCCTTAAAAGAAATACTTGTCCAGTGATTTACCGGACAGAGCTTCTCCAAACTCACTCCAAGCCCATAAAATTCCAACATTTAATTAAATTGAAAATAAACGTAAAAAAAAAGCATATCGTTGTACAACCATATTTAATTATTCGGTTCACTCGAAATCTATGATTAGTAACTCTAGAAACCTCAAAAATAATATAATTTTAGGACCAATTAATACGATGATCAATATAACCTCTACCGAAAAATTCAAAACGAATTAATATTTTTCGTTATTGGCTGTATTTTCTTACTAGAAGACCGGAAACTTTATTTTTTTGGGTTTCAAAGGATTATAGTTATCGTCGATAAAGCGAATAATATTATTTTAGAAGCTATGATTAATTTCGTGTGGCTTAGCACCATCAATCTTATCCCGCGGTTGAACCTACGGCTGTATACCTACCCGTTTCCCGTACCCTGCTTGTGTTTATATTATTTTTTATAACAGAGTAATCATCGTTTGTAGAATTAAACTGAACAATTATTGTACTCATGCAGTCAGGCGTGAAAATTAACACGAAAAAAGAAGAAAAAATGCGTCAACCCGTTATATCTACGTATATTTTTCCCGGCACGGTTTCGGCTAATTTCGTACGTCTTGCCGAAGTAAGCGAACTTATATTATGTGCAAGTGATTATAATATTGTATTTTTTACTAGAGTAACAATGTTAATGGATGACAGGTCTATCAGCTCGAGATCCCCCACGAGTACAATATTATATATGTATATAGTACCATTTTGTAGGTATTTTAGCTGTCCATAATTTCTAGGATTCCGATAAAATAGTCTCTTAATTTGAGTGGGCTGAGCACGCACCGTTTTTCTTCCGTATTGACGTCTCGAGAGCGCGCTCACCTAATCGATCGAATACACCGCGAAATCTAAGGAATTGCACTGTCATTAATTTATTTCGCTATCATTTTCTTCCCCGCGCACTGAATTACCACGTGGAATGTGCTCAGTTTTTGTCACCTGCGGTTAGCCATCGTTCAACAGGTATAACCTTTCGTGGTTTTGTTCGCCCACACCGTGCACGCTCAAACCCTTAAACTACCTGTGCACTCCCACCTATGCAAGACTTGTGACATAAAACAAGCAAAATGTTCCCATTTTCCCGTTGGAATTCATTTTCGCCCTCTACGATTTATTCATTAACACATACGCGCGTCTACCGAAAAGACCGCAATACGACGATAGAGCAACGAATGCGAAGAGGCTCCACTAGAATGACGGCCACCGCTCTTGCAGTTTTGATAGTCACCGTTTGTGTGAAAACCGCATCCGTTCACGTGACAAAAATAAAAAGACTTAAATTTCGTCATAACCAACAATGACAATAACATGTGACGCACGGTCATGATACTTGGACGCGAGAAACAGAAGGACAGTGAGAGAGGGTCACAGACAGACAGTGGATTTTGGTGATTTTATTTTTTATTCAAAGAGAAAATATGTCTTGCTCTATGATGTTACGAGTACAGTTCGTTGTATTGTATTTCAAATTGTTTATTAAATTCCAAAAGCCAAACGTTATCAATGGTTCGCGTGTAAAGCGTTTTATTCTCGGGAAATAGTTTTCAAACGAAGTAACACGCCGTCTATTCGAGTTGCGACGTGCCAAAATAATCAGACGGCGTACGGCATGTTCTCCATTATACAATGTGTACATTGTACGCATGTAATCAACAGTTCGAGATTTTTTTTTCGCAGGAATCGCAAAAAAAAAAAAAACCTAACGAGACGGCAAAAACAATATACGCATCAACGTATAGTATTACAATACTCCGTCATTGAACGTCGTTTTCTCTGGTCTAGGTGTTTGTGGATTAACGTGTATTTATATTATATATTATACGTATCACGCGCGTTTGAACACGATCCGTCGTTACAAGATTATAATTTATTCGCGTATAGGAAATGGATATCTCGGAATGCCCGTGTGCTTCTTCGAAACGTTTTCCATATCGTGCCGATCGTATATTATGAAACCGTAATAATAAAACCTAGGGCCCGTGCACGTGCTGAATCCTTGTTCGTGTTGTGTAACACGAGTCTGAAACAACGCCCCCAGCTCTAGTTCAAAAATAAAAGTGTTGTATTACAGCCAATACTCCAATACGATTCCACCACCTGATTAATTAATTAATTTTATTACTAAATTTCTCGACAAACTCTAATTAATACTAAAATCCGCTTGTACTTGCTAGATTTCTCTAAAATCTCTACTCAATAACTTGGCACTTCCTATCATTCCTGCTCCATAGAAATCATCCCGATTATCATCCGTCATTGTATTTGCATCACTGTACATTTGTCGTTACATAATATTTTCAAACGTCGCCGTCGTATGTTTGAATTTTGGTATAAAATATAAATATTTCTTTCATGTAATTTTATAATTAATTTTGTTTACATACCTACTGATAGCGCACTTAAATTCAACTATTCTAATTACATAATATTATCTTATTTTTTATTATTGTCATTTGATTTCAAATTTTGTATTTCGTAATATTGTATTCATATATTGTTTATTTCGTTGTAGAGCTGTAATGCTTCACCGGTAAATCTCTTAAAATAAATAAAAAAAAAAACCACCAATCTGATTGAAATAATTCGACAAAACGTGAGATGAACATAATGACATACTGCCACACTGGACACTTTTGGAGATATTAAATAAAACGTGGATGTGATGGTGCGTCCACGTCAACGTGTAGTACTAAACGATTCGTGTAATTTGCGACGAGAAAGGAAAAAATCCTATAAATAAACTAAATCTGCTCGCATTAACGGACGGTGATTCATCGGATTTCAATCGATACGACTCGCGTTTCTAATATATCGTCTTACACGCGTCATTTTCTCCTCTTTCACTCGCGCACGGATTTCACCCAATATATGATCGTTTCGTCAGACACGAACAGCCCGCCGGAAACGTAATGCACATTGACGCGAACACGTATAAACCGTGAACAATATTATATATTTGCGGAAAAACCTTATTTGCTTTTTTTTTCTTCTTTTCATTTTCGTTTTCGACGTTTACATCAGAGACTGACGACCATCTGGCATCTAAACATGTGTATGTGTGTGTGTGTGTGTGTGTGTGTGTGTAAATATGCTTGAACGCAAACACACACGCACATGCACTAAGGGAAAGAATATTTCTTTTTCGGTTATCCAAACGGATTGTCTTATCCACTCGGGAACGACTATTCACGTACCCACTCTCGTCGACGGTATAAGATGCAACACAGTAGGATTATACTATTGTAATGAAACGGACTCGATTTAATAAGATGTGTCTATAGGAACCGCGCCATGTTGCACGATTTTCCCAAATCTACCACTGCTGATTTGCGAGTTTTTTATCCCACCCACCCTCCCGCGCGGTTTTTTTTAAATTTTTTTTATTCGATATCGCGACAACTCGAACATTTTTCCATTAGCCGCGACGGTATTTTAAATCGACATTCGATTCGGGCGCCACTCAACCACCACCGTTCGGTATTGTAATGTCATATATATATACTACCATTGTTGTTAATTTCACGTTATTCGATAATTATACGTAATGTCGCGGTGTAATGTAAAATATATATTAATTAATAATTAAAATATATATTATTACTGTGGAAGCCGGTGTTTTTTTTTTTTTTTACATTGTTCGAAGAAAACATTTTGGTGTTCATTTCGAGCTTCGATCGACCGCGACGAAGACGCGCTTCCCTTTATTACGCTCGTTTTTAATTTATTTTGCTGACACTGCGCGCATGACATTTTTAACACTCCGAAACGAAATTGTACTGTGCTTTCCGAAGCCTGTATAAAGTGTACAGTGTATACTCATACACGGTAATAAAACTGTTTCTAATTTGTTTTCTCAAAGTCAACAGATTACTCTGCATAGTATATTGCTGTGAACGGTTCGAGGGTGCTCGAGATGCAAAATTAATACGTTTAGTAAACCGACCGAGTTTCTCACGTGGTCTCTGCAGCACGGTTTTAAAAGTTTTTAAATACCACTTTGGTAAACTCTAATAATCGCTTATATTTTTTTATTTCTCGTTTTTCGACAGTATTCATTAGGAGAAATATAATCGAATGGTAATTGCTCGATTATTATGTTTTAATTATTAGTACAACATAACACACCTAATCTCTGTTAAGAACTTATTGTACATTACATAAGAGATTACTGGCAAGAGATTAGTATGTATTATGAATCTAAAGGTCGTGTATCACACTTCACGCCGTACCATTAATTATTATTTGTACGATATGCGTGTGTGTGTACCACGGAGTAGATATTGTTGTTTTAAAAACCGTGTGTTGATATAGTTGTCGAATTAGATAAATATAATTTTTGCTTTCGGAAATATTTTTTTTTTTATTGTTCGGATATTATAACCGCAGGATCGAAACAAGAGCTTTTTCTTTTTGTGGCTTACTTTTATTTTTTCAAACTTCTGCAGCAGTGCCTACTTTAATATTTCGGTAAAACCTTATACACGCGAACGCATAATATACATAACGCATTAAAATATAATGAGAATATGAAGTCGTTGAAATAAAAATGATAATGTTATGAGATTACAGTGTTTGGGCCGTTAACAATTTCGCTCGTAATGTACTCGAGTCTTATTTTATGAGACTAAAAATACGAAATACGCGAGTGTACACACGTATTAAACATAGTGGGCGTGCATGGACAAAGTGTACATACTATTATTATACGTAGTTACACGTATACGAATGTAATTAATGTTTTGTGCTATATTATCACGTAGGTAACAATATATTGCGAAACGTGCGTACATCATTATTATTATGCACACCTATACCATACCTTTAATAAATTTAAGTTGTTATTGCGATTATTGTTACTCCATGACAGAACGTTATCCTAATGCACTAATCGTGTTTCGCGAGAACGGATGAGATAGAGTTAAAGTAATTATTGCGTACGCTTAGCTAATACGAGTACATACCAAAACAATTTATAACGGCTGTATTGTAGCATCGGCCATCAGCTATGGGTATCTACGAAAACAAACATAACATACATTTATGTATAATAATATATAAGTTTTTAAGCGTGTGCTGACCGCGGGCGGTAAGTCTTCGAACCCAATTTAAACATCGAAATGAATTTGACATAACGTTACCGGGGTTATATCATATAGCAACATACGCGCGCAACACGGTGTTCAAATTTGATATTACTTAGCGGCTCCTGTGCACCGCGCGAAACCGGGCTCGTTGGGATTTAACGTTTCCGATACGATATCTGTGAGGCACACTACTCATTACGATATTATTAACAAACGCATAATGACGTAACGTTTTCCGAAGCAGCGTGGCATCTTTCATCGAACAACAGTGGTTTATTCGCCTCCACGCCGTTACAATACGTGTACGACGGTTTTCCTACGCCAGATGTTGTTATAAGTATTATGGTATTATGCACTTCTCACGAACGATTTGATTAAACTGTTTGCGATTGCGTTTAAATCTCCACGTTCAGCGTTTATTCACTGATGATCTTCGACGTGGAATCACGAGGGTGAATTTCTTTTTTCCTTTCGCAAAACTCGATTTTTCAAAAACGGTGAATACTACCATGTTAGTGAACGACTTCGATAAAATACCCATAAATGTACGGATGGTCAATATTTTTGTTTACTAAATTCAATGCTTTAGATCGTTTTTATTATTTTCCATTTGGACATATGAGTACATTAACGAACGAGTCGGTCGTGGCGCGGGAATTTTCTCAATATTACAAAACTCTCGATATTTGTAGCCTCAGTTAACACAGTGTAAAAACACGATCCTTTAAAGGCGTCCAAAGACAACGTGAAACTGAAAGTGGGCACCATTATGGCCTCCGTCCGCTGCCCCTGCGGTAGCTTCGCCACTGGCACCGTGTCTGGCTATTGAGCGTATATTATACGAAAATTCAAAGAATGATCTACATTGGAATACGATTTTCGGTGCAGTGAACGAAACGTGATTTTACAGCTGCAGGCCCGTGTCGAAGAGTAGGTACACTTTTATGTTTTCAACACTGCAGTACCGTCGGAAACGCGTTCGAGCTACGTTTTGCACGTCTGAGAAAAACACTCATGTGTTGTTATGTTTGTTTTCTATATGCACTTGTCGCGAAAACGAAGTATTATAGAGTTGGCACATCGAATAATAACGATAATGCGGTGTAGTTGACCAAGCCGCGAATCACGTCATAAACGCCCCACGCACGCCGTTTACAACGCATATGGGTACTTAACACGCGTTATTTTGCCCAAGTGTTGAACATAATAGAATCGTTTTCGTCGGATGTAAAAAAAAATCCTACGAAATCTCAAAAGAACAGAAAAAAAAAATAAAACAGAAAATATAGAATCGTACGCGGCTTAATTATTAATGAAAAACTGGAGCACGCGGTAAACGTGGTATAGCGATAGCATCGCGATGGTAATCTAACCGTCACGGGGTCGTCTCCGCGTATATATAATAACGTGCGGATAACGATGATGAGACGTAAAACTTTTCAAGGGTAGTTGAGAACTTCACTGCACTGCGTCCAATAATTGCACAAGCGGCGGCCACCCGACAGCGGCACCGGAGATTTGCTGTTTTCGCTATATTTCACTAAAGGTTTTTGTTATATTGCCCGGAGAAGGATTACTACTCGTGAATCGTAATGATTGGACGACGGACGAACGATGGAATCGTATCAAAGCGACGGGCCGCATGTTTATTATTATATTGTATGCAATATTATTGTATACACGCAAATACATATGTATTCATAAGGCTCATACGATCCACTCGTACGTAAAAAAAATATCGTTTAAATGATAAAATTACAATTTTAATGAGCGCAGATCACGCGGGAGTCGAACGAAACAAAAAAAAGTAAAAAGTTTTGTACAACGCGCAATGCATATATTTGCTACCTTCGTTGATCACTCGCCGGCCGAGGGCTTATAGTTTTGTATGCGATGTGCGGTATACAGCGATTGGGACCAGAAGTGTATATATTTAAACACGGTTTTGTAACCACGTCGAAACGTTTCTCGGTTTAATCTCGGCCCTCGTGTTTTCATCACGATCGTATATGTATAAATACAAAGGGGTACCGGGGCGGGTTGTCGTCGAATTTCGCATTGTAAAATGAATAAGCTTTATAATTATAGTTTTAGACGGATTTTTTTCCCAGTCACCCGTCACCTTTATACTGTTTGATAGCACCACGGTACCATTGATTTTAAAAAAGTATTCCGTTTTAACTTTAAAATCAATATGCTGCTAAACGGAATATGTGAACCCGCGACGGATTAACAACCGCGTGAATAGTTATATGAATTCTAATAATGTAGCGTGTACTGCGCGTATTATCGCCATGGAAATTAACAACAGTATACCTTAAGCCGCCTCCTCAGTGCCGAAAAACCAAAAATCTAAAAAACAACAATATAATACAATATTAAGACGCCTCACGTATCGTACCATTGGTCCGCGTACGGTTCAGGTGATGATGGAAAGACAACAGTTTTTGTTTTTAGACGAAGAAATTGTCTCGCAGGACAGAGCTGCGAAGTTGTATTTTTACCGTTTAAATTTTGTTTTGTTTTGCTTTGCTTTGCTTTGTCTGAAGGAATAAGTCAATTATTCCAAGTTGCGCATTTGCTATTAAAGAATGTATTAGGAAAGCGTCTTTCGGGAGGTGGATGTGGTTAGTCGGTTTGCTCCGCCCAGGGATGGGGGAGTGGTTTATGGCGATTTTTGGTTGTAGGTGGTGAAAATGTTTTGCCTAGGAGTCTGATGTGATCATTTTAGAGAACGACTTCTTGTAGAATAGGGCTTTGGATTGTGTTCTAACGGAGTTTTGAATGGAGTAAAACCGTTTAAATGTTGTATATATGTAATATATATAGTCTGAACAGTTCGCACTTATATATATATATTGTACCGACACAAACGTGCGCGTCTTACGAGGTCCACGACGAGAATATGAAAATTAAATATGTAAAAAACAGCTTCCTTACGTGGTTCACGAAGCACAACCCAACACTCGCGTGTAATATACGCGCGCACGGTATTCGTAGTACAATATTGTTGTTGTTAACGCGTTCACTCGAACACACACACACACGACGTGGGCATATTGAAAGATTAATTAACATTTGACCCTATTGTGTCGCATGATTTTTATTTCGGTGTTTGCTTTAAAATACGTAGAGCAGCTACCCGACCGCGACGTCGTGTTTTCGTTTCAAACGGGTTTCGTTTTTATCGCGTTCATTATTTACTGAAATAACTTGGAGGCAGGTAGTGTTTCGCGTAAATGAATAATAAAATATAGAATACAACAGCGTCCGTTTACGGTTTTATATATTATAGCTATATTGTTATATTGTACATGGCGGAACATCTGTTTAGTGTTGTTTTTAGTAACAAGTTAATGATAATACGATTCACCGCGATAAAGACGAGCGAATAATTAAATCATCTAAGGAGATTAAGGCGCATATAGCGGTTGGCTCGAGATGTGGTAGTGAAATTAAAACAATTAAACGTTGGAGACTTTGAGTGGACTCTGATTGAAATGCAACTAATTGTTCACGAATAACAATAATGACAGTATACAGGCGTCACGCTGAAAAACGAAAAATTATGAAATCATGAAACACTATCCACGCTCACTTATATATTAATCCTATTATTATTGAAAAGTTCATACTATTCGAGCGAAATCGACGCCATATTTAATTTATAACGTGTCTCGATATCAGCGTTATTGGGTTCCGTTGTAAGCTTGGTCCTTTAAATATTTATCGTATACGTAATAAATAGAGGTGCGCATATATATAAATGCGACGACCGATCAATCAAGATTCGTATATATATTCGTAGCATAGTAGTTTCTTTTCTCATCGCGTTGTCTCTGACAATGTGGATTTACGATCGATTTTTTCCCGACAGACTTTTAGAAACCAGCCGAGGACGCCGTGTAGTAAAATATTGCAGCGATTTATTTACGAATTCGGTGTCGGTCACCGCGTAATAATCTCGGGAACGTTTCGTATAATGGTAAACGCGGGTGGTCATGCAATGGTGTACGATGTACTTATTTTAGAACCGAATCGGTGTCACAACCGATCTCGTATAATTGAGCCCCGATATGCGTAAGTTGTAATTATATTTTCCTGGCTTGGATCTAATATTAAAAAAAAAAAAATAATCGTAAATACTTGTAACGTTAGGCCGGGTTTATCCTCAAAACTATCGACTCGATTCGCATGCGGTTCCGGGTGCTTTATAGTTTAACTTTAAAGCTTCATAAGTTTAAACCTGGTCAAAGTACGTTATTATAGTCATGGCTTATACGAGCCAGGAGGTGCAAATCGATTCGGACGTTTCGTGTGTATCAAATAATACAGCGTTATATAGTCCATGTAAGAGTATACAGCTGCTGTTCAGCGTCGCAGAATTTCTGTTCCACCCTTGCTCAGAGGGCGGCCCGTAAGTTGTCGGTGCGGAACTTCAAGTAAAAATAAATCCTCGAAACCCAATAACTTACAAATTCAATGTATATTTACATATGTATTACGTGTAACGGTCGCGATAAGCGAACCGTCGATTTCCGAACATGTAGATGTTATACACGCACAATACAATCATTCTGACATTTTCGTATTTACCCGGAAAAATAAAAATGTAAATACGCTGCGTCCAACTCTCTGCTTATACAAGACGATCTCGAGTCGCTATCTTGATGCACGGTTTTTTTTCGAGAATCATGTTAAAAAATAAATAAATAAATAAATAAATAAGCTAACTATTACTTCGATTGGGATCGATGTTTTGTCATTTGAAGATTTTTGATCATCACCTTTGCGCAGAGCGTAGGTATGTCGTGATACATATGTTATGAACGAAAATATAAAATACGTGGTAGTAACATACTTATCACCTCCGGCCGGTATCTGTATATTATACGTACATTTCGTTCTTAGACTGCGATAGGAAGTACCCCCGCGTACCTTTGAGCACACTGCACGTACATTTGATATCATAAATAAAAATGTATAGTGTATACGTACCGGCGAAGAACAAAAAATGGTTCTATCATATATTTGCCACAATCCTTTATATAAGTATCAAATCGTTGTCGGCGCTGTCTGTAATTTATACGAGATAAACGAAATCCTAATCATTTCGGCACTCACATAAACGAGGGCACCATACAGTAATAGGTAGTTTGGACGGATATGGTTTCCCATCTGCAGACGCGTTTTGCCGAGACGTTTCGTTTTATAGCATCCCCGGGTTATCTTATATTATACTGATGATCGGTCCCGATGAAGTGTGTTTATGTGGGAAATTGGATTTCAAGAATATTATATCATCATGTTTATACAATAATACAATATTTGTTTCATGAATATTACATTATCGTGTTATAACACTAATATTTGTTTCATGAATATAGTGTAATCATGAATTGTCTAGAGACTGTGTTCTTATAGGCTATATTGTTACCACGCTATGCGTGTAAATGGCATGTGCACTAATTATAATACAATTAAAATATTGTATGTGGATAACCATCTTTGAATACAGCTGTTCTTGGACTTTGACTTTGCTACTTAACATTTTTAAGTTAGAATAAAATAAAATATTGCTGTAAACTCAATTCGTACGCACCATTACACGTTTATACATTTATGAGACGTCGTCTCGAAAACGCGATTAATCGACTCTGTAGTAATTGGCGTGATGATAGTGTTCCAAGACATGACTATGACTAGGAGACGTTATCATCTTTGTAGCGGTCGTACATTTAAAATTGTTGGAACTCATAAACTAAAAAACGCTTAATACCGTCGGTAATTATTATGTCTACAAAAAACAAATGCACACTAAGAGATACTTTATACATTTTTATATAACATATATATTATTTTGTATGAAGTATAAAAAAAATCTATTAATACATTATATAAAGCACACAATTTGTTTTTCTTTTCTTCAGTAAACATTTTTTTTTATTAAAAGTGAAAAATATATTAATGATAACATAAATTTAATCAAATATATGAAAATGTAATAACGTTTTAATGTTAGAAGTGAACAAATATTAGTAAAATGCATGAAAACATAAGCTTACGAAAAAATCCACTTAGAATTATTATTTACGAGTGTAATGGAAAAAAATGAATTTATAAACAACAACTGATCCTTTAACGTCTGTAATAGTTTCGGTGAGTACTAGCTTACGTCGATATAAGTGTTTGCTCAATTTGACGTGTTCCAAATATAGATATAGATATTAGTATTTAGTGTGCGTTACATAACGTGTTAGTACTTGATAAGCCATTGCCAGTATTCAACTTGTAACTCTTAAATGTAGTAATTAAAAAAAAAAATCACATTATAGCATAAAATTGAAAAAAAAAATGATAATTATTTTTTAATTTTTATCGAACACAATTTCATCGTTTCCCGACGGCTATGGCAGGGAAGCGAGCAAACGTTTGATTTCATTATGTCTTACGCTTTTAACATTTTATTTTTCCACGCGTTTCCTCATCAACGTCTTTATCTAGTTTTTTTTTTCACTCAATATAATTTAAAATAGGTTCTTGAAAAACAGTGCGAGTGCCTTCGGAAATTATAAATCAGCCGTGACTGTTTTATCACCGATTTATCGTCGCAGAGCCATGAAAGTTACATTTTAATTACCATCAAAATTGTCGAGCTTTCCGCACACACACACACACACACACACATGCGCACACATACGTACACACGCATATATAAATACATTACGTATATATATATTTTTTATCTAATAAATAGAAGATAAAAACCTCATACATGTATTAATGTGCGTTGGCTTTATACCACACTTAACAGTATTTTATTATGTGCATAGGGTAGCCACCGGGATTTTACACAAAGAGATATTTCCCATCTTAATAGAGATAATCAAATTCTTTTTTTTTTTTTATGACCACGCGTGGTCAAGGACTATTTTATTGACAACAGTTTGGTAAATAAAAGTATATTATTAAAGAAGTTAAAAATTAACTTTTTTATTTTATAACAGTTGTGAATTTCAAAGAAAACCATTTTAAAGGGTTTTTTTCTGAAAATCTCGAAGGTTCAACTTTCAGTTATTATTGGAATCATGATTTTTGGTTTACAAAGAAATATTGCAAATTATGATCTCCTCATCATTCTTCTGATAAGCTTTGCTGATAATGTTATTATTATTTTTTAATTAATCTTAACGTGTAAACAGTACATTATTTTAAACTAGAAAAATTATTAAAAATCAAGAAGTTAATGAAAATTCAATGTTAAACCGTCAACATTTTCAAAAAATAAGCCCTATAAAATGGCTCTATTCGAAATGTATAAAAGTTATATATTGATACACTTATATTTACAAAACTATTGTCAACAAAATTTCCTTTGCCCGGGGATTTTCATAAAAAAAAAAAAGGAATCTGATTATCTTTACAAACACGGTATATATCGCTTTGTGTGAACGCTGGTGGGCACCCTGTGTATAAATAAATATTTGATACATACAACGTATACATAAAACAGTGTGCTTGTTTTCTCCTGCAGTCCTGCCACCGCACTGAACCATGGAATATATTATATTTTACGATTTAGAAGTTTTTCCATAAACCGTGAACGCGCGTAGCGCCAAAGATAATCCAGGCCGATAGAAAACTTTCCGTCGACTGTTTGCGCGCGCCGGGCGACGGACTTTGCCCAAACTCTTAACCCACCGTTGTGACTTCAAACGCGACTTTCGGTCTCTGCACCACCTGCATTTTTTGCATTAAATTCGTATAATACACCGCGACAGTTTCACGCTGTGGTATATTTTAACAATACGCATTTGGTCGCGTTATTGGCTGCGTACGAATTGATTCCCGGGTACCTGTTTACCTGCACCGACACCGTTGAGTTGATTCCCGGGTCATTAGAGGGTACATACGAGTTGATTCCCTATTGTTGTATATCAATTATCAATAGATTGCACGAGTAAAAATTTTACGACCGTAAAGAGTTCGAACGTCACACACAACTTGATCTTATGTCCACCGAGACCACGCGCGAATTTACAAAAAAAAAAACGTATATTAAATGCAGGAGTAATGGAACTAAGAAATCTAAAAAACAACAAGAAAAACAAATTTCTTTAAGAGAAGAGATGTCACAGTATACTGGTAATCTCATTACCAGATACCAATTATAAAAACAATGTGTTACACATTTTTACCAAATTACTAAATTTTTTTATATTTTTTTACCTAGTAACTACTAAATGTTTTTAATAATGATTTTTTACCTAATTACTATTAAATGTTTTTAATAATAATTTTTTACCTAATTACTACTAAATGTTTTTAATAATAATAAATATAATATAATTCAATAAATAATTAAGAAATAAAAATTGAATGATTTTCAAAATATGAAAAAACTAAAAAAAAAACATTTTTGAGAAACTTGTCAGCCAACTTCCTCGTGGTGTTATATTATTATAGGCTGTATATTTTACTAAATATTGAATAAAATATCCAATGACCTGGGAATCAACTCGTACGTACCTCTGAATGACCCGGGAATCATCTCGTACGTACCTCTTAATGACCCGGGAATCAACTAATACATGATAAAGGTCTCGGGAAGCAAATCACCTATTGCGGCGTTATTATCCCGTGAATACACCCCGGTGATGAAAGAGTAAGGCGTAAACATTATTATTATGGTTTTTTTGTCGTGATAATAAACTTGTCTATAAACGCACCGGACAGTTCTCGTCATAACAATTTGTCGTAGTGATGACTTGTTGACTAATGACTGACCGCGTGCATGCAGTGAAAAAGAAAAATAGTTTTTAATAACGTAACGGTCGTTTTTATTTCCACGTCATTGTGGTAATAGAAAATTATAGGATGTGTTCTAACATGCGCGTTTTCTGCATTTTCTCGATTATTTTTGGCAGCGCCCAACTATAACTCAGAGCAAAAATATGTCAATATCGAATTCAATAACATAAATTTCTGAGATAGATCCGTTGTCTATAGGGCGCGCGACGACGACGAATTTTATATAGGAAACCATTATGTTTTGTACACAATCCTACGCAGTTCGATATAATTGCATACGATCGTACAGTGTAAGTGAATCGTAAGCGTCACAAGTATAAAAATATTAAACATGTGCAGTTAGGGTTTTAAAAATGTTGAAAATACGTTTCGTGCATTTTTTTTCACATTTTCTTTTCATCGATACTGACAATCTGATTTTTGGTTCAGCACATTAAATCGCGACCCTATTGTAAAACTTTTTCTCCGACGTACGGTCTGACTCCAAAAGTAATCGTTTCGTTTTGAACATATACAAAAAAAAGAATTCCTATTAAACATCAATTCCATTAAAACTTCTATTTTTACTCTCGACATATACGTATATATTGAGAAGCACCCAACTCTAAAACCACCGTGAACTAAAAAAATACTCAAACACAATATTATTATAGTTATCGAAACATCTCGGGGTGAAAAAAAAATTTAATCGATTCGGAAAACGAATTTAATCTATGGCATGTGTTTAGTATGAATTTCCCGTCTTTCAATATTTTAATAATATTACTTATTTCAATTTAAATTTATCGTAGCAAACTATGCACTAGAAGTATCGAATTATATGGACAACAACGTTTATCGTATCGCGAGGTTCTTCCTTCTTGGGAATCATATTAATTTTCTCACCGAACAAAGAGCCGTTGGACGTCCGTCAAGTTTTTTTCCTCAATCACCCGCCGCATCACGATTCTATAATAATAATTGGCTTCGATGGCAACAGGAAAATCTTAGTTCAACTCGTCGCGCACCAACCTTGTAGCCGATATTATGCGCGCATCACTGGTCGACGAGGGCACGCGAGCTATGATCGAAAAAATGCTAAAGGAGAACCCAAATCGTACGAGAAAAATATTTAAAGCCGACCGGAAGCGGATGACCGCGCTGTATTATCTGTACCGCTTCTCACATGGGCGGTTCTGCGTAACTCGCTCATGCGTAAGCTCGTCCCGAAGAACAGTGCCTAGAAAGAAGTGTCATAGATACTAATTTTACACCGACTGAGAGTATGAAATTTTTAAACCTTTGCATGCGAAACTTCGAAATAACGTAACTGCTACAATCTAAAATCCCTCGGGCGTAGGATCTTCATACTTAAAACAGTGGTTCCTCTAATACTCAAGATGACGACAAGAATGGATTTTGAAAAATTTTGACCGCAATCAAGACTTTTCAGACTCACAGCTATAATAATAATAATAATATATTACTGTAATGTGGTAGCGATAAGCGAGCGAAACCGAGCCATAGAAAGGTGATAAACAATGATAACGCTCTCGGTGTCCGAAAATGTTTGGAATAACGCGTGGCGAGCCATAAGACATATGCATGTCATTATCGCCGTCGGGAGAACAAATTAAATTTAAGTACAACTTTTTTCTATCTCGGTCTTGCGTGTTCTCCGGTTCGTGTGTCCTCTCGCGAATTCACAGCAAACGATGTGTTCGTGTTTGCCGTTCCGCGATTTCTGCAACGTCTTCATTATCGTAAACGGCTTCGGACGTCACGGACGCATTATATTTCATTTTATTTTGGGACGCAATATTGTAATGAATACATAAAAATACGTAAAAATCAAACGATAACGATAAAAATCTTACCATCCCCGTCGACTGCCTCGTGACCACATCGACCGCTGTCGTACGATTTATATCATAATGTATGACCGTATTTCACCGTAGCACGTGCGCATCGTCGTACATCCGTTTGAGCGCTGAACTTCGTGGAAAGCTTATGAACTGAACACGCCCGCGGTGTACGTTTTAATTGGATTTTGTGTTTTATTTTTACAATAATTCCGGTATATTGACTGCGAGTATTGGCAGATTACGATCAAAACGTAAATTCATAATTTGGGTCAGTGTAACCAACGCACGTGTACCACGCCGACCACGCCCGGATGGCGCGCGGTAGGCAATGTCCGTGTAATACCTATTTTATGTTTATTTACGTATCATGTAAGTACGAATATACATACATTCATCACGTACATCGCCGCTCGGACACGAGTTTCGGTACACGTTTTGTTTTCACCAAACGAAATTTCAACAACCGATGACGCCGAGAAAATTTGTGATCCGCTTGACGCAAAACCGATAGCTCAGTGTAAACAATTTTTAATCACAAACACGACGGTTATAATATAAGCATCTATTATTATGATGTTGTGTTTTATTGTATGTTTTCGTCGGCAGAGACGGAACTAACGGAAACGGTTTAAAATAGCCGAATGGCGTAATATCTATTTTGAAATGACGTGTTCGCGCAATAACGTTGAGTGCATTGCAATTCGAACACCGTTATAATATAACATATACCGTGCACGCACGTTTTGTGTACCGCGATCATCGCAATACGATTGTGTTATATCCTCTAAACCGCATCTCTCGTTCAACAAACCGAACCGCGGTTTAACAATGAAATATACCTATGTTTAAGTGTAGTCGTGACCTTCACGAGATTCGAGTGCATTATGCTGTAGCGTGTGTGTGTGTACGTAGGATATAAACTCATAAATATTCAAAAAAGCGCTATAGTCTACGTAGTCATATCATTATTTACGTTATTGTTGTTGTATATTTTGATTTCATTTTAGTAAGTATATATATTCAATTTGTAAAATCGAAACTAGTAGTAACCTTGTTTTATGATGATATATCCCCTGCATTTTTCATTATTCTACGATATTACAATACACCCGTATTATACGAGTATAATAAAATACTATCAATTTGTAACCAAGCTGATTGGCAGTGGATCACGTGCGTGGACATCGGACTCCAGTTGCCAGAGATTTTTATTATCTTAAGAGGTCGCTACACCATTATCGTCTCAGGCGACGGGGTGGATTTTCAGAGAGATTTTCGGAAGCTGGGTTTGCAATTAGTGGATTATGATGTCCGTGAAGACGATTCCGGAATCTTGTACAATACAGTTTGGCTGCTTTGCTAACCGTATGCAGGTGGTGTGTGTCTTTGTGCAGCATGTCATTGGAAACGTGTGAGGGTGCAACAAGAAGGTGTCAGCACGTATGCGGTCGTCATCAATTTTCTTGCCATTTGCATTCAGTTCATTTCTGCCTAACGTATGCTATAATACTAAAACATCCCTTCACATTTAACCAAGCTATATTATTTTTAAATTATTTATACAACAATGATACATTTGCCGATGAAAAAAAAATTTGAATACACACAATATACCAGATATATTTAACAGTTTTCTGTAATGGAGGGCTTAAAAGTTTATTACAATTAGATATACTGATGTGTCGTAATTTGGTTGTCTACGAGTATCATTATCGATAAAGTTTGATAAGATAACTTACATGTGTTGGCATTATCATAACGTATACAATCGTATTCAAAAGTTTATTATTATTACTCTATGTATGTATCCACTTGATTTCACGATTATATTCCATTACACAGCTTTATCCAGTATTCGTACATGAGACGTTAATACAACAGTATATATTAAGTATTTAATGTTAAATAAATATTGGTACTCAGATAGAGAGAAAAAAAATGACCGCAAAAGTCCTGGAACCCATCGAGAATCGTGCATAAGACTCGGAATTTAAATACTTATATTTTGTTGATGCTAGAGATTTCCATGCTATACCACTATATTGGCTTAAGTAATATTTTGTATATAATAAGTTTGGTTTCAGTGTTAATTTTTGAATTTTTAAAAGTCAAGGCCAAATAAGCCTCAGGTTTTGACTGAGTGTTATCCTTCAAACGTATTAGTAAATAGGGTGCTCATGTGAGACATTTATCAATTATTACTAATTAGTTATTTATATTAAGGATGTCATTGTTTGAATTAAATAACTACATTTTATTTTTAAAATACTAAAACAGATAGACATTGTTCGACTATTTAGTTAAACATTTTTTTCCGAGTATAATTATACTAATATTTGATTATATTTTATGTAATTTATAAATATCATCATCATGAAATATGTAACATTTAACTTAACTCAAAATTAGTATCAAACAACAGCAATCATTTATGATATTATATTATGATGTATAATAAAGTTATTAAACTGTAGATGAGCTTCTCAACAAAACATAATATTGTTATCTTTATATGTACCTATATAATAATTTATTCATATAATATAAGTAGAAACTCAACGGTAACCACAGAGGGGCAGAGGAAACCCTTTAGATTCAGACACTAAACTTTAACATCTTTAAGAGTATCATCATAAACATTATTTATCTATGAAACATGTGTTTTCTAAAATTATATCTATGTATAAGATAATTTGTTTGCTTCAACTCTTACTCCCATAATGTCCACTTGTAAGTGCCCTTGAGTAGAGTGCTCAACGATGATTTACTAATTGCCATAAAGAATTCCTATTGATTAAACATATTTTTGAACTTTGTACTATTTTAAGAAGATTCATGCGTTTAAACTGATTAAAGTATTTTTGAAAATAAATCCATGATATTAATGAAGTCAATTTTTTTTTTTGATTCATAAGAACTGATTGATTTTTGAAAACGTTGATGCTAAAGTTTTTATTAACTTTAAATAGGTTGTGATAACTATTTTTTAATCGTTTCTGTTGATACAATAATTATGATTAATACTTTATTTTAAATTGTGTTCCTCGCCATCATAATGATTGATGATAGTAATTTGATAAATATTTATCTACATATCATAATCGTTGATATGATAATATGTTGTTAGATTGTTACTAAACTTAATAAAACACGAAAACGATAAAAGAAATAATATTAATTTAAAACTATTTTTTTTATGCATGTAATTAAAGTTCTATCAATACATGATGATTAAAAATAAAAAGTAAAGATAAATATGTTAAAAAAATTATTAATTTATCATTTTGAAATATTCAAATTATATGAAGGTTATCATAAAAATGTAATACAATAAATGGAAAAATTCCTAATTTTACCATTGTTGTTTTATTTACGGTGACAATTAATTGAATACAATTAAATAGTCTTATGTCTAACTCCAGAAAATTGAAGAAATTATTATTATTCAATCACAATTAAATAAAGGTAAACCGGCTACGAATATGCAAGTTAAATGTTCGTTGAAATCGCTTACATTTATTACCAGGCAGGTGAATTATTTTTATAAAATATATGTTAAGTTTGAAGGCCTCAATCAAAATGAATTTTTCTTTGCATTAGACAAGTAGCTGACAGTAATCCGATTTCGTCCCGGGTAGTTTGTCTTTATTGGAAAATTAAATCGAAATCTCGAACCTCTATTTATTTAATTTAAAATTAAAATTCACGAACCGGATGCATTAATGGATTTTGCAGAACGCATACATGGATTAGGAGAGGCGTCAAACACCGATGACGGGTTTAATATGAAAATGCAATAACAATGTAAGGCGCATAAGTGACAATTTACAATCTCATATCGTTGATCTCGTAAATACCAAGTACTTCAAATACTTGTGTATTGTTGTGCTTGTTTATTATGCCAACGATAATTATGCAATAACCTAGTCTGTTATTAACAATAAATTAGCATACGCAGTTTCGTTATATTTATATGTGATAAGATTATATAGCATGCCATGAGGATGACGAGTTCTGATGATGTTATCGTTAACTTTTATACAAAATATATGACTGTACCCTAGTGCTGCTAGATTCTTTGCTACGATTCTGTCGATCGATCATGACATAGGTATCTTTTTATTTTGGTATCTTTTACATTCTGAGACAAATTAGGTATTTATTGGTATTAAGTTCAATGCTTCTTTTTTTTTTTATTTAAAAGAAAATTCACAGTTTTCACTAAAAAATTACAACGAACAAATTTGACCTTCAAGAATTGAATTTGTAGGAATCACATGTTGAGGAAGCAAATAATTGATAGCACCTCTTAATAGATCTCTACGTACTCGTATATTCTATAGTCTGCGTGGCCTGGTGGGTTTTTTGGCAGAGCGATGGTGGACATATTTATAGACATTATGTTATAATTTTTCCTCTAATTTTCGTGATCAAACTTCCCACTAATAAATCTGCAAAGTTTCTAGCTGCTAATTTTCGTTAGATCGGAACTTGGACACATATGGCATTTTAAAAAGGTCTTTTTTGATCAGTATTTTTCCTAAGCATAAGGAAAAACATTAAAGGAAACTTTGAAGTAATGTTAAATTTCAACCCATAATCGTTAATATTTATTTTTATGTAACGAGTAGTTTCATGTTTTATTTGAGAACATTATATTTAAAACTAATTACAAGCCATTCTACGCACGTCCGTAGTTTATAAATTCAGAATTTAAAACTGGTAAATTTTTCTCATTGACGTTTAAAATTTCTAACATGACTTAACTTATAATTTCGAGGAATATTGAATATATTGTTCGCTGTCGTTTTAGTCATTTATAATGCGTGCGCGCATTGGATGCAACAGTATAATTTTAAAATACACAGACGCATGAACAGTAACAAATTTTCACACAAAATCGTTTTCTAAATGCGTCGACCTATCATAATTGATTCAAGTAAGTGCATACAGATAAACGCGACTTGCAGATAACTTCTTCTTCGTGTTATACGTGTTATACTAATAAAAATAATACAGTGTATGACTTATGACTTGGGAATTTTTTTTTTTTATTAAATCACGTTTAAATATTACTGGTGACCGACCAGGTGAATAAAATGTTTATAACTCATACTAAAATTATTTCAATGTAATATTTATTTCGTCACGCAGAAAGTGCAAAGGCTGGTAAATTTTAGTAGTTTGATACCAAATGGCCGGATAGCGTGATGCACTGATACTTGTACGAGGCTCGTCAAGGTTGGGTCAATTAACCATGTATCGTATGGTAAATAATCGATAAAATAAAAGACTCAGTACATCAAATGGATAAACGTGGCTTGCATATATCGATATATGAGGCACACGGGTGGCAGAATTTTACACGTCGACCTTTCACTCTATTTTAAATTAAACTCCACGTACCACTGCACTGCAGCATTCGCTCCATTGTTATGTTTTGCGCTATATAAAATATTAAATTACTCATTATATAAGGTCATGGTGCTATATCGACGATTAAAGTTTACAAACAATTTTCATTTGCGCAATTAAAATTATAATCACAACGCGTGTGTGTGTGTGTGGGTGTGTTACATATGTGTACGTTATGACTTCACGTTATACGCAGTTAAGATTGGTTTTGTGCCAGAAGTGGAAATCCATCCGCAGGAAATATGCATACCATAGTATGTTTATCATCATCGATTAAACATTATTCCGTGAGTATTGGTTTCCAAGACTGTCCTCATATGCTAAGTTATCAACGATCAAAATTAAGAGGACGTCGATCGTATAAAGTATAAGAATAAAAATAACTTTGAACGTCCAAAGACCATTTCCATATTGCGGTGTAAATAAAATTTAGTTTGTTCGATCGTGTTACGGAAATACATAAATGTAGCCCTCACTACAATCAGACACGGGTCAGGGGTACAGACAACAGATACCGACAACGAGTAAACCTTGAACCACTTTAAAATCAATAAAGAATAACTACGAAATGATAAACGCAGGATATAACGTAGATTGAGAGATAGCCACAAGATAATCAGCCGAAACCCACACATGGAGGAATAAAATGAGTATAAAACTATCGAAGAATAAATATTAAACATTAAATACACATGCGTATATTAAAATAAAATGAAATATGTTATTTAAAAAGAACAATCAAAACCACATCCTGTTATACAGGATGTTAAGATATCTACTCCCTGAGAATGACTGACCATTCCTCCAACTTGAGGGATATATAAAGGGGTCCCTAACAAATGAAAGTCAGATGTATTTTAATCCGACCAACACGAGCTCCTTCACGCTAGTTTATGTAATAAATTAATTCTTTAGGACTTAGAACAGTTTTAATAAAAAGTATTTACTCTAAGTTGAGAGTTTTTTTATTTATTTACAACACATGAACTCCTCGTCTGAGTGCACGCAAAAATTAATTAAAAAATATAAACACATACCTATTGATTTATAAAATAAATCTAGGTTTGATATTCTTAGGTCTAGGAACTATATATAAATACATATTATCAATATTTAATATAGATCTATAAGTGTGGTTAACTCAGGTCTGGTTTGTCATTTATTTTTAATCAAACCTCAACCATGTAAATACTGAAAATATGATCAACAATTACTTTTTCCCTTTCTTTTAGTATTCCCTATACATGGTTGATCGCAGTGAAACATGATGATGACAAAGTGAATTTTACTCATGACAAATACAGAAAAAGTAACCGAAACCTTTAAAATTGTTTAAAATTATTCAGAAAATCAATAGTTTAATATAATATGCGATCACAATATTATATAAGCGGTTTCGTACGATATTTTGAAATGACCTTTCGAGGTTTTTGCGAAACAACCCAAATGCTATCGGTTATAGTCGTTACCATTTTATTTCCAGAAATGATTGGTTAACTTTATGCAGTGTCCAATTGTCTGATTATATTATACGTTCGGCTTATAAGCACGTGGGACGAATACTTGTGAGTGAAATATTTGGAGGGCACGACGGTTATCAAACGAGACTTCGGTTAAAGTTAAATATTTCGGGTACGTAGAATACCGGCGCTTCCTTACCGCAATTGTTAATCGGTGGAATATTTTTCCTTGCCGTGCGCTAAAACGATGATTGAACTTGGTCAAAATAAACAACAAGATAATATGATGGTATGCGCGTAACCTAACATTTAGACGCTCGTGGAAAACACCAATCATATCTCGCGATTGTGTACGTAATCGGGTAGGACATGGAGGCAGCGACGATTGAGCGTATAATTTAATTTCCTCCCCCCCCCGCCAACGGTTAACTTAAAAACTAATAATAATTCGATCGTACACGGATAACGCGCGGAACGCGGAACTGGCGGTATCCGTTATTGAATTGGAATTTATTGAAAAAGTTTTCTCGTGCGCCCAACGTTGATGGTTTTCACATTTCTTTATCCAAACAGACCTTCGCATCGTCTCGTACTTCTTTTCGTCATAATAATAATATGGCTTACGGTCCGTGACGCGACTGAAGGACTCGCAATACGACGCGACTGTCCGCGCGCGGTTATTCTCCTACGGCGACGGTGACCTGGCTCGTGCGTCGTCATTTGTCATAACCGAGCGACAGGTAGAGTAACACAAGTCGTGGTTCGCTTAAACGGTTTTACGCGCGTCTCATTTCCAACCTGGATATCAAATTTTAGCAGAGTAAATGGTAGCATCATACCGGCCACAAGCATATGCTATAATAGGATATTGGGTGGCCGGTGACTCGACTAAAAACGAAGATTATTGAAAACAATTTCCTCGTAGAAGTTTCCTTTTTTTTTCAATACGACTCGTGTGTTTTTGACTAATTTTACTCGAGCTCGAGTGTTTACTATTTCCTGAAATACATTTACATATTATGCGTAACGGAAGTCGTGATGATGATTTTAACACGTATTGAAATATAATGTACTACTCGGTGTTTTTTTAATAAATTACAAGCTATTTACAACTGTACTATAAGTACCTAATATTTACACGACAGTTGGAATTCAATTTTTATCCATGATTAGGAAATCACACATTTGTCACACCTCTTAATATCATTAAATACTTAAGTTATTAAGTTGCTTTCAAGACGTCTGGTCGGCTTTCCGAGAAGCGTAAAAGATGCTAGCTCATTGATCAGTTACTTTTGTACATTATCTTGCATTTTGAGATGTAAGCTTTTCTATAAGAAAGCAGTAGTTTCATTGATTTATAGTAATTTCAAGTCGGAATTTAAGGACTTTCTTTAGACAAACTTTCTACGTTTTCCAGACAGATATTTTGAAAAGCTTGTATAGATTTTTTATTTGAATTCTTATCTTAACTTAGGACCTAGATTATGATGTCATACGTCCACAGTGGTTGAATATGAGTTTGATATAAAATAATTTTCATTAGTAAGATGAAGTTTGAACGAAAAAGTGACCTTAACAGATGAAGTTTGGAATTGAGTTTCTTTTGATCATCTTTAAGATGAGTAGACCAGGTTAAGTGTCTAAAACTCTAAAAAATGACTTGGGCCTAACACTATACTCCTGGAACTTTTTTACATTTCATAACAAAATGTATGGATATCATATATTTCGTGTATATTTTATCCGTCACACTGCGCATACATACGTATAAGTACAGTGGAGATGAAAATAACCTCTACATGTTCTATTGATTATCTTATGAACAAGGAAAAAAGAAAACTAGAATATTTAAATCCAAAAACATTTTGTGTTCATAATTTAAACGTAGATTTATCTGTTACAGTTGGTTCTAATGTATACTGCTGTACTGAATACTGGTTTTTCGTAATGTTTTGATTACAAAGTCGCAAATTACTGTTCTCAAACGTTTTACAACCGTGGTAATAAAATTAATCGAAGCTTTTTGTTTTACGTTGGTCAAGAAACTCGTTTTCGTACTTTTTTTTACAGTGTTTTACGGTGAAAAAATGTAATGATGTCATTAACGTTGAGATTGAACGCGTGGCTGGCTCGAGCTGTTTTTGGATTCGGAACAAAGTGCGGTACACACGCATTAGCTAATAATGTATTCAACAATAATAGGGCACAAATATACAATGATTGTAACGTAACTACAGGGAATTTCGTACATGATACCTAAAGTTAAAACGGAACAATATTTTTGGTGGAAACGAGAGGAGCACGTCGCGGTTTCCGTTTGTCATTAAACGCCATCACCACCGCCGCATCCGCCGCCACGAAATTGCTTTCGAAATACCTATTTTATTCAAATTAGTTAAACTTAAATTGTCACACGAGTGCGCGCGCGGCTATACACGAGTTTGCAAACTTAAACGTGCTCGGACGAGATTGTGCAATACACGTGAATGTTAGCGACGAACCGGTGTCGGGGGGTAGGGGGACCGCGAGGTAAATCGTGTTGCTAGCGGCGGCGGCGGGTTGAGTTGAGAATGAAATTTACACCGTGTAGCGTGTTTGAGGTTAGTGCATGGTCGGTGTACAGCCTTTAAATGTTTCACGTGTACGCACATGCAAGTTTTACGCTTAACAAATTATCACAACTAAACCTACCCGCTGCATAAGCACATCCTATTATAAGTTACAGCAAAACTATGTACGGGCACGTGAAATTTATGGTGTCGGTTTGAAACGTTTTTTTTTTTTAAATACGTTTCACTTGATCAAAGTTTAAAATCATTAATGTTTTCCTACGTATTTTCTCGTGCGCGCTCAATTAAAAGAAACTACTCAACGAACGACTACGGCGACGTTCGTCGCACCCGGGACGCTTGTACATCTTTAATATTCTGTAAGCATTGTACACGGCAATGTTTGAACGCTTAACAAATCCCTGTGGAGCCAGGCCGATTTTGTCATTTTACCGATGAAATGTTGCGGGGCGGAAATAATAGTTTTGGGAAAAACTGTTTGTCTTTGAAATTTATTTATTTTTCTCAACCCTGCTGTGGTTATTAGTGTTCCGACCATCCGTCAAGCCCGAAAACAATATATACCTAATATTAAATGTGATTTAGTTCTAGAGCACTGGGGATATAATTTTCATCTACTTCTGTAATTTAAAGGGTATATATTATCTTTAATTATAAAAACATAATAGATTTTAATAAACTTGCTGTGTGCGAAACGGGAGCCAAACATAATAAGCAGCCGACATCGCTGACTCATACCTCCACCGAGTCACCGATAAAAATACCAAAACTGAATAATTTTTTGTTGAAAAGTGCGAGTGTAGAACTCTTAAACGTTGTCATGGTACAGTAAGAGATGCTATATAATTTGTATATTAATTATAATTATAATTATATTATATATTATATATCGTCGACAGTATGATTTCATATGGAATTCACATATTTTGTTTTGTATATAATGTACATTCTGATACTGTGCAGTATTTGTTTGCGATTTCCCAAGCGATTATTATACATAACATTCACCCACGATCAATGAATAATAATATTTTCACAGAGTTGTACGTACACTTTATCGAACAAATGTTTTATATTATTATGTAAAACCTCGCTCGGGTTTTGATGTACTATTTATTACGTGGTCGATATGGCTGGGAAAATACGTTAAACGTCACATAATCAACAAGAAACGTCCACCCGATTGAATGATGATGATGATGATGACGGCGATAATGGCGTAACGCGAATCATCCGAACAATATTTAAAAACCACCCGGAGAGCCGTTCGATAGAATAATTCCACTTCAGGCGTTCAATATCGGGTGCCGTGTCACTCGAGGATCGAAACACTACGCGCACTTGTCACGATCATCGCCGCGATTATTGTTTTCGATGAAAAAACGAGTCCTTTATACTATATAACGTACTCGCGAGGAGGCGATGAAGAAAAACGGCATAGCGTTAATAGTAGTGCAGATTGATGTGTACTGTGCACCTTCCAGATAGAAAACATAAGCTTTTAGTCGCACAAGTCAAAAGCGCCGAGGTGTACTACAAAGATGGTCTGTACCACCCACGTGAATTGCCGATACGGAACCGATTCGTGTACATATTTTACACGCGCGCGCGATACGATTTTTCATTTTTTATTTAGTTTTTCGCTTTTCATTTTAACATTTATCGGTAAGTTGAATCGAGACGACGGCGACGGTTGTTCGCGTGGAAAACCATATTCATATATGTTGTCAGTGCACGTACACGTAAAGCGTTTTATATTGTATATCTGTGCTTGATATCGAACACAAGATTACGCGTTTTTTTTTTTCTTTCCAAACGATTGTGTTTCGTAAACGCGATGAACGTGATCCGTCCGAGCGGAAAGTGCCCGGGACTACCTGCAGGTGTCTGACGGGCTTTATTATAATAATACCGGGTAACTGGTCCGTGAGCGACGTGCTGGTCGAGATGCTGCTCGGATTTTCACTTGGAGTATTTTTATTGCGCGTGTTCGACAACGGCGACGAATACAACAACGGCTGCTCTCTATACGATGCATCGGGAACGCGGCCAACACGGCGTGACGAATAACCCGCAAAGTTTCCGCGGACGATATTGTCGTGATTGTTACCGTTTACAGTCGAACTCGTTGCCAACGAAAATACACACAATAATTTAGTGCATTGTAGTCGTTATTATTATCCTCCTCCGACTTTTGAACGGAAAGAGGGGTGGGTGTTGCAGGGGATTTCGTCTCCTGCTCTGGCGTTGTATTTTATAAATCCGACTACAAATCATCCGGCGAGGAACGTGTCTCTCTCTCTCTCTCTCTCTTTTTTCTTTCTCCTCTTACCACTATGTGTAGCTCGAGAAAAATGCGTGTGTTCAACATTATTATTTGTATCCACACCTTCCTGTTTTCCCTTTGACCGTATGACGTCGTTACGACGGAAAGCTATGAGGCGGTCGCATCATTTTCGGTACTGAACATTTTATAATTAAAGGGTCCGCGGGATGTTAACGACGCATTTTTCCGTAGAACATCTTTGACGACAATGTTCTACAGGTGAAATTTTGTCTCGACAGCAGATAAATCTCATTTTTTTTCATTTCACATCATTTTGGCGATCTAAGACGGTGTACAATCGCTGTTCACGGTACTGGTTTTATCCAACTGCTGAACGCAAATTCGAAACGATTTCAGTGTTACCTACTGGCTACTCAGAACTTAATCAAATTATCATTTATTATATTATTTTATATTATATTCAGTACTATGTCGAAAAAATATTTATACTTATTTATTTTTCATATAGTGCATTTAACTAAATTTGTTAGACAGCTAGTACACATATGCATACAATTTGTGGGTCAAAATATATATTTAATGCTATTTTCATGAGCTTTTCTTGGCATCAAAATGTAAGCCTTGAATATCGTTATTAGTATAATACGCAAGCTTCGCATTTTTCAAATTATTTAATATAATGTATAATCATGAAGCATTTTAAAACTTTATTGCAATTTCCAACACACTTTGTTTTCCAAGTTTCGAACATATTATCAAGTAATGGCTTTGTGCGGTTAGGTGACGGTGTTGGTGCTGGTAATGGAATGAGCAGATTTTTATGGTATAATTTTTCACCGTAGAGTTCACTCTTTTCATGGTCAAATTATTGTCGAAAGCATATTGATGATTTACATTTAAATGATATTATTTTTCGTTAAACCAATTCAATCGTCAAGCGTGTTCGAGTTATTAATTGTAAACTGTTTACTTAAGAACAAACGAACGAGGTTATCGCCTGGATATACGTTATGGTTATACGCATGTATGATATTATTAAAAAACACGCATGATATTCTTCCAAATTTTGCATTTAAGTATTATATTCATAATGATAATCGTCATACGACCATTTTATATAATTATATTAATATATTATACGGACTGAGTTAATACAGCACGTTATCGTACCGAATACAACTACGATATTCTAATTATTAGAATAACATACAGGGTGCTTCTGAAATGGTTGAGGAAACAAGTTAATGAGTACTTTCTGGATACTACCTGGTCAGTTAAATGATAACAAATAAACTTCACCACCGTTTATCTCGCAGAGTTTTCATATAAATAAATATGTCACACAACATTTCTTGTAACCAGAAGGCTTCGAATCACAGTTAACTGTCGACACTTCGTTAACAGTATTAAAGTCTAATCGTTTTCGGGTAGTGTCCCATTTATTTCGTTTGTATCGGAACGTTTAACCGGCCCTTTCGAAAACGACGCGTAAACCCACAACTGCAGAGGGCTGATTTTATCTCTGTACCACGGAACACTGTTTAAGTCCTCACTAATTGCACAAGTCTTGTAGGACGTCAAACACGAAATGAGGTTTTCGAAAACAACGGACTGCGTGGTACGATATTAACACCACTGCAAATTAAACGCGGACTTAAACCTCGAAGTGCTCGGCCGCTATAACTTATTGAATTACACAAACCGTAAGACAAACTTTCTTACGGTGTTCCGAAGTTTTTAAATTAAAGTAAATCTTATATATATACATCTTCATCATGTGGGTAGGTTTAAATGTAATTCCCGTTCGTTCGGCAAAATTATTTATCGGCGAAGTTGGCGAGATCAAAATAATACGTTGTGCAACAATAATACACTGTACATTGACAACACGATATAATACTGTTATTACACAATCATGCCATCATATTTTCGGCTTAACGTCCGATTCGAGCGCGATAGATTGAGCTCGGATTTAACGCTTTGCCCTCGTCTAGCCGTCTGTTGCAGTAGCTAGACGAGTTTATAGCTGAAGTTCACGGGACTGGTCGAAACATAAACATTATTTTGTACAGAGTCTTCAAGAAAAAAAAGGAAAATAAGAAATAACTCTCACTGAAATAAAAAAAATGTAGTTACAAGTATTTGTTTTTTATTGAAAACAAAATCTAAATTGTATGACATTTTAGTTTCCAAAGATTAAAAAATAATGTCATGTCTGAAAATTAACGTCCATGAGAAATAGTATCCATTGGTACAAACGTTCCTCAACTGTAAATATGTGCCTTGTCTGACGTTAAAAATATGACAATTTAACCACGAGGTTTGTCAGTTATCTTCACCATACATTCTTTACTTATCTGCAGAAGCCGCAATTAGTAGTACGATATATTAGCATCTGTACCATTTCGATTTGTAAAGATATGGAAAGAGCCATGCACAACATCAGCGTTCGGTTTCAGGAAATTAAACGTTTGAACGTAAATTAATTTTAAGACATATAAGTTTTAACCTTTGAACTCTAAATGGCATATAATGTATATTCCGTTTTCATATCAAAATTTATACGAGAAATTTTTTTTTTTAATTCTCATAGAGAGTTATTTAAAATTTTCCTATTTTCTCGGAAGACCTTTTATTAAACTTTGCATGTACTGCAGGTTCGTCGTTTACTTTTTGTTATACGTTTGTTTAGTGGTCAAACAGACTCGAATGAAATACTAGCATGCAGCTACGCGAGACGATTTAACGCGTTTCCCGTATAATAGCCGTGGGGGTTGGTTATGTATCTCTCCTACACCCGGTAGATGCATATTTTACATGTTTGGCATCCCCTGAGGGCCTTTCGACGTTGTCTCCTGGACCGGATCCTTTTCCGACGCTTGTCAAAACACTGTAAAGGGCACCCCCATGGAAACGGACACCGTGAAAGCAACGGGGGCAACGCTTGTATGATAATATAACAACTATACGCCCTAGGTGACCCTTTATATGCATATAGCTGTTTCGTGATATTTCGTAAATAAAAGTTCAACCCTACACGTACTTATACACCGACAGCAATAACAGCTACCCGGCCGGACAACTGTAAATACATTATTATTATTGTACAACCGTCGTCGGATCTTTTCACAATGAACCGCAGCAGCTCAGTTCTTCGAATTTCCTTTAGTCCTTTCACGGATTTTGTTATGTATAGTACCTTACAGGTCGCGGTGTGATTTTTTTTTTTTTTGAGCCCAGCGTCGTTTTACATGCATATGTATTTAGAAGCGGATTTAAGTGAATCAAGGATCGTTAATCCCTCCAAATATTTTAAAATTTACATATAACTAGGTACATATATTTTTAAAAAATTATTTATAATACCACCCAAAATATATTTGGTTTTTTTTATTTTTTCCCTATATAGGAACAATGCTTTCCACGTTGAATCTGATATATTTGAAACATAGGCAAAACTAGATATTTTAATTGGACTAGGAAAAAAGTTATAAGCTTAGAATACAAATTTAAAACATAAAGATTATAATATTATACTTAAGTTGCCACCAGTGTTTAGTGTGCTTTATATATAATTTCTGTATTAAAAGGCTATGATATTTATGATTAAAATAATTTATATAAAAGGTATTAAGGTAATCCCTTATTATCCATGTTTGAAAAAACATTGTTTATCGCTGGCTGTACTTTCACTCGACGAGGAGTTATTATTAAATAAAAAAAAAAATAATAATAACGATCGATATAAGCTATAAGTATTCAGTACTAAAAAAATGTTAGATGCTCAATCTCATCGTTTCACATATTTTAAATGATATACAATACACACTGTATTCTGAACTGTACGTTGTATAATATATATGATTGTTTTTATTATCCTTTTCGATCGACGTCCACCATGCCATCAGTAAACATGGTATTTTTGATATCGAGTAGGAGTTTAATTATAATATGTCATTATGATATAAAGGTATACGCGAGTGCACATTTTTTTTTTTTTTTACATGAAATCTGTAACGAGATTTGATTTTTTTTCGGTTTTGTTTTTTATCATACTAGCAACGATCGCGTTATGTTTTAATTGAAAAATACTCTCGACGAACAATTAAATGAGGTTTCGCTCTTATTTTACTTGATTAGAAACCTTGCTGTATACGTGCTCTCGTGTAGCTGCACTATATTCGTGTTCTGCGCATGACTATACACCGCAAAAATTGGGTTGACGTTGAGTTTTATTCGATAAAATAATAATATATATATATATATATATATAAACCTACTCGTGATAATTTATTTGCTCAGTACAGCGGTACGTCCTCAGAAAATTGCTTACGAGCCGTAATTGTAGTGCGAGGTAGAAAATGAGAGCTCGATCTCGATCAGTTTGTTTGTTCCATTTAATCCGTCGGCTTGCAATTATCTCTCGTTGCTGCAGTATACACTTTGTGCTTGTACCAAAAGTATCTCGAACAAAAAGATAAGTAAAGGAAACCACGATTTATATATATTATATATTATTTAGACTTTTTTTTTTATTTTTATGTTTTAACTTTAAAACGATTTCGCGGCAACGACAAACCGTTCGTGACATCTGTCATCCGCCATCTCCCCATGCGTACAGCGCCAAATCGTTGGGTACAAGTGTTAGCAGATAAACGAATTTTATGCGGATTCACTCGAAATACTTGGAATTTTTCAAACATTTTATCAAACGACCTGAAGTGTTGGAGATTAGTTTTCCGGATTCCAATTTACTTTATTTTTCGTTTTTCGTTTCGCCCTGAAGAGGTCTTTCGCGAACATCGAAACGCGTACATTATGCGAGGAGCCGCTGCTGCGGTACGATTGCATTATACACACAGGTATACGTGTGATGCGTACAGTTTATATAGTACGTATCATATACGTGTGTGTGTGTGTGTGTGTGTGTGTGTGTGTGTGTGTGTGTGTGCTTGACGCTTGTAACGGATTCGTGTACAGCGTGCTCACCTAGCTCGCCGTGTAACGCGTCTGTAACTATACGGGCTATAGTTCAGGTACTATGTCCGTTCCCAAGTCGCATTTGTCCGCGAGTTCAGCATCGTTATTTATGTATAGCATCACGAAAAACACTTCGGATACAATTTGCTCGTGTGAATATTGCAACGCGAATTAGAACGCGGTGGACGTCAATCAGACGCACGAAAATTAGTGCCCTATGTCATGATACCGAGCATAACTTTAACACGGTCCAAGCTGTGTAAAATACGCGACACTATATGATTATCACCGTCGAGGAAACGTGCATGTCTTGTACTATTATTATACGTATTAGGTGCCTACCAATCGAAATCCATATTGTTATTGATTTTCGGTGTCTGGTACCGTGAACGTTTTTCGCAACTCTAGGATTTTGTTTGCGCTCAACCGCGATTAGTAAAACAACGAGTAACTAAGTACCAACTCGGTATAAATTATCATATTTTGATGACTTATCAACGCATTGTTGAAAAATTATGCGACGATTGAACGTCATTAAACACTAGGTTTATCTTATACTATATCAACGAATCTGTTTTGTACACACTGAAATATTCTTTAGACTAAAATTGTGGCTTTTATACAGGGTGTCCCGTGGGAATTTTTACAGAGCAATGTCTCCCGTGTTAATAGAGATAACCCAACTTTGTTTTATTAATGGTTATCCCAGGGCGAAGGCGATTTTGTTGACAATAGTTTAATAAATATAAATGTATAGTTGAATAAGTTAAAAAATAAACTTTTTATTTAATAGCTTTTATTAACTTCGAAGATAGCCATTTTATAGGGCTTATTGTTATGAAAATAATGACGGTTCAACTTTTAGTTCTCATTGGATTCATGAAGAATTTAAATATTTTTTTTAGTTTACCAAAAAACGATGTAAATTATCATGACTTTGTCAATTTTTTTGGTAGATTTGACTAATAATTTTATCATTATTTAAAATTTTGTAAATTAAGTACACTGTTTTCTCGTAAGCTAGAAAAATCATTAAAAATGAAGAAAATAATGGAAATTGAATGTTGAACCGTAAAAATGTTCAGAAAAATAAGCCCAATATAACGGCTATCTACGAAATGTATTAAAGCTATTGAATAAAAAGTACATTTATTTATAATACACTTACATTTACCAAACAACTGTCGACAACATTGCCTTTGCCCAGGGATGCACATAAAAAAAAAAATAGAAAATAGAAAATTTAATTATCTCTTTCGACGCGACAGATGTCACTCCGTGCAGGCCCCGGTGGGACACCCTGTATATGATATAGTTCTCGTTTCCCGCACCGCGTTTACCGTATTGAGCGGTATCGTCCGCGTAAAAACGGTTTTACGTGGCAATTGCGGGGGGTAAGCGTCGAAGGAGGGTGAAAATCCAAGCTTAACACGAATGGAAAACGCGACGAAGCGAGCGCCACGTTGACTCTATCGTACGAACCAAATCGACGTTACAATAATTGCGCGTACATCGGATAATATTAAACGTATTTACGCACCGCGAGTCAAACAAGGCAATAATTATTCGCCAGGCGACCTGGCTTCGGGTGTACGATAACACACCGAGCAGGGTGAAGCTGCTGATGATGTGCATGTGTCAGCCCGCTGGGGTAGACGCCGCAGTCCGCGTTCGATTTCTACCCCCGACCGAACGTGTTGTTGAAATAGTGTTATTATTATATATCCATGCGGTGTTGCAACGCGTGGAAACGTGTATATAACTAGAAATTAATTAAAACGTGAACGTCCATCTTGCGCGGGTCGTCGATTGACAGGACCACCGCGATGAAATAATTATTTAAACTAATATTATGCCCGGCAATATATAATAACATTATGTTCTAGTGGCCGTCATACGAATGAAAAAAATAAATAAATTAAACGTCAGTGAAAAACGGCCGAATGCCCAGCGAACACGGTCAGATGAATTCTCGCCGTCTAAGTGCGCGATACACATTAATGAACTAGCTGAATTATCGGACCTTGCCCGGGTGATATTTTATCGTTTAAGTTTGGAGAAAGTTACTGTTTCAACGTAAAACCAACATTTTCGGTTGAAAACAGCTCGCATTCATTACATACATTCTTAAGACAATTATTTTTATTCACTTGTTGCTATATTTATTTTTTTTTATTTTTATTTTTATTGATATACGCCTGGACAGGCATTAATTTAAGTACAATATTTTAGTAGACTAATAATATAACAAACAGTTGTTATAATAATTTACATACGAGTATACCTACCAAAATTCGATTTTTGCAAAATCCTGTATGCCAATATGTATATATACGTACCTACTAATAAGTACCTACATGCTCTCAATATTTCATGGTTCAATCAATCGGTATACGTGTATCGGTTGTTTTGGCTGTACGCTGAATAATCCGACTTCGCGCAGAACAGTTTTGGCCGCGGCCGTCGTTTTTAAAAATCCTCGTTGTTATGCATAACATATAGAGTATTATGAGAAACGATCAATGTCAATGTTCAAGTTTAGACGTTTTGTCGATTTTGAGATGTGTAGCGATCAGTTGGTTAGAGAGTGGTATCTGAATTTTTTATATTATACAGACTATGTGTGTATATATGAATATTTAGTATACAAAAGTGAGATCGAATTCCATTTAAATTTCTCGATTAATCTACGTGACACCGCGCCGTTACATAATGAATCGAATTGATAACTATATATTGCTGCAAACGTTGAAGAGTCGAGAGAAAAATCAATACGATACCACGCGTACAGTCGAGTGGATATCAAACTTCACGCTTTGCGCGTGTATAATTATATTTTAATGTATAGTGTACGTACAACGCCGGAGATATGCATATGTAATTTTGATTTTACCCATTGTAAACTATCTACAGACGCTGTAAAATACCCTGTACAACGGTTTTATTATTTTAACACTACGCTACACGTTTTTTTTGCAATTATCATATTCAATTGGTATAGGTTATACAAGCTCAATGCCAATTTTTCCAACTTAAATTATTCAACGGAAATCCGTACACGATAAAATGTGATGTATTATGCACATTACGGGTAATAGCGATTCGAGAGGTAAAATAACGTTACACATATCACGCGTTCGTATTTTCTGTTATACCAGAAAACTGGATGATTACAATCGGTAACGAAATTGTGTGGTAAAATAAGTGATCTGGATAAAAGCGGTGGCATTGACGAGAGAAACGGACTTGGGAAAACTCTAAGTATAGTCACTCTATATATTGAAATAGTTATAGCGTACTTTATAGCACCTTTAAGACTTCTCGGATGACTTTCAAGTGGTCCACGAAGAGAAGGGTGGAAAAAAGATATTAATATTTGTCGCTTGGGTAAAGATAAGGTATTGTGATGGCTATTATAGTTTATCGGGCACCAAACTTTGATTCCGTACAGTAGCGCAATAATAGTTTTGTCGATAAAAAATGTAATGCTCCAATGTATAACTAAAAGCGTGTGATATAGGTAAGGTCTGTAGTTTGTTCGATTTTATTTAATTTTTTAAAAAAAAAGCCTGCGTGCTAACCGTTTCTTAAACTGATGTTTGATTGACATAGTGAAACCGGGGCAGGGTCTCGGTTTTGAACATCGGAAAAAGCAAATATTTGCGTGGAAAATTTTCAAATATATTTAATAGTATATTATGCTGATAACACATTATGTACAAGATGCCTTGAGCCGCCCAAAGTAAGATACGAAAGTTTTTAGCTGCTCTATAAAAGCTATCAGTTCATTTAGTAAACGTTTGCATTGTACGAAAAAATATTCGGATTGCTGAACCTTGGGGGGACAATCACGACGAAATTAAAAAAAAAAATCATTTGTCAATATTTGTTTGTTTTTTTTCCTCAGCGTTCGTGTTAAAGTAAATATGACTCGCCGTTTACGAAAACTTGTACACCTACAGATTCGACGACATCAAAAACGGTCAATAGTGATTCCCGTGCTCGTACTCTCTTATAGTACAAATATCAAGATTTAAAAAAAAAGTGTAATAAAACCAAATGATTTATTTGAAATTCGAGTGTTACCATTGGTGTGGGTGCGTCGCTTTACTTTTTCGTTTGTTCGTTTGCGTTCTAACCGATGGGTACGCACGTAATTATCGTTTTAAGGTACGGCCACTGTACAACGTCGCGTACATAGTTCAATATCATATTTTAGCGCAGACGTTGTACACTTTGGATTAGTCGAGCGCGCGATAGTCGCGTTTTCGTGGTAATTACGTTTTAAGCGTTCGATAACGAACAGTTATAATTACTATTGCGAGATACAATATAAAACACAACATCGCGCACCCCGCCGCACAAGCCCGATATTATAATGATGTAGTAGCGTAGTAATAGTAATAGTAATAATAGTAATAATAATTATAATAATAATAATGAGAATAATAATGATAATCATGTTTTAATAATACAGCGCTGCAGAAGCGTATATTTGTGTTTGGCGTACGTTATTCCGCGAACGGTCTGTCTGAACTCTTGCAGCCCAAACTATCTGAATTACCGGCTAATTAGTTTATCTAAACAAACAATCATCGCGCAACATTATAATATAATATAGTCACACTACGCGCGGAGCTCGTGTTTGTATAATTTATTATTTTATTACACGCGTTTATCTGAACGTCACGAAATGCATTATTATATTGTGTTCACAACGACGCGTTCGCTGTTACCCACGCATACCCTCCGCGTCCGTTGCACGTCATAACAACTGAAACAGGTGTGTTTTCGTAGCAGAACAGGAAAAAAAAACGAGAAGTAGAAGAATCGAAATAAAAAACAATTAAAAAAGGCCAAACTCTTAGGTCGGGCGAGATACAGGCACGGGTATTCAAACTTGAAGCCAATGTGCGATTTCGCCCGAAAAAAAAAATAAAGAGATTCTGCGTGAAAGAGGTCAAGTGCGTCGGTTTCGATTTTTAAAGATAGTTGTGATAATATAGCAATAGACCAAATATTCTAATGAAATGTAGGTACCTAATACGCGAGGTATTTTACTTTTATAAATGTTGCCCTTTAATTTAATTTTCTGGTCGTCATAAATATTGAAATAAAGCTAATTTATTAAAGATTTATAATTATAACTATGAATTCTAATCGAGACTCTGTTATATTACATATCTCAAAAACTTAAATATGTATAAAAGAGTGATACTCCTAGGTCGGGTGAAACTTAACGGTCAGGCAGGATAAAGATTTTCTTCTTGTTTTAAATCTCACTTTTTTTAAAAGTCTTCATTTGAAATGGGGCTAGATTTGAAAAACAAGTAATATTATGAGGACCTGAAGATAATTTTATTTCAGTAACCATGAAAATCTAACGGCCTCGAGTTTACCTGATTTAACACTATTTTTATATGTGAGCATATTATTCAACCTGGAAAAAATCTTATTATTTCTCGTACAAAATCGTGCACAATAATGCACCGAAAGTTGTGAGATTTAAAATGGAATGCTTACGTCTATATGTCGATAATATAATATGCGTGTTTTGAGTTGATATGGTTAATTTGTATAGCATATAAACCAAATGTATTGTATCCATGGAAGATGAACATGTGTATAGTGATGGGGTGATGAAAATACTGAGCGGTGCAGTGAATCGAAATTCACGATCTCGGCTGAAGTTTTTCTGCTCTGTTTTTCTCGATCCATCGTAGAACAGTTGAGAAGTTCAAAAGGTGACCTTCTCAAAGTACCAACCACACGAAATCCCCTTTCAGAAAAGTACCATGTTTGTAAACGCATATGCGGGGACGCAAAAAAAAAAAAAAACACACGTCATCGTGATAAAACCGAAACATTTTTCGTTTCACTCGGAATCTAAAATGATCACATAGCGCGCTGTATATGATACAGCCACTTATACAGGTACAATAGTAATTACGTTACGACGCGTCGACTGAAATGTAAATATTTTCAATACGCGCGCCGCAACAACACACTCACCGACGACGGGTTATTATAATACACTCGTGAATTTCCAGTATCGCAATACGAACGTCATTGCGTTTCCGTAGCGATTTCGCACTAACGACATGATGTACAGCGATATATCGCATGCGACATTCTTATAGCCGTGTTATCGGTACCGTCGTTGTACGACGCCCGTCACGTACGTTTAACGCGATGAACCATATCATTCATATTTCCATGTGGTGATGATATCCGCAGGGGCGTAGCCAGTAGGTAGGCCTGGTAGGCCCGGGCCTACCCAGATTTTCTCTAAAAAGAAAAAGAAGTATTTCAACAATGAGAAGAATGAAAACATACCTCGGGTCAACTATAAAAATTCCTAGGCTAAACGATTTGACGTTAATTTCCATAGAAAAAGAAATTACTGAGCAATTTATTGATAATCCATCTGCTGTTGTTGATGAGTTTGCTATCATAAAGGAAAGAAGATTTTGACTTTCAAAATATGTTATTAATAGACTATACATATATGTTGTAAGTTACGAGTATAGTAATTAATAATTATAAAAAGGTTATCTTGTAAGACACTCTTGTATTCAGATAAATAAAAATTGCAAATTTGATTATTAATAAAAATAGTCATTGATAACTTTGAAATTATAAGAGGCCAATAACAAAATTTGTATTAGTCCCCACTTCCGTCTAACAGTGGAAGGTTTATGTGGGCCTACCCAAAAAAAAAATGTATAGCTATGCCCCTGGATATCCGTGTACGGAAAAACCGAATAAAACCGTTTGTAACGATTTCGCGTAGCCTTGTACGCATGATATACAACTTCCGTCGCGTTTCAAAAACAGAAAATTGAAAGTTGTCACTGCAGTTCAAGGTTCTGTGGGATTGCCGTCGGAAATTCAAAAGTAAGACGTATTCATTATTCATATTCGTTACACCTTTATCCACGCGTGGTTTTTCGCGAGTGAATAATGTCTGCTGTTGTGCACAGCCCGCGGTGAAAAGAAAAATTAAAAACTCATAAAACCATAGGGGTAAGAAAAAAAAATGTTGAAATTATGGTTCGTCGTTCGTTCTCTAAACGTGATGTACCAGTATCTAATATATGTTTATATATTTTAACATTTGCTCAATATTTATATTAGGTTTGTTGGACATTAAAAATTAAGTTTTTAAAATAATTCATTTCAGTTCCTCTTCTGAAATAATCCCGTGGACGACCAAATAAAACCAAAAGTAATAACAATATTAAATACGAGAAATAAGTATATTATGCTTCTTTTTTTTACTCATTTAGGGATTCCATTGAGGGATTCCGCGAAAACTTTCATTGTTGAAAATTTCTTTCGGTCATTGTTCAATCAAACTAAACGATTTTATCTACAAAGCTCATGATGATTTGATTGTATACGTCTGCGTGTAGTAATGTTGCGATTAATTAATTTAATGTTTCTGTAGAAACACCACAAAGTTGATGGTAATGAAAAAGTAAATAAAAAAAGTTTATACTTCAGTTTAGAATTTTTTTTAACTGTTTTTCACCCAGTTGTGATGTAGCAATATTATTTCTGATTTTAAATCTTTCAGGCAGAAAATAATTCTGTACGCTTCGCATATGTCTATATTATAAAAACTACATTTTTTTTTTTATATATAAATTGATTAATTGGATTACCTACAGTGACAATTATTATCCAAAACAAAATAAAAACCTTAAGAGATTATAAAAATAAATCAATAAGGATTGAATATTGAAAAGGTAAAAACAGTGATTTATATATTTGTAAAATATTGTTTTTAAACTACATTATTTTCATTGTTCTTCAACCACGGAGTTTCCAGTTGGTATTAATTGTTTACGGTCCAAACAAATAGATACCACAAAATATATCAAAAATATTTTAGAAATTTGTTTCCAAGGTGTATATTCATATGTTATTTTTTAATTTTCTAGTCTTTCGTTAAGCGCTTATTTACATTTTGCAAAACTTTAAACTTGGAAGTTTCAAGTTCAGGTGCAACGAATAGTTAAACAATCACTAAATCACAACGTGTCACCGTTTCGGAGATGATATATTAGCGTTTTTTAATGTATACGTATAGTAAAGTTGGCTGTAATTGTACAGTCACCTGTCGGCTTTTGCGTCGACATTTTTCTTAAACCCTTAGTGAAGTGAAGAATTTTTATTTTTCGAAAACAATAACTTAATAGAATCAACTCGATCGCGCATAGGTATATCGCAAGTTCCGTGTTCACACGTTTACGGCAATATTTGCGTCTCACGATACGTACCATGCTGACGATGCGTCATGACGTCACATAATGTACATCATGGCTGCGTCGTATCATATACAGTTAGAACGTTTGGAAATATTAAATAATGTACGGGCGGAACAACATATTTATCGAGCATTGTGTCGCACAAGGATGCAACAGTTTAAGATACCAATATACGTTCAATATATTTTTTAAACGATAACCGACTTCAATTGAATTCACACTAGTGGAGTTGATTAAATCAGAACGGACACATCTTGTCGGTAAAAAAACACGTTTGCCCGTGTACCATTATGGTTACCATACCGGTGTGCAACAAATCGTATTCGTTTTCCAACGATAACGCGGGAAATACGAGTCAATAGAATGATGATATAGTTAAAAAGGAAACACCACGTTTATCTTTAGAGTGACAGTGGCGCGACTAGGGCTAAATTTTCGTCTAGTAATTTCTTAAATGTGGCACATCGAGGCTTAACCCCCGCAACCCCTAATGTGTACACTAGATGAAAATTATTATAAACAAAAAAAATTGTGCAAAAAAAAAAACGTTCCAATTTGACTGTACATAATATAATCACCGTTTATCTATGTAGGTACCTACCTATACTCGTTGTACTCCCACTGTTATCCGAGCAATTACGTTACACCGGGCGTTATTCTATAGTCTATACGTACATACTATTGTATGCGATTCGCGAGTTGAACAAATAATGAAATAACGTGTACAAGATACTATTTCCACGGTGGGTTATGCTAATGTTTGTTATTTTTTTTTTTTGTTTGTGTGCCATGAAAATTCTTTACTACTGTAGTGCCTCTACAACCTTATCTACAGCCAGGTAAAATGTAGTTCGTAAAATAAACCGTTTATTTCGATTTTCATATTTTAACACGGATAAATTCGTATAGAATATCAATATATTTTGATGAAATTGAATCTAAGCATTATGTCATTTTATCGTTTTCACAGGTCAATGTGAATGGTATTATAACTTTTTGAAAAGATTCATTGACTTATATACAAGTATCATTATTATCGTATTATATGTAATTAATTTCAACTATTATAGCAATAGTTTTATTTTTTCTACTATTAATTGATTTATGTCTGATATAAATAAGAGTCAGATATTGTATTAAATAATACACTTCAGTAATTATAATTATAATATATTTAAGTATTTTATGAAAACTACTATAACACACAACATAGCGCTAAAGTAACTTTATATTCAAGTTACTCTAAAAACGATATTTAAGATTATATTATTTTCAATTTATTAGAAGTCGTGAGCGTGAGCCTGAACAATGATTATTATTTTTTGTTGTTAAATACAAAAAACATCTATTGTGGTCTGCATTAAATATTTCGGTTTTCAAAAAATTTATTACCGTTGTAGCGAGAACGTGCAAATTCAATTTCGACTCCTCTGCCACGAACCTTTCACCTAATTTTATCACCCGCCTAGAGACTTCTTACCTCTTGACAAGTAGAGCACAAATTGATTTTTTTTCACATCGTTTTCACTTTAATTCCGTGAAATCGTTTTCACACTCACGCTCGTGCGTTATATATGGGTAAACGATGAGTGTACGACTATATTTATACTGAACATTTTAAAAAAAAATTTTATCATCGTCGCAATCGTGTCACGTCGTAAATCAGTTTTCTGAACCACATATAATGTAAAGGTATATACAATATACATATATATATATTTATAGTTGTGTACTTACAGTATATAACATGTATTATGTATATAAATATTGAATGGTGTGAATATACCTATTTATACTCGTAAATCGTATTATTATTATTATAATGAACGAGTAATTTGTGCCGATCAATGTGATGCACGTGAATTCTCAAAAAAAAAAAAAACTCCTGGATACGAGGGAGCGTTGGTAATCCTTACAAACTCCATTAACGCGAGCAAAGGCTCGGTCGATGCGGAACAATGCATGTGAAGAGTGATGCGAATATACATTGCTATATATTGTGTAAATAAATCGTTGCCACCACTAACGGCCGAAAAAAAAAAATGAAAAACATATACCTATTTGATATAGTTTACAGCTTACACGAGCACAGGTATAATACAATAATAATGAATAATAATAATTATCATAATAACAATAGCAATATCAATAATAATAAAAACAATAATTAAAATAATAATAATTTTAAGAATAACAAAAACAACAACATCAACAAGGACAACGTCAATATATATATATATATATATATATATATGTATTTAACACGCAAAACTTGTCTCTTCCACATACTAATTGAATATAATAATTATTATTTAATAAATATAATATATATTTTCCATGGTACACATAGGTTTTGGTCAAAATTCACCTCTCATTATAATAATTCTACGCACCAATGGTACTGGGGTATACACACCTCTTTGAATATCATTTTCATTTTCGATTTGTATTTTTGGTATGAAAAATATATCGCGGTGAACGAAAAGTTGTAAAACTGTACGTTGACCAATTCACATAATTGCACGTAGTTACTTACAAATCAATAACAGTGTCGACAATTGTACGATGTTACGACGTGTATAAATATTTACTAAATGTGATCCGCCCGTTGTTCTCGCACCACCGTTGTAGTTGTATACCATGTAATGATTATCAAACAATTTCGGATATTCTCTCCGGGCCCTATACACGATACGTTCGTTATAACTCGTAACCTATGGGACATGGCTAGGTTTCTTGTTTAAGTATAATATGCGTATGTTTATCGATTTTATGCATAATTCTACCCCTGTATACGGTCACTTTACTATATACTTATAGGCTTCGTTCGAACGTTTTATTGTATCGATTTTAATAACGCACGGAAACGATTACTTTAGTAATACTCGTATTATTTCGGGCGATAATAAGTCCGGTCAGCAGATTCAGTATGATTTCGAAATAATTTTTCTCCAAACAGTTATTATCGTGGTTTAAAAATCCGCATCGGCCTGTATTTTAAGCACCGCTCTAATCACGTAGGAATACTATTAAAACTTTCAGGTATATCCATGTGTGCACTCTAGTATAAATACGCCATGGCTTATCATTACCTGTCAATCAATATTCTATATACTAAAAATATACTATTGAACATTATGAAATATATCAGAATCCATTAGTACGTTATCATGTGCAGGAGATTATACCAATTTTGAATTCAAAGTGAAACGAGGACGCTTGGGCACACCACGATGTGTGTGTGTATGTTTTTTTTTGTTTTGGTATTCTTTTAATGTTCGTAACTGTCCACATGGTTTCAACCTGGAGGATCGTTCCGACTGTCACAGGCATTTGAGGTTTTTTATAGACAATGTTTTGTAGTTAATACTTTCAGGGAGGTACTTTACGAAATTCTCAATAATTTTCTGAATACATAATTGCAATAAACTGACGAAAAGTAAATATACAGCACGATATTCAACAAAATTGCTTCTATTTTTAACGCAATACAATGAATAAAAATGTTTGAGTCTTGAAATGATGACAAAAGACCATACAAAAAGTTCTGAATAGTTTTCAGAAGATTTTGCCTTTTTGAGCTATTTTAAAAGATATTTTCTTAGTATTTGTCGTAAAATGTCAACACAATTTATATGAGAAACAAAACGCCTTACATTTTTATTACAAATGTCTTTATACACATCACTTACTGGTTCATAAAAAAGTTGTGGCTATTTAAAAAAAAAATTAAGAAACACAACATATTTATAATTAAAAATTCATAAAACTTTCAATTTATTACAGAGGCTTGACAATTTAATAGAAATTTGGATTTTACGTGATAAAAAAAGACTGGAAAGTTGCAAAAAAGTTTTGTAAGAGTTTGAAAATAAAATATTGACGAAATCGGGTCTTATATGGAATTTCGATTACATGATATTAGTTATACTGATTCGGTTTGTATTCCTTAAATATTGATCCTAGTGACTCAGAATACATAATGAGTACAGGTAGCACTTTATGGACATTTCATGTACCCGAAATATTTTCATGAAATTTGTGCTGTTCAATGTTCGCAGGCACTTGAAATTTTCGATTAATGGTTAAACCTACCTAATTAAAAAATTTTGTTCTACTGGTGTATCAACAATATTTTAATATATATGTATGTATATGTATGTATATATGTATGTATAGTATATGAACTGATCCACTCGACTTACTTCGCTCAGAATCGTTTTTTCGAGAGCAAATAGTACATTGGTTTCAAGTATAAAAAGAGAAATACTGCAATATCATTCACTATTGTTCCTGTATCTCACCCGACCGTAGAGCCAGTCGTCAGTTTATTATTTGTATGTTGTGGGTCGGTGGTGTAACACTGCAACTGTTATCCTTGCGTTATGTTTTCATACTTCTCTGCATAAATAGCTTTCACGAATATTTTATCGATAATACAAATTATACAACACGTAACGTAAGCAAACTGCCGAATGTGTTGCCAACCATTATATCGCTGTTCCAATACCGAGTGTAAACTTTATACAAAACGAATAGGTTATTTTTAATTTTTTATTTTACAAAGCTACTGAGCTATTGATATGCTCATGAATGAATAAACTGTTTTACCCGACGCTGTCCGCCGTGATAACGCAATACACATTATTCATGTATTTTACATAAAATTATTCACTTGACAATAAGATGACAGGCCGTTACTCGCGTGGTGATTTATCAACGCGAATGTATACGATAAGAATAATTAGATGGATTGGAATTAATTGGTATTGGGTGATCAATTAAACGAATGCCAAAAGTCATAACATAGGCATGATAAGTTGCATAATAATTTTTTTTAATGTTTACATTAAAATGAATCCCTAGAGAATACATAAATATATAAAAGTTGAATTACCCACGGCTTCGTATACAACAGACTTCGCTTGGACCAAAATTTATTAAAATCCCTTCTCAATGCACATATCTGGACTCAAGAGTATTAGAAAAACCACTATTTCAAATTTCAGGTTGTCCCACATGGCCTTACCTGTGCACAGAATTGAACGCAAATATACTACCAAGTAATTTTTTCACATTCTGAGCAAAGCGTGGAATGTTTTGGTTTTACCGTGATACGTGAATTTTTTTTAAAAAAAAATGGTATTTACTCGAATTTAATGATGTTTTTAATTTCAATTTTCTTTACGTATCAAATATTTCTAGATACTCCTCGATGAGTGTTCCATATTTTTGGGGTTAGCATAAACAGACCTTGTTTGAAAGTGAAACGTGACAGAGCCACAAACAATTATTGACAATGGGAAAAACGTCGGTCATTTAGATCTAAACCAACATCGTTTAATGTTTGTCCCTATACAATATTAACTGTAATAAAAAAAACACCGTTTTTACTGGAATTTGGAACCGTCTACATTGGAATGGTAGATAAGTTGATATTATTGGTATTCCAAAGACCAACACTGTTTCGCCATCTTCGTTTAATTTCCATAGTCTACGCTAAATGTAGCTGGATTACTGCTTATATTAACATATTATGTGAGTGTGTGACGTATTTACGCCGTATCACGTTGATGTGTGAGTCAAATATTTTGAGTAATACTGGTCTGTAATTTGTAAAGGACTACCCATTTATTGTCATTAATGATAGTTCGTTTGGTAGTAGAAACTAGCAATAGTAATAATATTGTTTGGTGCGCAGTTACTAGGCGGTATTTTTAAATAACGAAAAACACTAATACGTATTACTTTTGAAAATTTTTTCCGTCGATCCTATAATATTTCCAACACGTTTTATACTTAGAAACCGTTTACCGACACTCGACTAATCCATTGACAATTAATGTACTAAAACCCTGTACCAACAATTTAAAAGTTGGGTTTCACCCCCGTTCTTCGATAATATTCGAATATACTATTTTACTATAGGCAGTGGTTACCTTCAGATCATTCCGTTGGCATATCTTACATACACGTGGCATTTGATTTTTTTCTATCCGTGTAACCAAGGTAACCCACGAATCGTCAAATAATTTTTTTTTCCAAAAACACACATATCTATGAACGCTCGGAATGTCCTGTTCACGTTGATTTTCCAATGATTGTCTTTCATACATACCTTGTCCTGGCAGTTATGATAACTGAAAAAAAAATCAGCCGAGTCGGTCGAATCGTTCTCAAATGGTGGTTGAACACACATGGGCAATTTATTTTTATTTATATATATATAAAATGTGTAGATGAAACGTTATATCCGGGTAATCGAGTTATTTATGGTATGTCAAATTTCGAGTTAAGCTTTTAATAAAAACGCATAAAATGTCTTACTTGTTATTGTCTAACCACGGACTATATATATATATATATATATATATATATATATATATATATATATATAAGTATGTACTAGGTTTTAGTGTAGGTATGATTTATACATAGACCTTGTAACTAATTACCAAGTACTAGGTATATAGGTATACGTTATTTGAAGACTAAAATCTAGTAATATCGCAACGCCAGCGTCAATATTTTATCATGCCGTGCCATCAATATTTGAGCCTTGCACCACAGAATTATTCAACGTATAAATGGCCGGGATGGCTTATCATTAATTCCCTTTTCGGTACACGGCTGCTGCGGCAGCGCCGTCGCGCCAACCGCGGGGTTACTTTTAATTAGCATGCAACGTTGCTCACCCGATTAAACTCTATAGAGTATATTATAATGATAATAATGCTCGACGAACACTACTCACCCCGTTAGTAAAATATTTTAGTAAAATGTCTTTAAGCACGTCCGTATAATTTACTGCGCGCCACTATATATATATACGACTTTTGCGCGTGCGAATTTTCAATCGAATCTCCATCATTACCAGCCCGAAAGCACCCCACCGTCCCCATAAACCCCTCTCCTGTTCTTTTAAGCCGCCCACGGGTATGTCTGGTCTAGACCGTTCGTTTTGTTTTTACCACGAAAAGAGTTTCCCGTGGGCATAAATTCCCACGACAAAGACACGCTTCAAACGGATTCGAGGAACAAACGTTTTACACGTGCGATACAATCACACGATTGCGAGACCTCACGCTGGTGGCTATAATAACATCTAGGTACTGCGTATGAACCAGACACTACGCAGGATGGTGCACGACGTTCCTTATAATATATCGTCATCGTCCTGCGCAGACTGCCTGCTAGAGTCGTGGTTTATTGAGGTGGCATATCAACGCATTATGGATAGGTGATTATTTAATATATTCGCATCACATATATGCGAATTCGTGCGGGTTTTTGATCGTCGAAGCCTTATTGTTTACCCGTCCTCATCCTTTGTCGTCCGTGCACTCAAGTACGATCGATCTGTACTCGCCGGGCTTTATAGAGGACGCATAAGTGATTCGTGGCGAGATTCCGCACGCATTTCTTGTACATATTATGCGCCGTAAAATACTAAATTAATCGAGAAATATTTGCTTTAAAACGGAAGAATGCTTGTGAAACGCAATATATCGGTGTATGAATAAGGAAGAAAAAGGGATGGTTTTTATCGTATGATACGTTTGTACTCGATGCATCTCATAAAAATGAGGGTTTTTTTTCGCGTCGATACAATATTAATCTTTTTTGAAATGCCCTCATAAGAAAAAAAATCAAACAATATACGAATAGTGTAAGTAAAACTTTCATGAAAACGTATTTTAATAAAAAATAGGTAAATCGTTACATCATTGTGTTTTAGTACCAATCTGTACTATTAAATACTTTGGTAAACAAAATAAAATCGGTATAAAAAGCGTGACAAAACATTATTTTTGGATATAAGTTTCATAATTTCTTCATCCTATACGCTATTTCGAATTTGAGTGTTAAAAATGCACCCCGGTACAAGTATACCGGAAAATAGGTAATTTTTCAAACATTTCAACGAACTCTGTGTAATTGATCTGCACCGTAGGTATATAGTCATATAGATATACCGATAATATACTATACTAGATACTGATGACAATTATTGGTAATACACTGATGCGTTATACGAAGACTAAAATATACATAGAGTAAAAAACAGTTGCAAAGCATTTGACTCAACGTATATGGCACGCGCTAAGAATAGTTTTCATTGTTGTTTTGTATTGTTTTGCTTGTCGCGACTGGCTTTACCGTATTTTGTCCACATAGGAGCAGGCGATTCTTTTGTGATTTACTCTAGCGTTTAGACCGCCGCCGGTGAGTTTGGTTGCCAAAAATAATTACTGTAATACATTTTATGATAATATGCAATATTCACATGTGCGAATCCTTTTGAAATAATAGTCGTTTGTTGTGTTCTTGGAATAGTTTCTTTCAACCAAACCAACCAAATCCTCTTAACTCCTTGTCTTTTTTTGCGCTTTAATCATAATTTTTTAGAAAAAAACCAGACATGTTTTGTGACTAAGTATGCAAATGTAATACTTTATACTTATAAGTCATATTTATTACATAGAATTAATATCTACGTACTACGTGTAAGTGTGTGTGTATGTATTAGAAAATGTTATAAATAAAATAAATGGATTTGAACGAGCAATTTCCATTCGGAGAATACTAAAAGTATATCCAAAAGAGGAATTATTTTTATTTTAATTGTAATAGTATGTTATTTTAAAAATTTTGTAAAAAAATTTAAAAAAAATACACGATTCGAGAAACTCTAATCCCTATTTCCCTCTCAGTATAGGGGTACTTCATTGTCCTGAAAAACGTTGGCCGAAAAAACGAACGCGTAAGAAAAACCCCAAATGCATCAATGCGACTCACTCGGTGCTCGCGAAATAATACAAAACGTCGAAGTGCATTTTTCTTTTCTTTTTTTTCTTTTTCCTACAGTTTCAAAAGGCGCTTAGCGCTCGGAGTCGAATTCCATTTTGAAATTAAAATCGCCCTGGTCCGTCGCAGCGTGAGGCGAGGAGAAGGAATACATAATAAAAACGTTTGTCGTACTACTGCATCGGGCAGTCGGAAATCGAGTGATAAATGGTCCGGAACCGAATTCGCCGACGATTGAATCCGCGCGACGGTTCGTTACGGCCGAATACGACTGTTTAAGCTGGTCCCGTGGACCGTTCACGGTGATTCGCTTGTCCGTAATAATTCTCAATTTAACACTGTTGCGAAATTGGCTACAGTGTCGAATGGTGCTCGGTGCTTTATAAATGCATCTGCTGCGATTTCTGTCCGGTCCGATTCGTAATCTCCGCACGCGTGAAGCGTTATCGACTAAGTTCCACGAGCACACGCGTGCACGCGACTTACGCGAAGAATGTATTTCGCCGTGCGTCGAGTCGCTAACTATTTAATATATTTTATACAGCTTCGGAATTTGGCCAGCGAACAATCAGGAGGATCGTTTTTTCCAGAGCGTGTCTACGCGAATCACGACGTGTGTATTATAGGAGAAAGTCCATAATATGACCGACATTACAGCATAAATAATTGAAAACGTGATGAAGGTAAAAAACCATTTGTGAACAATTATCGGGGTGCTGGAATAACATAAACACCATAATAATTATAGTAATAATAATAATAATAATAATTAAATGGTTCAAAAGGAACTCCACCTAGATTCTAGACATAGATAAAATAGACTTACACTTCTTTTTTAGTTTATTTACTTCGATAATTAATTTTTACAAAGCGAACTAGTAGATATCAACACAAACACGTCGATCTGGTTATTTTAATGGAATTTATAAGCCACCCAAAAAAATATATTACGTTCTTGAATTTTGTACAATATTGTCAACGTCGAAATATGGATAATTTCTTAACTATTATCTATCCAGCTATACGATTGATAATGCCATGGCTATTTTTATTAGATAATCTCGCATACGTAATGTTGGATTGGACTACTTCGTCAGCCACACCGTGTAAAGAACGATAATACATTTACCGAGGAGTGATTTGAGTTGGATGATGACGTTTTTGAACTTATATCTTTATTTATGCTTAATTTTGAAATGTGTGTAATGAAAATATATTATAGTTTTTCACGGGTATTGTAATTATTTTACATTTAAAAATCTCAGTCTTCCTCTATACAGTTTACCACCGCAGCTTGATATAAATGAACGATTAACAATACTATCGATTAATTTCTATGCTATTTTCGCTGCTGTACGGTGTTGCGTTAAAAACGACTTGTTTAATTTATATATTAATAACTGTCGGGGCTGAATCATAACTTAGACTTGCCAAGAGTGTACAGCAGTGTCTAGCACGGAGCAATACGAAACTAGACGTAACTAGGTATATCCATCATTATGCGTGACTCGCATACCAATCTATGTGATACGCTTTTGGAAATGACACAAAATTTAAAATAAATCCAATCCCGCCGAGCGTTTTCGAGCACGAGACGACGTCGTCGCCACCGTAGCGGGTGGTACGCGTACGAAATCATTGCGTCGCGCCTCGTAATGCAATCCATATTATTTTTGGGGAAACAATAGCGGTCGCACGGGAGTTCGCGGTCCGGTTACGTTATTCGGTTATTGTATTAGTTTACGCGGTACGAGTGGTTCGCGATGAGAATTTACATATCACAAGCTCGCAGGGGTCCTGCCCGATGCAGGTAGGTCGTGTACGGTGCACGGTGCGCAGCGCACGCAGGCGGGAATGTATTAAAATAATTCGAGTTAATTAAAAACGACCCTGCTCTTACGCATTTATTATATGCACGTGAAAATAGCCGTCGGACCGTGCACACAAGACGGCGGCGACGCGTTTTAATTACTCGTACTTATGTCGGGGCGGCGGACGACGGGGAGGTGCTTTATTCGAGGAGTGGTGCACGTACCATGCACGTACATCGAATTTACCCACGCCACACCGTCATTATCACCAAAGCGTATACATGTATATACCATTTATATACATATATTGTATGTATATACCCATGGACAATATACGCGCACGGTATTGCCGTTTATTGGCAAAAACGAACGCGACGATTGAATATATCGCCGGGAAGCCGGGGTCTCGTGTGACCCATTTGACTCCACGACCTGCAGCGGAGATTCGCGCGAGTATAGAATAATCGAACGTACGGGGTGATTTTTTAACCATGTTCACCCCCTTTTCTGGCCGTAAAGATGCTTGAATATGGATTTTTTTTTATTAAATGTTCAAGTTACCATGAAACTTATGTTGTCCATGAATATTTTTTTTCACTCCACCTTAAAGGTGTCCTGTGACGATAAAAAAATTCATTTTAAAATGGGTACACCTTTTTCTTACTGTCATGTAGTATTGAGTGATTTTTTTTGTGAATTTCGATGAAGCGAAGTCAGAAGCAGTTTTTGAATTATTCTAATTGAAGTTTCAAATTTAAAAATATTTTATTTTTATACCTATATCATTTTTAATTAAATGTTATCGCTGACTTATATTTATTCGAGATAACGCGAATTTCTGACTTTTCATACACTATTTTAAAATTGAATAACTCCGAAAGCATTGGTCCGAATTTTTATTACGTGACATCAACAATTCCAGAAAAGTGAACTGTATAATATTTTGCTTAAAAAAATATGGTGTTATCGTTTGAAAAAATAAAGATTGTATAGCCACAAGACACCCTTAAGGTGGCATGAAAAAAAAATTATTGTTAACATAGGTTTTATGGTAATTTGAACATTTAATAAAACAAAATCCAAATTTAAGCATTTTTACGGCCAAAATAGGGGGTTAGCATGGCTAAAAAGTCACCCTTTATATATATATATATATATATATATATATATATATATATATAAATGTACTGTTTCTAACCAGTGCCAAAAAAGCGTTAAGCCGCCCATCTGGTATACGCTATATACATTACGTTTTAATTCTTTTCGGGCGTATTTCCGCTGCTTTTAGAGCACTTCTCTAGTCCAGATTCTTTTTCTTTCCCTTCTGTCTCTCTTGCTCATACACACTTTCTCTCGTCCGGACACGATACTATATATATATATCCGTACGCAATAATAGTGCTCTTGGCCGCTTTTAAGTATTTTGCGATAAACGTCCACGTTGTGACGACATTATAATTTATTCGTATTTTTTATCGTCTCACCGACGAGCGTGTCCGAATCATTTTAATGATCATCCCGAAAATAAAAAGTAATAGGTATGTAGATACAGCTACTACTGCCTAAATCATAATTTAATGAATATATTTAAATAATTTAATAAAATATTATATAAGGACCTACCTCCGACAAGACGTGTTATATAAATTCACCACCTACCTAAAGGTGTGTAATTATCGCTCAGTATTAATTTATAAAATTGTTCCCTAATGACTATCTTATATTTAATTCTGCCCGTCCAAATAGACAAATAAACAATTATGATTTCACTCGCACGCTATCATTATACTCGTGATTATTATATTATTATTTGACCATATACCGAGGGTATTATAGATTCGATCCAAACATAATTCTTACGTAGTTGGCTGTTAAATCTTTTCGATATTTTTGAACGGAGTATGTATGTTATAACATGGATTTTCTAACAATAGAAATTCATATAAAATATGGAACTTCTTTGGAACGTATTCAACGGAAAACATTGACATTTTAATTGATTTTGGAAATGTTTTCTCGTTTGCGTTTGGTCTGACAAGCTGCCACAGCCCGCAGGTAGGTACTCGTATGCATACGTATGGCCTGTATATATTTACCACTATTCCGGATGGTAAAACAGTGAAATTAATTTCCAGACGACTAATCAACGCAAATACAAACCTCAAAGGGCTTTCCAAAAGTCTAAAACTTTTTACGCGAACTCTTCTGCCGACAGCGTTTAAACCAATTTTCGGTTAAAAGACATATTTTAACATATACGCTCGCTTTTTACATCCGTTTCACATAAGAACAACCCACACACCAGCAGTAATACGCGGAACAATTTAAACCAATTGTTTCAAAACTATTTATATACTAGAGTAAAATAATTTGATACATTCATATATTGATATAATTTGATAGTATATTCAGGTCTTACTGGCTCGGGTGATCATTTTTCGTTTGCTCATATATTTCTAATCGATTTGATTTCACAATATTTTTTCCTAACGTCTCCGAAATTTCCACGTCTTTGGATTTGTCGCAAGAACCGTCGCACCGTCACTGCGGTGAGAGAACCGTCTAGTCTGCTGCCGACTGTGTTGGAGAATAATATCAGGTACTAAACTACTATGTGAGACCGTGTATAATATAGCAATACACCGTACCCGATTTAGACGACGGTTTATAAAGCACGACAATTACGTGGCCGCAGTGTGTCTGTCGTAGTGCAAGCACCGAAGAAATATTTCTTCTCCAAGAATCCCGAAATTACAAATTCTTTAGGAAAACGAGTCAGACGGTTGACTTATTCGTTGCAGCTATTATATACACTGCAACAGTTATATTTATTGCGTATTTTATTAGAAACGCCCAGATAAAGGTCGTCTTGACCTCCATAACCGTTGATGGTAGCCCGTTGTTGTTAATCTTTACAAATGTTTCTACGCGCGCGTTTTTATTTACCAGACGATTTTCACCGAAAATATAAGCAATAGAGTATATATATATATATATTTATACATTATACACAACGTTGCAAAATATATATAAGCTACAAGTGAAATATATCTTTCTTACAAACAGAATATACCGGTAAATATATAACATAGTACTTATTGTATGTGTGTGTGTGTGTATGTGTGTGTATGTGTATATTGAACGCGTTGGTATTTCGAAATATTCTGTACCCAATTTTGTACGGTGTGCTTCTTCGCATGGAATTTGTAACTCGAAGAAAAGTTTATTTTCCTATTATTGTAAAGACACGGGTACGTCATAGAGCTTTGAAGGTTTAGTTCGATGATACGCACTCTACGGATTCGAATTCGTATAACCTGAATTGCATTTGTTAAGTTTAAACCGTGAATTCACCATACCAGGTATATATACCCTTCTCAAGTTACTAATCTATTTGGTTCGGTCTTAAAAAAAAGTTAAACATTTGGACCCGGGTCCTCCGGTGTTTGAAAATACGAGCTACGCAAAGCGCTTTAATGTGAATACCATGACGAGGCGGCTGTGAATGCAATACGTTTTGCGTTATTATAAAGTCATCATTATTACAACAACAGCTGCAGTATCGTGTTCACCAACGGGGTTGATTCGTTTTGAAAACTATGGAATTTAAAGAAGGAAAATATTCTAATTATGTCAAATGCCCATCTCGATTGGAATACAATATCCTCGTGGCAACAGTCGACCATCGAAACTCGCTTAAAATGTCACTGTGTCTTTTTTATGTACCCATATATGAGTGTATGTGCATGTGTGTGTGTGTTTGTGTATGGGGATGGGTCTTATATATACTTAATGCATATGCTACGATATATCACAAATACAAAGACTGCAAAAGCAACGTAATATCAAATTAATAAGAGACTATATTCAGGTGTTTTCCTCCGAATACAACGTATAACCAATTATATAATATATTTTCATAGCCTTTATGAATAATTTAGATTTGGTTAAATACTTTTTTTTTTTATTTTGAATTTTACAACAAAAACGGTACCACTTGTTACATTGTTTTTATGCCTTTCGTCGTGAAAAAACGAACACCTGATTGGCCGTCGAACGACAACGGTGTTTTATTGTTTTATGCGAACCGTCCTCAAAATCTACCAAAGCTCCATCGTTAGCAATTCGTATGGTCTCATTTAATTTCTTATGATTCTCCTCTATTGTGACCGTGTTGTGAGGTATTTAGCTTGTATAATCGCTTATACGATTTTTCGTCCTAACGTACAATAATATGTTGTTTGTCTCACTCTCGTATTGCATATGAAACTTAAAGTTACAAAACGCATCGCCACTGAACGTAATCCTAGTGACCATATTGTGTGTGTATTATTAGTAGTTGTTCTAATCAATTTACACACAACTGAATAATTATCAAATTATATTATTGTTATTTATACAATACCGTTTAGTGTAAAATATTGTAATAGCTTTGAACGAAAGAGTAATGCGTATTCTTCGTGTGGATGAGTTATTTACTCACAATGAAAACTCCGGCTGTACATAAAATAAAACGTAACTCAAATACATATATACTTAAGGTTTGTTAGGTAACGCGTTGCATTATACGAATACAGGCGTGCACGTTTAAATAGACACAATAGCTATTTCGTACATTAGTTTTGTCACGTGCTACCGCGATAAAATGCGAGCGTTTTTGTAACACGTGTCGCCAACACTTCACTGTTTTCAGAATAAATACTTAGGTCACGACACGGAATGTCAGAAACTTAGAACTTTTTGGATAGCGGATTTAAAATTCAACATTATTCGGAAACGTCGAAAATACGTATATGTGTCTGCAAAAATATCTGATATTCATAACATACTCGATGGATAATAAAGAGCCGGCACGCTATGTGTACTGCAAATTAAATAAACGGAATAACATTTGTCGAATCGTTCTGCAATGGTAGTTTTGTGCGACTTATAACGATTTTTTTACGGGTTTACGGGTCGCAAGCGAATTGAATATTCGTTAAAAATAACGTAATTAATGGTTGAACAAAAAAAAAAAATCACATTGTATTTGAAAAACATTTTCGTTTTCGTGAAATATACGTTAAATAGATATGCATTTATATGTGTTTTGTTATTAGGTGGTACAATGCAAATGGTTATTTTAAAACCTCACTTCCATGTAAATTATGGCCAAAAAAAAAAGGGAGGGATAAAAAAATGTGGAGAAAATGTTACTAAATGAAACGTTTGCAGGTGAAGACCGGTGACTGCACCGGACGTATATTGTAGTATTATGTGCCATGTATATTATATAAATTGTGGATATTCAGTGTTTGTTATTAAAATCGTTGACGGCTGCTGTTGTCGAGTGTCGCGAGCGCGTTTCCAATATTGAATACAACATGGACGCTCACGTGCACCGTTTCAAAACGCGACCCTCGTTCTTACTACCCCCTGTTCAGTACCACACAGTAGACTTGCGCGAAAACCGAATGACTCGAGACGAACACTTTACGGAAGAAACAATAGTATTACTATTTATACGCTTTTACGACTAAAACGATTTTCGCCAATACGCCAACGTACGTACCGCCAGTTTTACCGCGAATGTCACGTTGGGATTCGGTAAGAGAAAGATTGCGGTATGCTGATCTCCGGGCAGCTGCGAGTCGCGGAGTGATCATCACGCGCATGATGATAATACAATATTATCGTTAGGGTGCGAATTAATTACGAACGTAAATCGTTCGTCGCGGCTATACGTACACGCTTTCGGGTAACAATTGATCGCGCACAAGGTTTCACTTGAATAGAATAACGAATGACCTTCGAACCGGTCTTCTACGCTATGGGCGTTGGACATTTTGACCGAAGTGTTAACGCGCAGAATTTCCGGGGACCTCGGCACGTGTGAAGTGATTTCGTCGGACCGCGGGACAGTCGCGTCCAGCCGTACACGAATAAAAAAAGTTATTATCATATTCCTTGTACTGTCGTGCGACTTGACACCATTTGACCGGGGGTCGCGGACCGACAGCGGCGTGCGCGTGAAAGGCTAATCGATAAATGTCGCAAAGTTTATTGCGGTATGGGTTCAGCGGTGCCACGGACGGTACGTAGAGGAGGTGGAGGAAATGAATAAATAAATACCAACACGTTGTTCGAAAAGAAAAAAAAAAACGTTGGTGTGTTTTTTTGCGCGGAGCGAACGAAACGACCTCTTTTTTCGTAAGAAGATTACGTACAATTTAGAGAAAAAATAAGTATTCCCTTTCGCAAATTAATGTTTCCCTCGTCATTGTTGTGCTGTGCTCACACCCACGCACCCACGTACTTAACGCTTGTGCATTTGTTGTTCACAGAATGACCGGCAGCGGTGGTGGAAGGCGAAGAAGGAGAAGATCGAGACGCGACGGCCGGGTCGACGGTGGTGTCGGTGCTAGCGGCGTGATTAATGCGCTTATGAACGAGGAGAGATAGGGACGGTAGAAAAAAAAAAAGAAAAGAAAGAAATAAGGGCAGTGGGGTAAAATAAAAGCGGAGTTGCAGCAGCAGCAGCGGCCGGCCCGACGAGGATCTTTTCGGGGTCGTCCTCCTTCGACGTACCTCGACCAGGGTCCCGACCGAGAATGGCCAACGGCAGCGGCGGCGGCGGCGGCGGCGGCGGCATCGTGGCCGTAGGTGGCGGCGGCGGCGGCGGCGGCGGCGGTTACGAGGCGCTGCAGAACGTCGCGCCCAACGTGTTCCCGCCCATATACATACCGGCCGGCGGGAACGGCACGACCGAGACCAACTTCACCGCGGAGGCCATCGAGCGCGAGTACGTGGAGGACTACGTGTTCCAGGCCGCGTTCTCGTTCGTCTACCTGCTCATATTCACGCTGGGCGTGTTCGGCAACGTGCTCGTCGTGTACGTCGTCTGGGCCAACAAGCACATGCGCACCGTCACCAACATATTCATCGTCAACCTGGCCGTGTCCGACATCATGCTGTGCGGCCTCGCCGTGCCGTTCACGCCTCTCTACACGTTCACAGGTAACGTATTTAACCGTGATCTTACGTTTATGTACCTCGTGTAAAAATAGGAGCCGGCGGAACCGATGTACGCCCAACGATCTATAGACGATATACGATGATTTACGCATGTGAGATATGCCTATTAAATATCGATTTATCAAGTAATAAACGTGATATTACATCGTTATGGTTAATACTTGACAATCTACTAGTTATAAGGATATAAAACAGGATATCGAACGGCTATATTTACCGCAGTCCTGCAGATCTGTTGTCGAAATTAACATTCTTAGTTCCTAGCCATACGACTAGGCAGGCCGACACTTTTTATATATCATTCCAACGTACACTATATAATATGATAAAAACTCTCCTTTATAACTAGAAAGCCGCGTGTAAACCATTTTACGTATATTGATATTTTTATTTGTAACTCTGTTGTTTCTTTAAATCTTGGTGATTTAATCACTTAAATCTGTATTGGACCTCCCGCAACATCAATACTGTTATTTTACGTTTTTAGACCTTCCTATTGTAATTGGGCTCGTTCATTAATTAATAAATTAAACAAATACCGCTCACTCGCACACTGCAGGCTGCAGCACACGAATCACTTTTATTCTCTACTTTTGTTGATGTTACTGTAATTTTAGCGTCCCACAAAGAATCATTCATTGCAGTCCTATCTTATTTAAATGAATTTGCACATTTAGCAAAAAATCAATTCAAGTTAATTTTACTCCAATTCAAAACGAATGTTCCCAGTCTCAAATTAATGAAATGTCAATCCTAATCTAACTTTTATCTAAATACATAGTTTTCATTCTTAACATGCGTCTCACTTGGGCTTATCACACAAATTTCAAACGAAAACAGGGCAATACTCGCCTTCACCTCCTAAAAATACTTCTAAAATCCAAAATGTGTCTCAATTTCAAAATTCTTATTTATAAATCCATTATTGGACCCATGTGGTCTTATGGTGTTCAAATTTAGGGTCATGCTTAACCGTCAAATATACGTCCTCTTCAGGACTTTCAGTCCATAAGCTAAATTTTAACCGGAGCTCCCTGATTTGTTACAAATTAATCAACACACTAAGACCTCAAACCATTGCCAGTCACTAAATTCGCCAACATTTACTAAAAAGAATGCCACGCTAAATTATCTAACCATAAGAATCCTCTCATAAAAAATATGTTTTCCTTTTCCCTCCCAGGTAATTTTCAACGTCGTCTCAAACGTAACCGCTTAGACGAGATCCTTTTTCTTAGATGTTGATAGCGAGCGTGTGGCGTGTTCCACTGTACAGTTAGAATATATACATGTCGGATCGTTCCGAAGAAGCAAGGAATTCATAATTGTATTAAGAAGACGGTTTTTTTTTCTTTTTATACGAGTACTTCTACGTTTGAGTAAAATGCTTTCAATAGTTTAACGCAATATCTGATTAGGTCGGAAATTGAACACGGATAATAAATACTTTAAGTAAGTCGTTTTTCGATTTTCTCAGGAGTTTTCTTAAGCTGAAGGGAATATTTCGAAATATGTTTTCTTTGAGGCACCACACGGTGTTTTTGTTGTTGTTTATTTTGATCATATAAGTTTAGTTTCAGTTTAAAGGCTTAGAAAGTCAATGTTAGGCTAAGTCTATGTCATAATATACATTGTTGGAAAAGTTGGAAGATTTTACTAGGTTAACCTATTTTTATAATAGTTTAAAATTTAAACTAATGCAACATAATTTTTTGTTTCTTTGAAGCGTGATCAATATTATTTTTTAACATATTTTATAAAATAGCCAATCATATTAACGATTTTTAACAATGAAGAATAATTAATTCATATTATAACATGCTTACAATAGTTACAGTCTTAAATTCTCCGACTTTTTTTCTGATTTTGTTTGTACCTAGATATAATATGGCTACATGTGTACTAATGTCGTATTATTTAACTAGGAATCTAAACAATAAAATGTTATATCTTTTAGTTTAAATGGAATAATATTAATATATTATAAAAAATATAATATTTTCAGTTTGTGCATATCAGGTTTTCTAATATTTTCCTATAACCATCTTTCAGCTACTCATGTAACTGCTTAGCGCAAAATCGTATCAAAATAATTGTGAACGTTATTCATTCATAATCAATTAATTATTTATACTGCAATCGTAATATTGACAAATATTGGTACATTTCAGAAAATTGATGAATACAAACCTCGAGGCCAATTTATATATATAAAATATGACCGTAATTTATTCACCGCAAGATAAATCCAGTCGATCTTTATACACTAGATGTAGGAAATATTATATTCCAATATTTATACAATAGTGTTTATTATTTACGTTAACTCATTTATCGTATGGATAAATTGATGCCATACAAGGATAGCTATTGAATGTGCGATGGATACGTGGGAGTCGTGCGACCTGTGGTGGGCTGTGTGGAGTGGAAGAACACTATGTTTATGTACGGAGATTGACGAGGGACGAGAAAAGTTTTTGTGCAACGAGCAAAAAGATATCAGTGGGATGCTGCTTTTGTGAATACATAAAATAATAATACAATTACTACAGTATTGTAATAGGAATATTTAAATATCCCGAGCATAAGGTGTCGTGATTTAAAGAGGACACTCCCGCCTCTTCACTTTACATCACCGATTTAATCTTGAATTTGAAAAATGTCGACGAAACAAAACGACAATAATATTCCCATGTTGATCCCGAGATTCTTCTTCTCTTTTTGATGTGTCCGTCTCAATATTGTACCGATAACTGTTATAACTACCAATCACGCGTCGTTCGGAAAAATCATCAAAATACTGCCGGCCTGCAGGAGTGGCAGGACACATAAAAACTATTATTATTCGACTTTCCTTTGGTTCGTCCCGCATTCGCATACGCGTATCGTGTACAGTATACTCGCGTTACACCGTGATCGTGTTGTGGCGTGCACGTTAATCAATGATTTTGCTAAAAAATAGTTATAAAAATATAAATATTAATAAAATGTATTTGTTGATTCGTGGGTAACCTTGGTGACACGGATAAAAAAAAGAAAAAGCAATGCAAATTTCTAAAGACAACCACCACCTGTAATATGATAGAATTTAATAAAATGTTACGTTTCTACAGCAACAATAAATTCATTGATATTTTTGACGGGAGTCAGTCGCAAACACTGTATGTTTCACGAGAACTTGAACGAGAATGGCAATACGAGGCACTCGATCGAACCCTTATAGATTTGCGAAATGTTCATGAGCTCCTTAGAGGTATTCTGCCGGCCGGTGATTTTCGACAAACGCTGCCAGTAGTTTCATGATCAACAGCATCTGTTGATGAAATAAACGCACACTGAAAATCATCGAATTCGTGGACGCATGTGAAAACTTTCAAGCTATCAACGAGATTGAAAGAGGCTATACAAAATGATAAATAAGTGGAAGTATTTTCCGAATAACTAATATACATTGGCTACGGAAATCCCGGTTGACGCTTCCACTGACATCATTAGGTTTTCACATAATTGTCGTCAATAATTCACATCGTCAATGAAGAATTGATCATGAAAGCGTCCCCGAATATCGGTGCAAATTACAAAAACCATAAAATTATCATTACGATAACCAGTTTGACAATATACCGATTTGTTTTGATTTAATTTGATTGAGCAATAAGATTTAGCATAGCGTTAAAATTACTCTTTACCGAAATTTAAATATTTTAAACTAAATTGATCGTAGCAAAAATTGAAACCGTCACGGCAGCGACGGGTAACAATAAATTTATTCCATATATTCGATTGCCACGTGTTTGGAAGCACTTGCATCACTTGAGCACGGTTAGACCGCGGATTTTTTTTTGTCGTTTTTGTTATAATTGTCTTTGTTATAATTGTCCCGTTCGTAATTGTTGGTCTTGCCAACACTGTTCCGCGTGAGCCACGTGTAATTCAGCTCGTATTGTACAATTATATCATACTCGCCGTGGAGTCCATCAACACGACTGTCCGCACTTTGCCACCGCTGCTGTACGTAACATTTTGAAGTGTTACGGTAAAAGTCCTGCCATAGATATTTCATAATTGTACTGTTATCGGTAGCGCGTGTAAGAATACAGCCGTCGCTTCTCACGAAACATGTTCAGCCGAAAAGGGTGAATTATCAACCGTTCGGGTGTTGATACGTTTAAATTATAATGTTATATTATCACGTACACGCGTCGTACATAACACTCCGTATTATATGAAACTGAAGCAGATGGAAATCTCACGAGTTGGTCTCTGTTCGTAAAATCATCGATCGCGTTTCGCGAGGTTCTTGCATTTGTTGTTGACGTGTTTTTTTTTTTTTCTTCGAATTTTGACTCTTTTTAAACGAAAATCTACGCGTGACAGCTTGTATAATATATTTCACGGTACATAATGTAACCATTCTAAGAGATAACCGTTTTATATGCATATTATCATGACGTCATTATCCGTCTTGTTTAAGTGCTGCACGTGTGCTTGTCAGTTGAAGATACCTATGTGCATCACAATAATATGAGCCGCGCTTACTTCGTCAGATTGCGTTTTACCTTCGCCCACTTTCTGTTCGTATCCCACGATAAAGTTTTCAGAACGTACGCGTGCAACTGTTATCAACGTGAGCACATCTTGGGATGTGTTTCATGGTACAATACACCCGTAGTGCAATTACTAGAACAACACCACGACTACGAGGAAGTTGAAAAACTAAAACATAACAGCTGCAGAAACTATAGGTCAAAATTATGCGTTGAAAACGTGTATAAAATAAAGCCAAAATAAATACGAAAAAGGTAATCCGGCCAACGCGGTAAGTGTGTTTTTTCGAAATCGAGTATAATGTATTAATGTACAAACACTTTTTCACTACGGTCTAAAGTCTACATAAATTTTAAGCGAAATTCCGTTTATTATTTAAGTATAAAAACCATAGCTTTCTAGAATTGTAATACTACTAATTGACTCTTATGAATTCGAAATTGCTATATTATTAATTTTAGTTTGAAGTACTCTATTCGAGATGTCATTTATGAATTAATTTGCATTATTAATTGTATAACGTTTCGCTACAGCGTATAATTTACAGTTATAATTAAATTCGTCAAATATGGTCCACGCAACTTGACATTCCTTATCCTTATCATATTCAAGTTTAATTACAATCCTGTTGGCACGAATCGCATATGATATTATATTTATAACTATGTATTGAGAATATTTGAGTATTTAAAACTTAATCATATTAAATATAATAATTTAGTATACTAATATTTTGTCATTCAAATCAATTAATAATTAAATGAAAATAAAATTTCAATAATATTTATACGATTCGTTTATAAATGAAAACATATATTTAAAGTTTATAAGCTTTCAGAATTACATTCAATTTATTAGTTATACATAAATTTTCAAATTTCACTAAATAATGTCTATAAAATGTATGAAATTTAAAAATTGTTTTTTTTTATAAATGTATCTGCAGAGTACAAAATCAAAAAAAAAATAATTGTAAGTATATTTAATATTGAAACATCAACTGTCAGCAAACCTTAGTTGTTCTGTGTGCCGTGGAAGATTATGCTACTGCTTCCCGTTATACCTTTATACTATAATATTATTACCGTATTTGACTGTTACAAGTGACTGAAGTGGAATATCTGGCGTATAATAGTATATTATGTTGCAATGGCGGAAAGTGAGCAATTTCAGTCACGGGCAACGTGTGCTGCATGAGCCGAATGTGAGGGCCGCATTTCTCACAAGACTGAAATTGCCATTTTTTGTCACCCCTCCTATCTTTATTAATGCGACAACTCTAATCAGTAACCCAATCTGTTTGTTTTTACTACGTACGTTTGTCGTTTATTAATAATTATAATTTAAAAAAATTTATGGAATTTTGAACACATTTATTTATATTTATTTTATTTTAATTTAACTTAATAATTCCTTAGGTACATGGAAATTAAAAACGTATAGATTTGCAAGTACTGTAAAGAGGTTGTTTAACGCGGCGCGCCGGAAAAATCACTAAATCGCGTACACGTATATTTATTATCTTTGGATATTTATTTAATTTTCATGCGAAAAAGAGTAATTTTCCTGTCCAGGAAAATACTAGTTTTCGGCTCTAAGACGGGAATGACTATTTTCCGCCCTCAACGCTTGGCAAAATTATGATGAATACACGAGTACATGTGCACGATGTAGCAAACTTCCCGGCCCCCTACGAAATACAATATCTTTGCACGACTAGTACATCTAAACGCTTTTCATTTTCAATGTTGATGCGTTTGCGTGTACATCATAGTCAAAAACAAACTGATTGTGGCGTTATGACGATTGCGTTACTAATTACTGCTGCCGCATTAAAGAATACAGAAGGCGTGACAAAAATTAGTATGTGTGACTCGTGCGGAAAGGCAATTCCAGCCCTTGCCACGCGATATACTACAAAGCTGTACTTAGAACTCTATTGAACATTTCGGTATCGCAAGTTTTCGTCATTTTTCTCCAAAAACAATTAAACAATAGATCACTTTTTATAAATACATTTATTTCATCTTTTTTTAGGCTACTCGGAGCTTAATCGTAATTACATTTTGACGCGTTGTGCATTTTCACGACAATGTGCTTTTATTTCCGCTGCGCAAATTATTTCTGTTTATTTATTCCTCAACGCCCTGGAGGTCCGATGAAAATGTTTTGCTGTAACGAGAGTTGGGTATCACCATGCTTTTCAATATTGATTACGTTACTCTATTCGAAGTGAACTTTTTACCACGGCGACAGTCACGTTTCCAAGCAGCCGAACATGCCTTTTGAGAAACCGCCAATTCTCAACTGAGATCGTTATTTTCGAATGTTTTTTTTTTTTTTTAATGCGCTGCAAACTCCGGAATTCAAATACGGTTTTTCTTTATTTCTTGTTGGCTCGTGATCGATTTCTCAAATTCAGTTTTACCAAAATTCTAGTTGAACTATATCTGTGTCATTCGCGTCACCGCGTTATCATGTTTGATTTTTTTTTATTAATCACAATTATATATTTCACGTAATAGAAACAAAATACAGAATAGTACCTAGTTTACTAGTTGGCATGCTTTCCTAGTTCTAAATTAACTGACTTATGATGAAAACTTTTTGTCCCGACGGGCTGTATTAAATAAAAAAAAAAAAATATATTTATTTAAAGTTTTAATAAAATTGATCCAAACAGCGAGTTAGGAAATGTATTTTCTCCAAAGTTAATGAAGAATTGAAACGTAAAATAACTATAAATTATATCTAAAAATTATTGACGGTTAAAAAGAGTACTTAATAAAATATTATCCAGATGACATTCTCAAATAGAATGTTTATATAATATTGCTTTATCATGTTTCATATTTTTGTGAATTTATAAAATATAATACATACATATCACATGAAATACCTTTGCAGTTTAACATTATTTTTACTAAGAGTAAAAAAAAATAGCGTGGTGTAAAAATAAAATGAAGGAAAAATAGTACTTTATTTATTTTAATATTTAATTCCAGAAATAAATTCCAAACGGGTTTTTTTTTTTTTATCAATTAAACAATGTGAAAAACGTGGAGACCATAATTTAGTTCCGTAATATCTTGTCATGACAGTAAAATATTATCTGATTCTAATAAATGTATATCGAATAAGACAGCTTAGTAATGTCATATTAGAAATTTTTGACAGCGATTCAAAATAAATTAAAATAACACAATGAAAATATCTTATAATCTAAATACTTTTTACCAATTCCATTTAAATATTCAATTTACAGATAATATTTCCATAAAATAGTTCATTTATTATTATCATCAACGGTATAGTTATGTTATATGTTATATACTTCGTTAATTTGTAATTTTTGAGTTTAAAACAACTTTTGAAGTTCTTACTGTGTCCAAATATAAAACTTGATTAAACTGACCCGAACTGCATTACACATTTTTTTATTAGGTACCATAAAAATCTAACCAAGAATAAATTTAAAAAAATTAGCTTATAAAACAGTTTATTTAGTACAATTATTGAATAAATATGGTATAATGTGATTGACCTATTTAATATTCAGCTATGATACGCTCTGACTAAGATCTTGGGATCGCTTCTATAAACCAAATTAGAAAATATTTTTTATGATAAATGAAAAACGTATTATATATTATGTAACCGTAAAAAAGTATAGGTATATGTGGGAGGTTGATGAAGTATTATAGAGTAAGCTAGGTTATAATCTTGTGTGATAAAAAATTGTTGTATCATTTCAGAATATTGATTTCAGAGTAATAACGAAAATACTTATTAATAATTGTACTCCTATAGTTAAAATCCAGATAAAGTGATAAAGTTCGAAGTAAACCAATATAATACTAATGAATTTATTATGATGTCATGATCAATTTGTTACTAAATTCGTAAAATCATTTGAATATACTCCAATATTTGAATTAAAATGTTGTAATACAAATTGTAATTCTATTATTTATTACTTAATACGTACAATAATATAAAAACTATTAGGTAAAATATTTATACCCATTCACAAATACAAATAAAACTCACAATATGAATACTTATTTTGATTTTTCAACAATTCATCATCAGAAGAATCCCTAGATGTTTTCTTACATCCCATTAGAATATAAAATCTGTATAAGAATATTCAATGAAATTTGGGTTCAATTCTAATACCTACTGCATTATTGTGATAGTATTTTGAATCAAAAAATTATTACAAACATCGATTATGCTTTGCTTGTAACAGATGTGCCTTAGAAATGTTTATGGTTTTTACGTGGTTTTGTGATGTAGATATATTGGATGTTTACGAAAAACACTTAAAAAAAAAATTTTTTTTTATATGCAGACCTCCATTAAGTGCCCTTTGTATTACAGTACACATAAATCATGAGAAGTACTCTTTATACACATCGTATCGTTTATTTTGCCAATGATTAAATCTAATAAATGATAAAAATAATATAATTATAATAATAAATATCGATACTTAAAAATATAAAAGTTATATAAAAATAAAGTTTACGAGTTTTCAGTTGATTGATACGTATAATCCAATGTAAAGTCGATATCTCGGAGCACTCGCTAATTTTGGACGACGTCTAAATTATATATTTCGAAGTGGGAACCGATAGATAAGATAGGTAAGGAAAGAATAACATACTTTTAATCTTTTACTAGATCATCATCCGTCCAGTTTCATTTTCTCCATCTTTGATCGCATCAAGAGATTTTTGTATCCACCTATAGTGTATGAGACGTCGTCGTCAACAAAATAGTTTATAATTAAGTTCCTTTTTATTTTTACCATTATTATTATTATTATTATTAGTATTCGATGAGGTATTTTAATGGTTCAATTAACAAAACGTACTTTTTTACAATATTATATTATCTTAAATCTATTATCATCGGAATGTCAATTTTACCGTGATTATCTAGAGAAATTTTCAATACAATTATTTGTTCGAAGCGTACCGGAATTTAAAAATTATAAACAATAATTAATATCGATATTAAATGACATTTTTCCAAGTAGCAACAGTTTGTTTTCCATCGTAAAACTTGAATTTAATTTTAATAAAGCCCTCGGAATTCCGAAAACCTGTTTGTATACAAAATTACGATGTTTAAATTGAATGGCATATAATTATAGGTATATACTATCGCACGCAATATTGTGAAACCGATATTTTTTATTTCTACGTTTTAATTTTTTCTGCAAGCTATCCGTTTCGTTCTACTTCAATGGTACCTTTTTTTTTTTTTTTAAATTAATAAATTAATTTCTTGGACTTTTGTTATTCAAAAGTATTCTTTCTGCCTCCACAAACATTGTATTTAATAAGCGACGGTCTTCGCCAACAACTTCAGCGAGCCTGCGTCTCAAATTAGCGATTGAATTACATTGGAAAATATTCAAAAGGCAAAATATGCAATAACGAGTTCCGCAATCATTGCGAAAAACATTCGTTGAATTTACTCGCGATTAAACGGAAAACGATGTACCCGGCATTGCGCACACAGCTATAATTGACTGTCAAAACGTTAACAACAAAGGGCGTATGTTTTCGTTCGTGCACGATACAAGTGCGGCGAGGTTTCGTTTATCATTATTTTCAACTTGTAACGATCATAGTAAAACGCTCGAATTCATCGTGGGGACGTTTATCAGGACGGTATAATACTGTGTTTTAGCTGAGAAAGAAATATAACGCACAAAAGTGTCTCCGTTGTAACCGTGCGCCCCCTCCCCCCCCCCCCTCGCGCACACTTGCTGTAGACGTATACAAATAGTGCATAATTCCGCGTGCGCGTGCGTGCGTGTGCAAAGTTGTAATAGCTGCAGGCGTATTTCATGTGTAATAGCGCGTGCACAAATACTGGAGCTTGTTAGTTTTGTTCGGTCGGCCGGAAAAAGTTTACTCGGCGAATATTGTTTTAACAGCGGGGTGAAACGGATGTGCTGCACTGGCCCTTTTGTTGATCGCCGTCGTTTTGTCTCCGTCGCGTACCCCGGCGCGCGCCGCGACCGTGACCGTCGTCGGATCTGTCAGAAAGTACAAACCCTTGCGTTTCCTCGTCGTAAGCGTTACACGTGCATAGAGGTACTTGTACACGTTACGTGCGCATATGAATATGTGTAAAAAAAAACAGATATTTCATATTAAAACGACGGGAAAATTGCGTTATACGAGTATGTTATGTGTAAAAACTGTATATAATAAAAAAAAAAAAAAAACTGGTGAGACTGCACCCCGGTCGGGCGTGGGGAACAGGGATGAGTGAATGATATTGCTTTACCGGTATTTTAAATTTGAAACCAGAGTACCGGCGCACATTGCTTTCGAAAAAAACGATTCTACGTTGTGCAATAAGAAAAGACTTTAAAAAATGTCTCGTTTATATCGGACCGACTAAAAATGCACCGGCCCTTCGTATTGCGCGGTGGACAACGGGTTTCCAGCTACCTGCGAATCGTTCTACTTGCGTCCGTAAAAGGTGTCACGAATGGTCTGTCCAAACTATCAGTCTGCCCGTCGAGCTCTGGAGTTGTTGGACGATGACGCTCACTGCAGGCACCGAGCCCTAGAAGGATATCCACTATTTCTGATTCCCCACGAGAAATCGGTTAAATTGTTGCTGTTTTGTTAGTGCTTTTCCAACTAACTGACCCGTTACGTTTATGGGAAAAAATATAAGGTCAGTGTGTCCGAAGGTGTAAAAAAACGACTGGTATATTATTGCCGAGAGATTGATATGGAACCCGTCATGAATGTTAATAACAAGCAAATACTTAGTGCAGCTAGACCATGTTGTGTTTTGGATGGATAAGTCAGTTGTAAGTAATTCACTGAGTAATTCATTTCATCAGTTTGGACTTCCTTCGCTGTCTCATGTTGTGAGTGAATTAACTGTTAATCATGATTATCTGAAAGAACGGTCTTACAGCGTGTAACAGATTTCTAAATCAGTTCATCTCGACACAACAAAGCTTAACTCTGAAAAAATCCACGTTTATTTCGAAGTTATTAGAAGCGTTGATTCAGCTTCTGAACGAATTTTCTTCTTGGATGCTCCTGGTGGGACGCACAAAACGTTTTTAATGAATCTGTTGCTTGCCAACGTAAGAATGCACAAAAAAGTATAATTTTATTAAACACAGACTACGATATCGATACAAATATATTTATAGTTTAAAAAAAAATAAAAATTATAAATAAGTTAGAATAAATTACTGTTTACAAAAAAGTAATTAAGTGTATGATTACAACAAAAACCACAAAAATATAAACAATTAATTTAGTTAAGTTTTTTTAATCCCTCCCCCATCAAAAAAAATCTGGATACGTTTATTAAAATAAGGATAAGAGAATATGTCTAGGACTTAAACAATGTAAGGTATAATCCAATAATAACTATGCTTCGACCGAGACTGTTCCAATCAAAGTCGGGTAATCGCCTATAGTATAGTATAAAAGTAAGACCACCTAAGTACACTTGGAGTATTCTGCGCACGTGCCCGATATCCTATGTACTCTATATGTATGATTACTATTGTTACTTTATTAGATTCATATGGTGTTATTAGAATGTGGTTCAATTTTAAACAGCTGTGGAGACCTAGAGTCGAAATATGGAATAACTAATATTATTAGTTTAACGACCACGTGCTGCCTCGTTATCCGTGGGGGCGATTCGTGTAACCTGAAACTCGATGTCGTATGATTTTTCTAGTTTACAGTATTTCCTTTCACAGCGATAATATCCTCCACGCGAAGATTTCCTACTCCGGTCTTAATGCAACGTTAGCATACTGTCGACAGCATCGATTAATGTTAGTTAATTAATTTTTATTTTTAAGGGTGATTTGACGACCAGGATCACTAGCCCTCTTCGCTTGGTTCGTCGTGCGGTATAGGGGTGTAGTAGGTTTATTCATCGTATCAAAATAACTGTAAACAATTGGTAGAGTGAGGGGAGGTAGTTGCTTCTCTCTGGACGGTAGTCAGGCCCGGCAAACGAAACATCCAGCGACTTGGTTCGAATCGGCCACCATGCGTTAGAGCACAACTTAATCCACTCGGTCACAATACTCCTCATTCCTATTATTATCAGCAAGCTGAATTACCCAGCCTTGCACGGGAGATATTTTACTATTTCAAATTAGAGCTATATTCACTATTTCGATGTAAAAAAAAAAAGTCGGATGCAGAAAAAACCACGTTCGTTCATAACTAATTATATTTATTTTTATTCACTTATAGCTACTATATTAACTTATCAAGATCAACATTTTAAACAAAAAATATATTTCCCAAGTAACCAAAAAGTTAAAAAATGTATACATCCAGCCCAGAGTTCAAAACTGTTTCGACCTTTAAAAATGTGATTTTAGAAAAATCCTTTCGTAATGCGCAGCAATTAGTACCATTCCTTTAAAATATAAAATTAATTGGCTTGGCCGTTTTGGTTGTTCGTTGAATAACGTGGCTTCACGCTTAACTGCAGTCTTGGCGGAGGCCAATATTTTATTGAAATCCCTTCTTATTGCACATCTAGAGCATTAAGCTAATTTATACGTTTCGTCGTTTTCGTGATTAAGCGATCGGTGAGCGAGTGAATGGTATCTTATTACATATCTATATATGTATATAAATTAGTTATCATGGTAATCAATGATATTTAAACTATTATTACTATGACCACTATTTTTTACCGTCGGGGTGACTTAAACATCGGCCGTTCTAAAATCGCCGTGCACCGCTGACGGGTGTGCGGCGAGATTTGCAAAAATAATATTTCAGATGATAACGAGCTTAACGAATCGTTTTGAAACCGTTGCGCTTTTCGTCATATCCGTTTTGCATGAGCAAACGATGAAATATATTGTACACACACGGTTGTACAGTCGCGCGTAATGTACGCACCCATACTACACGTACGTGCGTAATCGCCTCGCCGTGTAGGCATCCGCCAAAGGCTGTCGCGATGCATACGAAATCGATTTGCATAAGGAGCGCGCACTGCTATCACATCGTATATTGTTATACCGTCGGTGCGTGACTCGCGAACGCGTTTGTCCTTAAATACGAGCATACGTGTACATGCATATTTACTTATTACGTATGTATTTATCGCTGTGGAACACGTGTAGTTTATCGACGGCGTGAAAGGCGAAAGCGGTTTCGGCGGTTAGGCCAAGTACAACATTCGGGGGCGCGTGTAATACGAGTATTTTACGTTTCCCGAGTGACACGTCTTGTTCGCTGAGCTGCGATTGCGTGTGATGCGAACTGTATGCACTCGTATTATAACGCAGAGGCGCAAATGTGTAAGAAATAATTATAAATAACAACGTGTCTGTCGGCGAACTTCCGTACGAGCGTGTTCTTCTCGCGGTGTAGTCGTGTTAACATCACTATAATATACGGTACACATACGTATATATAGTGTATACGTACATCGCGTATGTGACGTCACACGTCTAGCCGTTGATCGAGATCGTTTGGAAAATAAACAACAGTTTTGGCGAATCGAGTATTTCAAACATTCCCGTTCCTATACGAGTGCATATAACATACGTGTAGCAGTTTTTCGCGTGAACAATTCAGCAACTTAAGCGTCCCCTCTCCCCCACCGCCGCCACCACCACCATAATATATATTCTCATCAGTCTCGAAATTGTATTTCCGCTGTACGACACCGGCATACACCGATTGCTGTCGTTTAATATTACATTTATTTTTACGTTTTTCGTCTTATGTCTAAACAATGTATTCGCGCGTACATCTGTTCCATTAAATTCCTACGTTTGGCTCTGTGGAAAACTTATGTCTTAAATCTTCTTATGTACGTCGTGTGGTACGCGTATGATTTTCTATGTGTTTCGACACTTGCTCGACTGATTTTTTTTTCACGCAAAACAACAATACGCATTATATTGATAATTTGTTTCGAGAACAATAGTTAATAGGAAGATTCGACGGACGTACAGATTTTTCGTACAACGGCAGGGGCATCTGAAGGAAAATCATTTACCTCTCCGTCGGGTCAACCCTAGCTGGTAATATATTTACCCGAATTTCGCCATGAACCTAGTACACCGCAGTAAGATAAACATATCATACATTATACATTCGTGGTTGATCGACGACATGTCTGCAAGTTCTTAGAAGCCTCCCGGTCAGTGTATCTAGTCGTCGTGTTAGCCGTACGGGGCCGAGGACTTGTTACGACGTGTTGACCCGATTCACAACACACATGTATAAGTGTAATAATTATCATGATTGACCATCGCACGGTCTACGCCATGTGCGGATCCCATTACGGATAATGCAATTTAAACAAAAGGTCGTCCGCGCGCGTTTCTAAAATTAACTTCTACAATTAGTGGGCGGCAAAATTGAATGCGTCCAATTCATTTGTACCGTACCCATGGATCTCTCCCAAATCAATTAATTCATTCAAAGCGTTATCTCTATTAGGGACATCCATATTATATCAGCTCAGAGATACGTACACGGAAGTCGACTATACGATTACGATAGTTACTTATGGCTCCAACTTCATTAATTTGCAGGAAAAAACTTAAACTTTATGTGAAAAATCCCATTTCAACTTTTTGGTTTTTCCGAAAAGAAATTAAAAAATTGCAACCTTTCGGTGCACGGTTATTTCGCGTTGCTTATGTGTCAAGTGTCGGTTCAATATTCCAGTTTCCCCTTCAATTCAAATTTTCGGTACAATATTCATTTGTTTACTACCATTTTTTTTTTTTTAAGTTTTCATTACGATTTTCAATTAAGTACATTATTTGTGCACTTTTCACCGCACGTTTTAATTTCTACAAACCCAAAGTAATTGGTATTTCACGTTTTACGAGCTAGAATCTACGTTTACACTCAACTCATGGACGATATTTCATCAGTATTATACTTATGCTTATCAACCCGTTCGCTAAATGTATTTTTGGTATGTTTTTATTTTGTCGATCACCGCGCGTCATCCTTGTCGATTGATATACGACTGGATTGCACGCGATATACCGGTTTCGGTGGTGCGCTCTATTATTATTGTCTTATCATTCCATACTTATTATACATAATATTGCACCGTTATAAATAGCGTGCGTGCAGTGACGCTGCTGAATTACGATTTGATAACGGTGACATTTTACCGTCGGAACATATGATATACAGCTGCATATAGATATACGCATGATACATTTACAGTGTGCGTGTACTTACGCCCCCAATGGAAAATTAACCTTTTTCTCGGTTCACGTTCGAATAGTACACCACGTAGCCACGCGTTTTAAATATCCATATCCTCGGATGTGCGGATGTAATTAATATGTACCTCAATAATTACTGTATTACGTTTAAACATATTGATTGAATGCGCATAATATACATCTCCCACTATCCGCCCACACCGTCAAACTCAACCCTGAAAATCGTCCTGGTATTTTATTACCTCAAGCCATTGCTCGGTTACCTAATTGAACTTAGGTATCATTCCGTTCAAACGAGTATACATACTTTTTGCGCTGTAAAAACGTCGTGAACACGGATTGTACCGTCGTTTCTTAGTTTCTGGATTTGTTATACAATGCTGAACCGCTACGACTTTAATAATACAGTAACAGTGGAATAACATAGTCGTATGTGTCGTGTACCGATTTCCGATTATTTTCATTTCATTCGGAGAAGCGATGCTGTATCGTGTACAGTAATCATCGTTAATCGGTAAACGTAAACAATAATTTCATTATAAAACCCTATACCCTACGGGGTTATGACGTAAACCACGCACTCGAGGAGTAAGGACCGTGTATGATATGGTTTTAAGGGATCACTGAAAAATGCATCACCCTTATGCGTTTCCTTGACGACCTATTGTCAGTAATTTAAAGTCAGTAAAGGACTCCGTCCTAGGCGATCATAAAAGAAAACCCTGATACGACCCGGATGTCAACCGGGTGACGAGTACCGCGTTTGAAAAAAACATACGTGTTTTACGGAAATAAGATATCTGTGGGGATAGCAGTTGAACATACAACACCTCCACCCCGCCGGTAAACGATAACCTGATATTCAAAACGGTTTGATTTAAAAATAGTGATCATTTTACATATACGTCAGTACGTGGAGTCGTGGACGTTATTAGAGTTTGTTGGTACTACGATCGTGCCAAATCAGGCCAAAATACGGGGCGTGAAAAATGATTGAATAACGAGTTTGAGACATCTGACAACACTGCAGAACGTACCACTTAACTTTTGTAATGGATATAAAATTACCTTTAAACCGCTGGAGTATGCACTGTGTTATGCTAAACTGCAGCTTCCAGTGCACAAGGACGGAAGTTGTTATTTTAAATACATAAATTGGTATTTTTTTAATGTTTTTTCGTATCCAATCAATCATTCACATTACATTCAATGTTATTTTTCTGAGTCTCTGATTTTGATTAACTTCTTCCTATAAAGTATAGCTTGTCATAGTGATTACAAGTTTTAACTATAAAAAAAAAACCATACGATAAATCAGTACTTAACTTATACCATAGTAATACGACAAATACATAAATAACCGAATTACACATATAATAATTTTGTTTTGCAATATAATGTTTTGATTTTTCCCGTACCGTTTAGGCTTTCTCAACTAGACCGTCGTCTACTACGGCCGCCTCTATCGAATAAGTAGTGATTCAGAGTCCTATTTATGTGCGCTTGGATATCTGTATTCTTTCATATTTGTTCATATATTTGGTCTTTCTTTTCGATAACTTTTTAAAATGTCATCCTTGCGGTCTATTTGCACAATTCAATTACGGAAACATTACATTTATAACCCGTTTTTGGTTATCCTTTCAATAAATTGTGCGGTTTTATAATAAATAGTTTTGTTCGCGTTGGGTTCAAAAGTTAGCATAATTCTAAAACATTATTTCGAAACCATGGCTGTTTAACTGATTCCATAACAGCTATATTAAAAGATTTATTGGGTATTTTAAGGTGTGGGAGTATTGCAAACTTCATTATCCCACCGCTTAAAATTAGTAAACCCAGTGTATTCCGGGTTTGTCCTAGTTTTAATTTTACGCAAAACTCCAAAGCTTTAAATGCTACACCGAAATACATTATATTATTTCAAATAAAATATAATATTATAATGAAATGAAGTATTTACCAATCGAGTGGCAGAGTGATTTTTGTTGTATTTTATAGGGCTGCACGAGTTACGCGCGAATGAATTTACTAACATTAAAATGAAGCACGATGTACCTAACAACATGGTGGTGGAATATAACAATATTTTCACATTGAAATAAAATAGTCAGATCGTTCATTTTTGAAAATTATATAAAAACCTATTGTATAACATTAAATGTGTATATGCATAATTCTGCGTAGTCATTATTTTGAAATCGAAATATTAATCGCTTGCGTTTGCGTACGAAAAGCTGGGAAAGTGAATAGTCGCATTCGATAATTTTTAAGAACGTAAACATCTTGTCTTTTATTTTTAGTTTTGAGTGCCGAGGATTTTTTGTTTTTCATAACATCTTATAATTCAGATTAACCGGCTGTTCGGTAGGAATGACAACGTCTTGAAATATCGACATATTATGTTGAAACGCGTGTGTTTGCATGGAAACCGTATGAATTTGTTTTTAATTTTTAAATTATTATGCTCATAACCCGATAATATAGCGTGTGTTGCCGATTTCCGCGTGCTGCAGACAACGAACGAAAAATAATAATTAAAAAAAAAAAAAACAATGTCAAGTTTAAAAAAAAAGTCTACCTATCGAGTACGCAGTTTTGTTTTTTTGTGCTGTCACTGCACGTTTTCTCTGAAAATATCCTCCGTCCTTTTGGCCGGAGAAAGACCAATTAAAAGTTCGAATTAATTTTGTTTCCATCCTATCCGGCGTAAAAAGTCACAACGCGTCAACGCCCATGCAGTGTTTTTACTTCGAATTACGTTTTAGAAATTATTTTACAAAGTTGCACAGCATCCGCAGCAGATGAAATCATAAGAACGCGACGACACCGCGTAACAATAAATACCATTAATACTATTATTGTCGTTCATAATGAAAATTTAAACAATGTCGTGAGGCGGTCATTTTTGCAAAACTATTATTTTCATTTCGGCATGGAGATTTTCCATTGCATTTTGAAAAAAAACCAATAGTAATAATAATATGGTAAATTCTCACTTTTTAATTAAAACGGTGCACTCTCATTAATTTTATTTGCCTCCAATTGTGGCTGCAGTCGTAGAACCAAATTATTATATCAGAGACCAAACAAAAAATATTTCAATCTTATCTGTGCAGCAACAGCGTCATCTTTTTATGTATTTAATTGTAAAAAGTTATTATTAATATGCATATTTTTTTTTATTAATACAGATGTTACTTTATTATTTTAATAAAGTAATGTCAGTTGCATTTCAGTTTATTAAAATAGTAATGCTGGTCAACACATAAAAAATTTTCATTTAATATCTTTCTTTTAACTTTTCGAAAAAAAACCCCGCTTAAAATCATAATAAATTCATAACAATAATCTAACAGTTCAACTTCCATAGACCACAATCGCCAAATATCGTTAAGTATTTTTTTGTTATCGAATTCCAATAAGCATGCAAGTTATGTACACTCAACATGTATGTGTTGGAACTTGGAATTCAAAAAACAAATTAATTAACCAGCTACCATAACATATTATTATATATGTAATGTAGCAAGTCATTTCGTTTGTAGAATTTTTCAGTAGGTCCTTTTAAAACCTAAAGTGTAGAACGTGTTAACAAACCGTACAAGAAAAGTGTCGTTTGTAACAACAACTACTTGCTTATAAACGTAAGAAAATAGGTTGTTAGAATAATATAATAAAATATTCTTGTGCCCAGAGATGTTAAAATGCTATTTTTTTTATCTTAGAAATAAAGAACAAAACAAACAAATTTTAATCAATAAAATCCTTTTTTTTCTTTTAATTAAAAAACATGATTTAAAGCACCAACCTTGCAGTTAAGCCCTTTAATTTCAATCTTAAACTTATTTCGTAATTGTTTTATTTCATGTAAAAAAAGTGATGCTTACAAGCACTGATATATCATAACGGTTTGTAATAAATAAATAAGGTTATCGGAATATTAACTGATTCAAATTAATTTTAAATGAAAATAACAAATGTAATTCATATAAATCTTTAATTTTTGATAGACCGAAAAACTTGTACATTAGATTAATTTACATTTTTACTTATTCTTATTTTATTGTTTTTGCTTATTTGAAAAGTCTTTAAAACCAATTATTAAAATATTTGAGTTATACAATTTTGCAGCTGTTTTTTTATTATTTTCCTATTACATTTATTTTTGTATTTCGATTAATATTATATCATATCTCATTCTAAAACTCAAATAAATATGTATACTGATACAGCATAACTTTTTTATTCATAAGAGATCTTGATTGTAATTTTTACTTGCAAAAACCCTAGTTAATCTCACTTTTTATTTCTTATAATTTTTCCGGGCAATTATTTTGTTCATAAAAAATCGTCGACCTGCTTGACTCCTTTAACCGAAGTTTTTTTTCTAGACCATCGATGTGCACAGCCGATTAAGCCTGGACATTTTGTTGATATTTTGACTTATTAAGTTAGTTTTTTTAATTACACTTTAAAATTTATAATGGATGAAGTTACATTTTTTGTTGACATACTTAAAATGTACATCGTTTGTTATTCCATGTTTCCTTGTTTGTTTTATAATTATTATTTAATATGTCGTACTATAAATATATATACAAAGTTAAAATACCACTTTCTCACTTAATGATCACTAAATCTGAAAAACTACAATACGTTAGAACTTGAAATTTGACATAATGGTTCCTATAATTCATTGTATGTGCATTTTAAGAAGAAATCTTATAAAATTCTTTGCTCCAACTAAGACTGTTTCATGCGAAGTCGGGTAATTAAGCGTAAAAAATTGTCTTACCGATTTTTTTGAAATGTTGAGAAAATTTACTTATTTCCATGCATGTGTTCTTTACTTAAAGATTTTTCATATTTTTAATTATATTTTTAAGGGTCCAATCAATATTGGGCTCCGGGCTGAATTTATAATTTTTTTCACTTTTGGATACCTACGAAATATTTTACTTCGTGTTATATAATGATTTTTATAATTACAGATATGTAAATTAATATGGTAGCAATAAACAAAAATAAGCCAACATTAGTTTTTTTCATCAAAACAGTACTAGTTACAATGATTTCAAATACCAATAACATCTCCTGCGTGAGGACAGGTAGTTGAGCTTATCAATCGCATAGTATACCGATAATCAGTAGTAAGGAAACACAAACCGATCTAGCTCGAGGTATTAGCAAATATCGTCATACCATACGTATGTGGTCTTAAATGTCATCCTTTCATCCAGTCGACGAATATAATGTGGTATAATAATTTCTAACCGATTGATCCGACAATGGCAGCGATATCGGGGATAGGGATGGCTGGGGGAGCAGCGTTGGGGTGAAAATAGTTCACCGATTCGTTTCGGAGAATACGTGCGCACGGAAAGCCGAGTATCGGACGCGGGTTCGTGCGACCACAAATACCACGGAAAGGGACGACGGCGACGGCGACGCATCGACAACCGCGAGAAAGCGTTGTTTTAGTCTTTAATGGAATTAATTATGCGCGGGGGCGCGCCAACGAGCACAAAGTGTTTTAGAAGTATCGCGCGCGAAGCAACCGTCAAAGTAATTCGGCGCGTAAGTAATTTCATGTGTACAATGTAAGTCCGTAAACAACGTGTACTTTTCGTATGCGCGCATAAAAGCCAGCGAGCCACGGGTTATCGTCGCGAACGGTTTTTCACGTAATAACAATAACGACTTAAAAAGCTTTCCGAAACTCCTCGGGGGCCATAACGTTGTTCCGTGTGCGGATAACAGCGGATCGTCGTCAACGCCGACTCACCCGCGCCCCGGACCCACACGTCGCGTTACGTTTCAGCTGTCCGGAAAAGTACGCGCTCCAAAGGCGGAACCGAAGTCGTGCGCTTGAGCGCGGTGCCGTTTCACGGGAGACTTTTTCCGTCACCACCGGTTCGTTTATGCAAAAGCTGTTCCGTGTACGCATTTACTCGCTCGACGCTCGATCTTTTTCGACGCACACAAGGTATTTTACAAGGACGCACTGAAATATCTAAAGTAATAATTATCGTTTTACTACAACTATAATTTGTTGATCGACGATAATCCGAGTTATTACACCCACCCCATGTTGTGGCTTAAATTCCAGTCTTTGGGAACAACGTTAAAAGCGTAGTAGATAATCAATTTTGACGTGTGTAATTTATCTATGTGTTGGTCCGTTTTTTTTTGGCATAAGGACGTACATTGACACAACTGGCACACCGTGTAGTCCCGCTTACGACGCTTCCGGTTTAGGTTCAGCACAGGGTCGATCCACATGCAAGTCCTGGAAAACCGTTGCCAAGTCGTACGTATCATACATATTATAGTATAAAACAAAGACGATATAAATATTTCCATTTTTCGAACGTACAATACCGATACCGGATAACTCGGGTACTGAAACACTGTTCCGAATTACTCATGACAAACTACGAGAAATACACACGATCCGGAAGTCTACGAAATTATGATACATGAGCCCGAGGCAAAAATTTCACAACGTACGCTTGATAAATACGCAGAAATAAAAGTGTATACGCGATCAAATTATGGAGAACGTTTGGCTAAACGTACAGGAAAGATAGATGGAAACCAATTGTCTACTGAATAAAAATAAAAATTACGGGAAATGTAACAAAATGTAGAATAGGTTACAATAATTTACAACAAGCGAGACAAAATGTTGTAGAAAAGAAAATGCTTGAAATGTATCATATGACTTGTTATTTTCTAACGATTGTAGTGATATCAGGGATAATTATTATCACCGGGGAACAATTTATTGAGTGCTGCGTGAAATTTGGTCTAGAGAAAATATTGTATAATCGTCGAGAAATCATTAGATTCTTCGTTATTTTTTTGCTTCTACTTCTGAAATACCTCGCATGCACAGGCACGTATGTTTGATTTGTAAAATTATATTCGTTTGAGGACATTTACCAGCCGGTTTACAATTTTATTTTGATATCTCGAGCCATAGTCAGTTTTGAGCTTTTGGAAATGGCTAACGTTATTAATTAAAATATTATCGCAATTTGAAATCCTATAGATTGTAACATATTTATTGTTATATTGTTGTTCACACTTTTATTGCATAATCTTTAATTGTGTAATCCACACCCTCATTTTTACATTCGTTTTGTTTTTGTTTAATTCGATTAATTTTATTATGTTTGGTTGCTTGTTCACAGAATAAAGACTTTTTTTTTATTAATTCAATTTCACAAAAACAAACGGACCTGTGCGGAAAAACACGTATAATTTGCGCAGTTATTGTTATTATTTTCGACGATACACTTTCCGCGTTCAAATTTATTGTTAGTACCTACGCATTGTACATTATTGCTTGCGAAATATCAGGATAACGAGACACTAAAGAAAAACGATTCGTGACGAATTCTCAGAACGAAAAAACTATACAGCGAACGAAACAATAATACACTTTAAAGAACAAAGGAGTTGACGACCGAAATTATTTTTGTTTTCATTGTGTACACTCATGATAGTTTATAATATATACATAACAATAATAATCATAATAATAATAGTATCGTACAATACTCGTAGAAATATTAGTGTTTTTTTTTTACGGTGCACACATTTAGAAGAAAAGTACTCACATATTATGGACTCGTGTTATTCTATTATTATACGCTCTTTGTACGACCATATGAAAAATATCTAAAAACGAGATGTCGTCTCGATACGCGCGGCGCGGCGGTGTCCTAGATTTCAAAACGCGCATAGTAATCAGATTTACCCACGACGCGCATGTTTCATATGTGTTGTATCTTTGACGTTCATCGATATAGACGAGTCGAAGTTTCCCCTCAAAGTGCATATACATATAGAGTATAGACTGACACTTGGTAAACGTATAATTGTAGTATACAGGGTGATTTTTTTAGCATAATCATCCCATTTTTATGTTGCAATAAAATATTTTTTTTTCAAATGCTGGTCAATGAAAAATGTATGTGTATCATCTTTCGTAGTCTATACCTTCCATCAAATAGATTTTTTGTACTTATTATTACGCATCCAGTGGCAAAATTAACTTGAATTACACAAATGAAACAATATTTTTTTTTAACGTTAAAAGTCATTCCGTTTGTGGCCCTGAAATGTTTGATATAACATAGGTATTAAAAATCCAGAGAAATACTTTCAGAATTATTCGTGAAGGATTTTTAGGATTTTTTTTGATCCGCACAACAATTATGTTATTCATCTATGATGATAAGATGTAAGTAGTAATTTTAATTAATCGCTATTCAGTACTGTTTCGAGAACCTAATGCGTAAATGATATATTTTTATATGTACAATGTACGGTACAAAATATCGATAAACTAATTATTTAAAGCTTCATACGCGATTTTCAATTCGAACAACTCCAAAAGTACTGATCCAAAATATTGACTAAGGTGCATCGGCGATTCCGGAAAATTCCACTGAATAATAATTATTCGCGTAAAAAAGTGGTTTTTACCGTTTGAAAACAGAAGTTGGTATTCCCACGGGATACTTCTCTTTAAGTGCGAAAAATCTATTTACTGGAAAGTACATTCTTGTTGTAGAATACACAGTATAATATACGTTTTCCATAAAATCAGAATTTGAAAAAATGCATAATGTAAGCATAAAAAGGGGAAGGCACGCTTAAAAAAGATATATACATATCCCGTGTATAGTGACGGGTGTGCAGTACATAGCTGCAGCTCCCTGATAATTTCGTATTCACAATAGTAATAACAATAGTAATAATAATAATGAATGCATCGAACGAATAACTGATATATTATAACCCTTTGTCGTCGATACACGAACCCGGACTCGGCAATGATTTATTACGTATTCGCGAGTATTTCACTTTGGACTTTTCAAACCGTCATATAGCACGAGAACTCCTTCCTCGTTTCTCCCAAAGTACCTGTGCGTATTATACAAATATATATTTATGCACTATAAACCTAAACCGTTACGATTGCACGCTGAAGTACCAGTCATTCCAGTCGCTATTATTATTTCTCCGCGTTTCGTACTCATGCGAGAGACGTGTTGGGAATAATTTCCTCTGTGCAATAACTGTGTTCATCGGTACTGCTGGCCGACCGATCGGAATATTTATCGATGATTTATCGTTCGCGGCGTGGAAGACTCGAGGAAGGCTATATACGGACGACGCGTTCGAAAACAATTACCTACGTCGTCGATGTACGCACCTGCAACGACTGTGATCTGACAGTGATCGAACTGCGAGTCGAAGGGAGAATAAAAGAAAGAAAAAAAACCCACCGCGAGCACATATTTATTTTTATACATTACGCGCGTACAGTACAATATACCTGAGGTGGTTCGTCGGGGTATCGTGCGCGTCGTTTGGTTCGCGGCAAAAACTACACGGGGAGAACACGCATCAATTTTGTTTCGCTAGTGCCAAACCGGCGGCGGAGAGGATAAAACAGTGGTAGTGTTATGGTGGTGGTTTTTTTTTTTTTATCTTCTCGCGGTGAAATTTTTTATTCCTACTTTCTGACGTCGCGGGAATAATAACCATTACGGTCCGGAAGCGTAAAACGCTTCGGTCAGCCATTTGTCCTCGGACCACGTCGAATCGCACAAACGCGCGGGATTTCACAACGTTATCCCGCCGCGGTAACGAGTAGTATTCTGTTTGAGGGACGAAGGAAATAACAATATCCGCCTTAATGGAAATAAAAAAGGCCATTTTCTTGAAATATTGTCGGTCAAACGTCACGTGTACACGAGGGTCTCGTGTAATATAATAAACGCGCGCGCCAACGACACCGTCGAGGTCAGATCGCCGCGGTCAGTTTTGTGCGATTTGTCAATACGTACTAATTGAAGTCATAATACTTCATTTATATGTGCACAATACTAGTAACATAATAATTGTTAAATTACGTAGTTACATAAACATATAAATAAATATAAAACATAGATAATAGATTATTTCGACGAGTAGCTCGGCTTTCTCTTTTCGAAAACCGATTTTTTTTTAGCATTCTATTTCCATTCAAATTTAAGACCCAATTTGCGATCTTCTTAAAAGTATAATTTATGAATATAAATATACAGGGTGTGTCAAAATCCGGTTACCCGATTTACACAACAAAGACTATGCGACTAACAATAATTTATAAACGTTTAACACATCGAATAATAAATTAGGTACAAGGAGTCACTGTTTATGTTCGAACAGATGGTAATCTTCGTCGATACAACTGCCGCAACATACGCCCACACAGAACGGCGTGTGTGACGCATGATTCGGACCTTTTTTCCGAGTTCCTCGAATTGGCCAGGTATCACAGACACGATAATTTAGCAAGCCCCAAAGGTAGAAGTGGCAGTACAGCGTTACCACTCAATTTTCCATGCCTACCAAAGCAATCACTAACATTTAATATACCATCGTTACTAACCTAACCTAACCTAACCTTATCAAACCCACAAAACCGCTAGCTCTCAGTGTAAAAGTGCGTTAATATTCATTTCGCGTCACGCGTGCGTCGAAAACGAGACAGTGGGAACTTTTTCCGCCCTCTGTTTGTATAATATAGGCATAAAATCGTATATAAATATTTGTGTATGAAATATGACTGACTTTGTCATGATTGAAATGTCATGAATTCATTGTCACAATGAAAAAAAATATAATATATTGATCTTGCTGGTACTTTGAATAAGAAATAAATATCCACTTTTATTGGTGCATTGCAATCAGTTATAATTACACACAAAAAACGTATTTCGAATTTGTGTGCGTCATATACCATGGTCATTTTGAAAACGCTTTTGAAAGACTTCGCAATGTACTCAATCGAGAACGATATTTGGTGATTGTTGCCCGAAAACATACTAGTAATTTAATATAAGTGCGAAAACCATAAAATATTATACACGTCCAAGGGCTATTAATCTACTCCGGCTCATTTGCCAATATTTTTAATAACGGTCTAAAATACTAAATGGTCATTATTATTCCGTTTTTATTGCACATTGCGCAACTAGAATATAGTTTTTCGCACGGTTGCTATTTTTTTTTTTATTTCAAATCCATACGAAAATCTCGTTGTTTTTCCCTGCTGTAATTTTCAACGAATTTTATCATAGGTTCGATCTCCATCGTAAAAAGCTGTGCATACACCTATTATTATTATTATCACTATTATCGAAGCCGTTAAATGAATCCCATTGTAATAAAGCTGACCGACTCAGAATATCCTGTGGGACGGATAAAACATTGATTGGCCCACAATGGAAATTGGAGACCCTGTATTATACTTTATAGAGTAGCACGTACGATGGTAAACAATCAAACGTGTTCGTACGCAACTGTACAAAGCGAATAAAACGACAGAGAGTCAAGGGGATGTGTGCGTGCGTGCGTGCGTATGTATGTGTGCGTGTGTGTGTGTACCTGGTGTACGATTAATTTTGCAAAAGCTACCACATAGACATTACTGTTAAATTATAATATAAATATACAAAGATATATTCACGTGGACTGTCACGGTATACACGCTGAGGCATAATCGTTGTTGAAATCACCCTCTCCGAGAAGAAACGCCCACAGAGTGATGGATGCGTGGACACTGGACATTGCGATTCGGAGCTTTCAGATCGTGCGAATGTGCCACGCGTTATTGTTGCAGTCAGCCTTTGTTGTGCGTGCCGATATTCTCACGGATCGATTTGTAATGATACGCGGCGATCAGATCGAGTTGAAATCAAACGTGAATCAAAATATATTATGTACAAATATACAAGATGTATATACTATATACGAGTGCATATAAATATATAATTTTCTTTTGCTTTTATCTTCTTAATTATTACATTATGGTAGTTTATAAGTTGAAATAAAAAAATCATAAATATATACATTGGTATAAGGAAATATCAATTAAATGTTCAAGTATGGAATTCATAATGAGGGTGATAAAGAGAAAACGTAAATGAAGACGAGGAAAAGGCTTAAAACAGTATAATATAAATATATATATATTACTAAATTGTATAGGTATATTTTTAGTAGACATTCTAGTTTTGAAAATTAGTTTATTTAAAAGAAAAGTTCATAGCAATTCTACTACAATAATAATTGATCATGTGCATAAAATTATACTATCCGTTGACGGTAAGACCGTACATAAATTATTACCATCATCAGTGCACCGATATCTACTTTGTGTGTGAAAACTAGTTTGTTAAATTCAGATCGCAGCATTTTACTTTCAGAATTAACGTTTAGAGGAATCATTATCATCGTACGCCTTCATTTTGAGTATAGAGCAGTAGTAAAACGCTAACGGTGGACCGTCTATTATTTTCCAACAAACCTCTGTAAACCGCGCTTGACACGGCGATATTGTGTATGGACTACATAGGTACCCATCACGTGAAATGCGCACGCATCTCAAGTACTATGCATATTCTATCGTTTTGTTTGCTTCGTTTTATTCCAAAAACTTTTATACTTTTGGTTTATAGTTGGCTTATAATTTCAATGCTACACCGATTAAATCAATTAATATTTTATTACGGCTGAGCGGTGGTACACGAGAATATTATATTTGTAATGATAAACTATGCGGACATATTCTAATGGCTTCGGGGGATTGTGGAGTAGGTGCATAAGTGTTACAGGAAATCAATAATAAAGTTTGGTTTTAACAATTTCATCTCCGTCGGCAAGCTCTTGGGTAAAAAAAAACCGTTGATTTCACTCTGAAAACCACTTTGAAATATTTATACACTAGTGTACTCGTTTTGAATAAGCGAAACCAAAAACAAAAACATTTTAAAAATAACTATTCATTTATTTATTTGTTCATGGCGTTTACGCATACAACTATAATTTTGAGTATAATCTTTAATGACTTTTATTCGTATACGAGTACATAGCGAGCGAGAGAAATTATACGTTAAAATACGTTAAAACCCCAAGACGGAGAGCATATATTTCTATATTATTTTTTTTCGAGACCACTGCAGACATTTTATGCGTGCTATTAAAGGACTTACAGTTTTCAGACTGCAGTGAAATTATTGTTTGGATTATTCAAAATGTTTAAAAGATGTTTGCTTTCGATTGTGTAAAAACGTTTTTGTGGTGTAGACTATAATCTCTTCAATCGCGCAACTACATGAATTTAGTAATACATATAATCCTACTGGAATTTCTTTTCTAACGGAGTAATAGCTGACTCTTTCTATAACACAATAGCGTAGATATAGTGCACATAATTCAACCTAGAAATAATTTGTTTTAATAGTTGCGCAAGAAAAATCAATATTCTTGGTGACGCTTACTGTTTTCTTGCCTTGGAAGCTTTTAGCTGCCCTTCTATTATTAAACTTTAATGACCCTCCTAAACCTATATGAACACGGTGCGCCGTGTACATATTTAAATGGGCCCGTATGAGCATTATCCATTTACCCTCAATAATGTTTGAAGTAAAACCATTTGTGAGTTTCCTCTATAAATTTATCGTTTTTTTTTTTTTTATTGATCTGTAGATCATCGGCAACAATGGCCATTAGTTATCTTACAGTTAGGATAGTGTACAGGTTTCTATTGTTCTCGGGGTTACATTTTTATATTAAGCTGTAGAGGTTGGATATTTTTAAGTATTTTAAGATTTTGTTGATTGTGTCTGCGTTTGGTCCAGGGTGTTAGGAATGTTGAGGTTATTGAGTACGTCTGTGTATAGGAGGCACTCTGTGATTATGTCTTTGACTGATTGTTCGGTTCCACAGGTGGAGCAAATAGGTTTTTCTTCCTTTGCCACGAGAAATCCGTGAGTTAGACGAGTATGTCCGATTCAAAGTCTGTTGTCATATTACTTTTTCTCTTCTGTTAGTTAGGTGGCTTATCGTTTCTTTTGTCTACGACCGTAATCACGTATGACCGTGCGGGAAACTTCCGTTTTCATTTGTCAACGAGCACAATATCCCTCGATAGATAATATGGCTCGCTCGACCGGACGACTAATGACAATAATCAATATTGTACTCGTATGTTTGGTTGCTCCGTATACGATCCACGTGAACGTATTTTTTTTTTGTTGTAACAATTGTCGATGTGATTATGCGCGTTGTATAGAAGTAAACTATAGAAATAGTAATAAATTGTATGATGATAAATAATTTTTCAACGCTACCTACCGAAAATCGTGATTTTTTTTTTTTTTTAATTTCTTTTCCGCGAAGGCATATCGCTCGGGTGCGATTAAAAGAAAAGCACACGCCTATACTGTTTTGACAAGCCGCGCAATTTATTGCATGACCCTTTTGTTACGACCGCCATTGTTTCGCACGTATACACGAAACGAATATAATAATATATGTATTATATGCCCCACTTCTCCCGAGGTTCCGTTTGTCGAATAGAAAATGAAGTTGAATGGTTTCCGAGGGATCTGCGCGCGTTCGAACCCGACCACGAGACCGCGACCACGACGACGACCACGACGACTCTCGAGAAACGCGTGCCGCATTCCAGTGATACTAACGGACGAAACCTTTTTCGTGGCGCGCCCGAAACGTCCGAGGGGACTTATCTTTTAGGATTAACTCGACGTCGTCCCGAGTACACCTATAGCATCGAATATAGTTCTACACGCGTACGAGCAAAAACGCGCAAGGCACGTGCAATCGTATTGCACGATGTTAATAATTCGTCGCGAAAAATAACTGGTCGGTGTACATTGGTAAATCACTGCAGGTCTCGTTAGGTCTCCTCGCTTAGTGTGCACGAAGTAAGCACGCGTCGACGTGTCGTGCGAAAACGCCGACGTCTGATCCGAACACTTTGGAAACGTACGATAATCGCATCGTTTCGTTTTAACGCCGGATTTCCGTTTTACCGCGAAACCCGTCAAAAATCCTACGCGTCTTGCAATGGAATCTCATCGCACCTTGATCTAGACCTCGCAGTTCACCGCGCTACTTACCAAAAATGTTGCGTTATTATTCACCCAAGTGGTAGGCAAATGTGTTCACTGTGCGATGGATTATTTCGGCGACGTCCCTACAACATCATTCTAAAACATGCAACGTTACATTTCTGATTTCATGTTACATTCGCGTAATTGTAATATGTATGAAACTCGGGAATTGTCTGTCCCGAGAAAAAAGCTTCAATCGTAATATGGATACCATGTTTTATATTACATCTTATAAATGTTGCTAAATAACATTATGTGCACATTACAAGTAATATTCAAAATTCATTACTAAATTACGTTAAATTTATGTTTCAAGTAATGTTCAATAAATGTTCACTTAACACTTAATTAGTGTTACCAAATGACGAAATAGATTATAAATACCATGGACATTGAGAAATCTATGAGTATTGTCAAGGGTGTAAGTAAGGGGAAAATTGTTAGTTCAAACCCTGCCCATTTCGAAGTTCCAATTAATACCTATTAATCCAAGAAATTACAAATTAAATCGTAACGATTGTTGTTTTGTAGATACTACGAAGAACAATAAATATTTTTCAATATAATATTTAAAAAAAGGTACTTCTGATGAATGGTTATACTACAAAATTATTTTTCCTCATCATGTAAGAACTTATAAAAATCTTGTCTTCGCTTTCCGTGTCTACGGCGAGTGTGGAACGTTATATTTTCTAAATTTTGAATCCGTTAAAGAGCGACTAACTGGGCCATCTTATTCGTATACTCTTGATTCATTGCACAAACTTCTCGAACACGTCGCGCTTACGATATTCTTATTTCTATTTCCGCAGGCCATTGGATGTTCGGTGAGATATTCTGCCATATCGTGCCGTACGCGCAGGGCACGAGCGTGTACACGTCCACGTTGACGCTGACCTCCATCGCCATCGACCGGTTCTTCGTCATCATCTATCCGTTCCAACCCCGGATGACCATATGGACCACGGCGCAAATAATCGCCACCATATGGATATTCTCGCTGGTCGCCACACTGCCGTACGGTATTTACATGGCCAACAAGGAGATGTACGGCAAGGACTTCTGCGAGGAGACGTGGCCGCAAGAGACGTTCAGAAAGGTCAGTGGTCCTAAACAAAACGATGTTCCCTTATAGTGGTGCGCGGGTGCCCGTGCACCGATATAGTATATTAGCTATTGCTGCACAGTACCCTACACCGGAATGCAGCGCGCGTACAATCATGCCAAACGGATGACAGTGCACCGCAACGTTTGCCAGGAATAATAATTCTTGTTTAAAAAACTTGTGCGCACAACACATTTCGATTTATACATAAATACACGGCGGTTATACTGTAAATGTTTTTTAAAACAATGCGATTCGGTTTATCGTTCGGTGTAGTTGTTTTTGACAAGCTTTTGGCTTGCACTTATCGGGAAGGGAGAAATACTTGGCTCGGAGCATAAACGTCATTTTTTTCCGAAAAACTAGCAATTTTTGTGGATTGTGGGTTTGCAGTATTATTTGTCTTTTACCTAAACCGTCACTATAAATGTGCTTATATTTGAACTTTTATGATATGGTGCATAGAATAAAATAAGTCTTTATAGTTTCTCAATCATTAAAAATGAATAAATAAAAAAATATTGATTTTCGTTCGTGAGGTCACAGCAATGTATCACCATTAAGTATTTTATTGACAAAAGCTTGAATGTACTATGGTTTTAAAATTTTTTTACGTGACAGTCTGATGAAATACAATTATGTTCCCGCATAATGTATCTTAATGAAATTATAGTTTGCACGTCCATAAAGATAAGTGAACGTCGATAACCGGTGAAAGGAAAACATATGAATGAATGGAAATCGAACATCGTCGTTTATAATGATGAATATTACTAACCAAAAACTTAAAATTTCTAAATAATGCATCAGTCGTTAACATACTCTTTTCGCTATTACAGTAAGCCCTTCGTAGTTGATAACTAGTTAATTTATTTCACCTTTTATAATTAAGTATATGTATTTACTACTAACTAGAATTTTGAAAAATAGCTGTTTTTTTATTTATCGCGTTATCAATTAATCTACTTGAGTTAAAGGCGATTAACATTTTAATTCGCGTAAGTAAACGATAAAATTCAAATATAAACGATTTTTTTTGAAGTTTTAAAGTTTATATATATATATATAAATATATATATATGATACGAACAATAGCTACTTTATCGCTGCGTATAAAAGCGTTACTGGCGCCTATCGTCTACCTACATAAAAATAAAGGTATAGTTATTTATAAGCCAATGGAAACTCGCGTTACCTACCCTGGCTAGGCGTAATTCAGCTGTGCTTCGATTAATTTGAAAACCCGACCTTAACGCAAACGATTTATCACGGACAGAACCGATAATATGTTTTGGAACAATATACACTCGACGTGCGAAACAAATAAATAAATGAACACAATGTACAAATAATATATTATGATGCACGCGTATATATATATGCATACACATTCCGTTGTACAAACTGGCACGGCGGCGTTGATCCGATCGGAAATCAAAGACGTGTGCAGCGTGTGGTATAGCGAAAAGAGTTGGTACACAATTACTTACTCGCCGTCACGCGCACAGGCGTGATACATTGAAGGTGCATCGGATAATAATACATTACGCACTATATGGACTACAATTGTCCAAGAATACGGAAACAAGTCGGGAACAATATGCACGAGTACAATGCGTCCGGTCTCCGTGCGCAGTATTTGTTTGGACTTGGACACTTGGACTCGTGTCGGTACACGTAATAATACTTATGCCGTCACCGCCTTAGTGTGTACAAATTCGATTGACCACTGCAGGTGGACAGGTATATCTGTTCGAAACGCGAAAGCAACGGAACACAATAAACGTGTTGGACTTGAAAAGAAGAAAAACGTTCCGATGCTCAGCTCGTGTCGAATACTCCGTATTCTGTGCAACGCGTATGCATTGTGCGTATAGAAGGAAAAAAAAAGGTCAAGACGTTCGAATTTTTTATACTAGAGATCCGGCACAAAGCATGGTGGAAATTAATTAATCGTATAGTGATTTAAAAAAAATATATTAACGATAAATTGTCACATATTACGACTTGAAATGAAACCATGTACATTCGTCGAAAGGTGTATAAGAAAAGGCCACGTGCAAGCTTCAAGCAGTTCTACGTTTTCCACAAACTAATTTATCAGTTATGGTGCTCGGAGAATGAGAAACAAATTATAATAATAATCGAAAATGACCTTCCCAAAGTACCCTGAAAATGCCTTTAGTGTTCAATTTTGACCTGAAAATATGCTCCATGCAACACATTTAGCTCATAATATATACACGTAGATTTCGACTCTGAGCATGGTGCGCGCACGTATGGTAACGTATGGTTTTGAGCGTCGGAAAACTATTGAAACACTGCTGTACACCTATGATATTATAATTAGCGCAAGAGCTTGATCAGACCACATAGTTATCGTGACCATACGCAGAATCGTTAAGCGATATGTTTTCGTGAGTAAAACGATTTCACATTTTGCAGTGATAAGAGGCCGGAACGAACACGTCTAAAATCGAACGGAAAACAAGACCGATACGCGACAGCAGCCCTCGCGCCGATTTATATCACTATGTGTTATGCAGTAACGATGCGGCCACCGCGTAAGTAATAGGGCGGGTCCACCGTACGCGGTCGCTGTTGATGTATAAAAGACGTGAGTTTCACGGACGATTTATGTATTCCACTCGAGGGTTCAAACGGTCTTCGGGAACGGGACGGAAAAAACTTTTCTCCGACGTGTTTCCTCGCGGAGAAACTGAAAAAAAGTAGAAAAAACTCGAGTAAATAAGGGAAGAAAAAAAGAATACGCTTTCGTAAGCCGTTTCTGTAAACGTTGGCAATAAAAAAGAAAAAGACGAACGAAAATGACGAGATGATAAATTCGTCTGGCAAACATAGCACATGTGTGTGTTTATATGTAACGTCATACTTTACACCCCACCGTCAATATTACTTTTATTGGCGTCCGCAAACTTGGATTCAAACAAGTTTGATGGTTATTTTTTATTTTAACCTCGGAAACCGTTTTCGCTCACTGTACGTATATACTTTTATACGTTATACTCGTATATAGGTGAATACAATGAATATTTTTTCGATAGTAGTGGGCACCAACGATAAGGTCCGACTGTTAAGTTTAACTATCGTATCCTTCCAAGGAAAGACACACACACAAAAACATGCATACCCTCTGTATAAAAACTAACTATTTTTACATTATACGAGTACGCGTACGAAAAAAACGTCGTGAAGGATATTGTATATATATATTATATATAGGTACACACCCCTCTATCGACAACCGATTGATTTACAGCTATGGCATGTGCATATATTATGTCTTTGAAGCTTTAAAGTTTTGGCGGCGGTGTTTAAGGAGGTTACGGCAGGTTTGTTGTAGTTGCGCTGAAACAACGCCGCGAGGAAAACGATTTTGGGATGAACGTTGCGCTTCGTCGTGTTTGTCAAAGAGTTATTAATATCGTGTAGTGTGTATTATGTACACATTATGATGAGTTTGTATATTATTATAATGATTACGTAACGTCGAACGAAATTATATCGCCTGTAATCGGTGTATTTAGCTTACACGTGTAACTCATACTATACCTACAGAACACGGTTCGGCACGTGTACCGCTGAATACAGGACACAGGTTATATAAACGCACGAGCGTAAATTATTACCGTTTGAATTACGTTTGAATTACCCGTGGCTCGCACGGAACTGTCCTGTCCGAGATCAACAATAATTGGTCTCGTACATAAATATATAATATTTTATGCACATTTCATGGAATCTTAGAATGTCTGTAACTAACTCCCGTGCAAAATATCAAATCATCTGTTGTTGTTGTGGAAACATCACATTTTATTTTATCCTATTATATTACGCCTTTAGATCATTACATTGCCTCGTATTTGTATTATCCGTGTTATTAAGTGTTGTATATGCCAACTAGGCCAAAATGTAATTATTATAAAAATGGTCAAATAGACAAAGATTATTAATAGGATTGGCCAGTGAAGCAAATGAGCTGAGGTAGCATATTGTAAATTAATATTTAAGACAGCCGGTCGGACGAGACCGGGGCAGAGTGTGTGTGTTTCGGTTGAAGCATGTATGTGTAGAGACTACGACGCTACGCTTTATTTTTTGTTTTAATTAAAATAGGCTTTTGGTGTGAATTATTGTTTTATTTTGAAAACCCATCAACTCTTAATAATTGAACTAATAACTATTGGTTTTGGTTACTAAAGAGAGGATAGAGCGATACCCACGAAAGTGAGGTATACGACACAAGGTAACCAACCAATCAATAAATGTATGTTTTATTTTGTTTTTCAAAAAATCATGGATATTTTTTTGTTTTTTGCCCATTTAAACCTCTTAAATCTTAAAATTTGCCCATTTCAACCTCTTGGTACCTTGACCAAGCTTATTCCAAAAAAATGTATTATTTGATATTTTTTTTCTCATTGGATTGAAAGTTCATTACTTTGTCGTTTTTTTTTTTGCAATTTTTTGCAACAGCAGAATCGTAGCGATGTACACTGTAGAGCGAAATAATTGTGCTCTTCGAAGTCCCCATAGCCGAACAAGGAAAGCGGCTGTCGTACGCTGAATGCGATTTTTCCGAAAGTTACATTAGACTTGTTTGCCCGTCCAAGTATTTATCTGTTGTAAATTCTCTTTTCGTATGGTAAACAGTGAACACATGTCATACGAGTATTGCGAATCAATACGGCTTTGTACGTCATTGATGGAGTACGGTTAATTGTTGTGTGTTTATTTGTGTGTGTGTGTGTCTTTGGACGATTCGTGCTTGATTGTGTTTATATTTACGAATATATAGTATCGTAATTTTACGACAAATATTAAAACAATAATTTAGTTGCTTGAACTCATTCCGAACAATAATTTTTTATTGCCATACGAATGTATACAAACGATGTAATACGAATTATTAAACGTGTTATTACAGATCATATTACTCTAAACTGCATGTGCACACATAAAAAGTTTATTCTAATTTTATGGGAAATCGTTACAGTAACTTTATATGCGTGTGTGTAGAAACCGTACATGCTTATACGTTTTATTTTAAAGCAATATTACGCCAGTTTTCAGTTATTGATTGGAGGATCGAGTGAATAAAATTACTTACCTGTATATATTTCTATATTTCCATCAAATAATACTTGTGTTTATGAGCGCAAGAGTGAATGACTTGAAATTATGTTTTGACGCAATGACGGTCAGCTTGTGTGAACCGAAAAATGATTATTTCAGTCGGCGTGAAAACGAACATTGCGAATTGTGCTATAAATTATAATACTGCAATATTATTGCTATCGACTGGTTCACTGATTTTATAATAATGGTAAAAGTATATTAAAAGTATTCACACTTAACGACGGGTTGAAAAAGGTTCATTTTTCAATGTGTAAAATAGAGTCCAAGAGATAAAGGGAGAGGACGGGAGTAAGAGGGATGGATGAAGAGGAAATAACCCCAACATTTCCACGAGCCGACTGTTTTTTTTTTTTTTACGGACAACATTGTCGTCGAAAAAAAACGTCAATAAAATTATAATCTCATAATGAATTGAATCGGCGTGGGGCCGTGATGACTGTTATATTACATGTTCGCAAGATTTATAGTAACTACGTTTGACCGGTGGTTGAGTACGTCTCGATCATTAAAGGTGGAAAATAAATGAAAATAAAAACACGGATTAATTATGAGTCGTGTAGGTACTATAGTTTATAACAATATGTTTTGTGTATAAATCGTGGAAAAAATAGTTACGCGTTTATAACTGACTAGCTGAATTCCTCGGTCTCGCCCGGGAGATATTTTATCAATTTTTAATTACTGTTGTGATGTAAAAAGATAAATGTTGGTAGAAAAAAGTGAACATTCGTTTTATGATCTAATGATCTTATGATATTAATTTTTATTTACTCGCTGTACAATATTAATTTACAAATACCATAATCTTTAATTATAATAATCCACATGGTAGACAAGTATCCAACATGGGTTTTTCCCAGGACGATCAACAATAACTAGCACCTTAGATTTCTCTAGTTTCATTCGAGATGCTTTTGAGAATAGAGCTCAAGTGGATACCATCTTCACAGACTTCTCTAAAGCGTTTGATTCGATTGATCATAAATATCTTATTCTCATCCTTGATAAATTAGGCATTGGCGAATCGCTTTTGTCATGGTTCAACTCTTACTTAGTTGACAGATGGCAATTCGTCAACTTGTTCGGGGTCGGTTCTAAAAGTGTTAAGGTTACTTCTGGAGTTCCTCAAGGAGGACATTTATCCCCGCTGCTATTCAACCTCTTCATCAATACTGTCACTCACAATATTTCTTCTTGCCGTATTCTACTTTTTGCCGACGATGTTAAACTTTTTGCACGGATTACCTCAACAAATGATTGTGCCGAGCTTCAATCAGCAGTAAATAGTTTTTCCAACTGGTGTACTGTTATTGGACTGAATCTTAATTCTGAGAAATGCAAAGTCATGTCCTTTTCCAGATCTCGGGTTCTCGTAGATTTCAATTATTCTTTAAATGACTCGCCGTTAGAACGTGTATTTGATATAAAAGATTTAGGATTTATTTATTCACCATCTTTATCCTTTAGAGCCCATATATTATATATCTCTTGTAAGGGTTTAAGGCTTCTTGGTTTTATCCGTCGTCACACAACTAATTTTACACCAGTTTGTTTAAAAACTCTTTATTTTGCTCTGGTACGATCAATTTTGGATTATGGCTCGATTGTCTGGAATCCATCCCTGCAGATCGAAAAGAAATTAATTGAACGGATTCAGAATCGGTTCCTCAATCATATGGGCTACTTATTGAAAATTGACTTCCCTCAACATATTTACCAACCAGTAATGGACTTTTTAAACATAAGTTCTTTGGAACATAGGCGGACTAGTACTGAACAAATATTTTTAAGTAATCTTCTTTGTGGTAAGACTGATTCGTCTCGGCTATTGGAACGTATTAATATTCGTATTCCTAAATTAAATTCTAGATCTCATGCACCATTTCACCTCCCAATTTCACGCTCAAATTTTCTTTCTAATGATCCCTTAACTAGAGCCATGCGCTCATTAAATGAAAACAATTTTGATCTTTGGCCTTAAAAGTAAAAAAAAAAAAAAACTCTTTGTTATTATTTCACTATTGTCACAGTAATATTTATAATTGTTATATGCAAAAGCCGATTGGCGTAAATAAATAAAAAATAAAAAAATAAAAAAAAAATAAAAATAAAAAATAATGAAAGTGTTTTCAAAGGTAACCAAGAAAGGAAAAAACTTTATACATCCCAGCACAGAACCCATAACAGTTTCGACTCTTAAAATGCAAGTTTTGAAAAACCCTTTCGTAGTGCACCTTTATACACACAGTAATAAGTACATTTCTTCAAAATTTCAAATTAATCAGTACCTATGGTAGTCTTGGCTATACGCTGATAAGCAGATGAGCGAGTGATATTTCAGTATTTTATATGTTAGGTTCACTAGATATTTCGGCTCAGTCTCTTTTCATATACACATAACCTATGTTAATTATACGTATTATCAAACAATGTACAAAGTCTACAAGTCTGAACGGTAATGGATAACTAGTAATTTTATCATAAAATACGCAGTCGTCGCGATGGTGTTTACTTATACTCAATACTTAATTATGATCATCGCGAGACAAATTGTTAGAGCGGCAGTAACGTGAGACGACTTAACTTCCAGCTTATACGACGTTACATTATATATTAATTTCATACATTCTCCTCTACCGCTGGAGCAATATTTGCACACTTAAACGGTTATAAAAGTTTCATTTTATGTTTATGCTCTTGGAGAGCCGAGCAAATGAGAATAAACGCTACTGTAGGATAATTTCGTATTCCGGACGAATGGTTATCTCACCACCACCACCACGCACAATTCATTAACTGAATAAGTGAGTCATTATGGATTTGGAAAATTCAAAAGAAACGCGAGCATTTGCAGGACCATATTACTTGTTTATCAGATGCAAAAAGGACCGGTCACGTTTTCGGAGAAAGAAAAAGTGTTAAAATAATATGCTTTAAATTGTTCACGTCTCGAGACGGTTACAAAGTTTTCGCAATAGTCTTGCAAACGGCCTTTTCTTTGTAGAAAACCACTAATTAATCTATTTGTGTTTTTGAATTTTCTCAAAAAAAAAACGTAGATACATAGTAAATAAAAATATAAAATAGCTCGTAATTAGTTGTACGCATGATTCACAGCGATAACAAAAATAACCAATATGTTTCCGAGTTATACTAGACGTCTATACAGTGTATAACAATATTATACCTACTGACTATTCTTGAACACGTTATTTTTTATAATTAACACTCACCGGATTTGGTTGATTTTGCATTGAATTCATACGTGGGTGCATTATATTCACAGTTTCGTAGTTATTGTTTCCGAATTTTCTCCTGTAATTCGATTTAAAGTTTTCAGGATACCGCTTTTTTATTAGTAAACACAATTTTCTGATTTTAATCTGGTTCACTAGTATACAAACACACTCACACACACACACACATGAATATATACGATAAATTTTATCATAATTCTAATTAATATTAATTTGATCAGTATCTATTATTATTGATTAGGTATAAAAAAATTAACTTAAAGTATGGTTATATAGGTAACAAAATATTTTTATAATTTATTCGGTCAATTTGATCGTTACTTCGATAAATTATTGAGATAATTGTTTCATAGGTTTAACAAAAGTTTAGGAATTCATATGTTTCTCATACCTCTGGAACACTAGTGGCAAGTAATGGGATAAAAACCGCATTGTTGTAGTGAACTAATGCACAAACTGGATTGAATTTTATGGCAGATAACGCGGGTATTCGGAAATAAGTTTTGCACACTAATTTATCTGACTAGGATTGATATTATTTCGATAAAATAATTGGAATGGTAAATAACGTGATGTAAAAGGGTTGAAGTAAATATATATAATATGCTTACATCTTCATGACGAGTCATTGAACTACAGAAAATTCAATTTATTTAAGTAAGTTCATTGGTCGAGCTCGTTGGCTTTGCTCGCTATACGTTATACGTAGTTACTATACGTCACGGAACCCGTCTTATGGAATTCGATGCAATATACCAAACATATCAGGGAAAAAAGCTATCCACATGTAATATTCAACTTATTTTTTCAGTCATTTAATAGGTTTCCATATCACTTTTAATTTATAACGCATCACGTTGACGACGAGGTAAATCAAAACAATCAAATTAAAACCTCGGTACTGGAAGCCAACGCGATTCCTAAACATAAACGAAAATCAGATATATCATTATGTACAATATATGTATATATATTGGATAAAAGAGTTTTAGCGAAAACCTTGGTACCAATTATTTTATCTGGAAATTACGACAAACGTATAAATAGTTTACGAATCATAAATAATGAGTCATTATATTTTCCTCTTTTGTTAAAACAAGAAATTTAATAACAATATACCTAGTTGATATTATTATACCACGGTGGTAAATTACTTTCTTATAATTTATACTGCTATGAAAATTTACTCAAAAATAACATTACAAATATTTTTTTTTATTATTTTATTTTAGACTGCTGGTTCAATGTAAATGTTATGATTAAAAGCTAATTTCAAATATTTACACATAGCAAATTGCAGTATACTCGTATACCTATTTGCAGGATTGGTTTATAAAAATGATTGAAATTAATAAATTCAAATTATACATATTTGATAATATACATGTTATACATACTACTTTAGAAATATTTTGTATTTTCGTAACTTCTTGTATTATACTAACTTATTAGTTTCCCGAAATGAATATAAATATTGATGAAATAATTTTTCAAATAAACTTTTTTTTTCGGCGAACCACTTTTGCCGTGAAGTTTCATTTTCATCTTTTACAGGAATAACCGTTACACAAATGTGATACTTATGTTTTTGGTATAGATGCTACATAAATACTACTAAGCTCAGAGTCTTTGGCTGGCCATACAAATTTATAGTACATCACAATATGATATAAAGTAGTTGACACACAGCTTAACTACCAAAAAGTACTTAGTAAATACATTTTAAGGTAAAAATATCGTATTAAAGCACCTTGTTTTATTTCGACCTTAATTTGACAAAATAAAACATTAATTTTATACTCTACGAGGAATGAAAGTATACATTTTCAAAAATATTTATCTTCCATAATATTTTATTATTATGACGCGTTTAGGCTACATTCCAATTTATTCGGTGGCTCCAAGCCGGGCTCCATGCGTATAGCCATAAATATTATGGCTGTGATACGTACATATAAATATACATTATGTCCTCCGTGGTTACAGCATATCTTAATAATATAACTTCGAAAACTACGGCATACACACACACACACACACACAAACATACACACGGCTAATACATTTATTATATACGACTCGGTTTCATCGAGTTAAGCGCCGGGGAAATTTTCTTCCTTTTTCTAATTCCCCCGCGTGCCATAATGATTTTACCCCGTTTCGAACTTTAATCCACGCTAGCACATTAACGCGCATTCAGAAATCGCTATATTTTCGATTTTCATGGTACCCAGATGACGTATATTTTCCTACCTTCAACTATTTAATATTTTCAACTTTCTCCAACGTCGGTCATTAGTGCTCCATCCCTGTCGGTTCCTGCCATCGCTCCCGGAAGTCCTGCTCATCCCTTCCCCCGAAAAAATTAAAAAAACATGGGTAAGGCTGGAGAAACTGAAATCGGCAGGAATAGAGCACTAAATATCGGCATTGGAAAAAGTTCAAAAAATTTTAAATGGGTGGTGATGAGAAGATTAACGTGCTCAGATGACGACGGAGAATATATTATATGGGTGCTCAAGAAAATATTTTTGTGTCTACGATAAAATAATATATGTGTCGTCTCGATGAATCGCTGTCGGTCGTTGGCAAAAAGGATAGCGGTCTAATGACGATTAAAGTATATTTTTTTTTATGATTTTCACTCCATCGAACTGCAATAATATTATATGGGTCGTTCGCTCGATACTCACAGCAGTACGACCGCGGGAGATGCCTCAAAGCGATAATAACAATGTCAAACGTGATTATCGTCGACTACGCTGTTCGGAAACCAAGCCGGCGGTGGTGCCAAAGACATCAGAACTATAGGCGGAACTTGAGAAACATAATCAGAGGATCTTGAGCTTAAATCAGTCTAATTATAATAAAAGGTGACATCAATTACATCGATCGTTTGTGCTAGGGCAATAAACTATGTTGGTACTAGGTACTAAAATATGTATTGTTATTACAACGTATACAAAATATGTTAATGGTAAATAATTAATTATTACCATGCAAGATTTATCCTTGTAATTGTTTTGCTTTTTCAATCGTAAATGTCTACCGTAGTTTTAATAGTTGATGGGATACTATTAGAGGTGAGGATCGGATATCGGGTATTGGGTTTTTTTTTAAACCCTATTATATAACCTGATTTCCTCGGAGAAAAAACCCTCTAGTTCCTTTGATATATGAAAAAATCTTTGCTTATTTCGTGTTAGATATCTCGTTATAAGATATTAACGTTTATCATTCATTCGTTTGGCCGTAATTAACAATTAAATCAAATCGAATTGTACATTAGCAACTATTATTGATGATTCCTCGTCTCCTTGATAACACAGCAGGTTACGTTAAATATCGGCTAATGGTTCTCAATTTCAAATTTCGGATCAGCTTTCAAAAATATCGGTGTATCGGACAGCGAAAAAATGTTTATCGGCTAACCTACCCGTACGTGCACCGTTTCTGCAGGTCACGATGATCATAGAAATGTGTTCGTTGCAATCCTTACGCTGCAGCTGGCAAACGCTGGAATATTATTCACAAACCAAATCGAAGTCTTTGGGAGACGCATACCCCCATGATCACACCCCACCCCTTAAATTACTTCACCGGTGCCATTGCTCGACTGATGGACTTGACCATCGGGAAGAGTGGTCCGTGCACGCGTGACCGAGCCATGCGCGATTTAATCGAACTCCGCCGTCACATCGTTTCGCGTCCCGGCCAACCGTGAAACAGGAACCGACGGGGACGCGTCCGGATTTTTATTTTTATTTCGCCACAACGAACTTAACGGCTCGTCTGACGGCTGGGGCGAGTTAACGATCCGTCGGCAACAGCCCCGGGGACCCGGGGAGAGTTTTTTTTTTTATTAGGACCCGGTGAATATCATTACGCGTTCAGCGCCCGGAGGCGACGTGTGATCATAATAATAATAATATATCATGTATTATTTTTATTATTATTATTATTATTATTTTTATTATTATCATTATTATTATTGTACAGAATTTCTATAATAAACACTATTTATTTTATGCTCGTTGTACACCGTAAAATGTATTATAATAATATAATACCAGCACGGCGCATTTCCAAGTACGACGTAATGTATGTTTATTATACGGCGCGCTATATACCGTCACGAGACGCTATTTCGTTTTGATTTTATGCCCCAACTAGACTAGGATTAGCCGTCGTCGTACCTGCAGGACAGAGCGAGCGGAGCACTCATCCTGGGCTCACGGCTCCCTTATTGCAGTACAGTTTGACGGCGAAACAAAATTCATCATGTGTCCACGACAAGCCGTTAACATTACAGTTTGGAATATTGTCACAGTGCATTTTTTTATTCTATTTCTTAATTACCCAAAATACTAGGTTCGCAGCTAATTTCGTTCGGTCGGTATTCCTCGCTTAATCATTACTTTATCATTTGCTTAAGCATTGGCTCGATGGACGAACACGTTTCGATTTTTTTCTCGTTTACCGCATGTTGAGCGTGTACACGTGGATCGTTAAAGGCGAAAAATATAATTTTAATAATTATACTAATTTAATAAAATATATAAAATATTTATAAAATAAACAACACTCGTTCATTGTTTATTCTTTGTTGGATCAATTTTGTGCTCGTCTACGGTACGATTTGAAAAATTATTAACATTCGTTCGCGAAACAATATTAACAATGATCAATTAGACGCAGTGAACACGTCTTATAGCCATAAAGTCATATTTTTGTAATGAGTTATTTGCGACGTGTAAACAAGTTTTGGAACAAATTTCCACGCTAATAAGCGTGTTAAAAATGAAAGACAAAACTAACTTTCCGATTCGAAGCAAAATAAAAATATCAATTATTCTCTTATAAACTTCATAGGCCTTTAGAAAGAGTTTTAAATACGAATTTCGGTTCTGTGTGCGACAAAAAATTATGACACCAGGATTGATCTTTTTAATGCTGAAAAAGGTTAAAAACTATAAGCTAGGTATATCCACTTAACAGTAAAACTCATATTGTTGTATCCAGAAGAATAATATTATGAACGCACTTCACTGAGCCTTTATTATTATTTTTCGTGTATCTATAATAAAAACGATTTATTTTGATATTGTTCTTTTAAAAAAAAGCCATCAATATATGGGTATAAAGGTATACACTAGAATAAGATGTATAATGTATATAATATGTATATATTGTATGATAAATATAAGTTCACGATGAAATAAAATTGAATTTTCACTTAGTTTTCAGTAGTTTAGTGTTCATATTATAAATGAAGGTATTCGAAGAATTTCATAACAGATATATGATGCTTCCGTGACGTATAACCAGTAATGACATGATAGAAAAAATATGGTCTTCGAATTTAAAACTTAATTTTATACGAAATGTTGGGATTATTTTTCTAATTCGAAAATTAATGGAAATTTCTTATAGATCCCATTTCAAGGAAACATCAGTCAACATCTAAAAACATCGATAATCAGTCAAATCTTAGACGGTTGTCTAGGTGAATAACTAAAATACACGCATATTATTATATTATGTACCATTATATAATAATAAATATTTATGAACTATCGTTTTTATTTTACAAGCGGAATGTGGTTTTTTGTTCGACATTTCTTTTGTAAGAAATGACCAAAAAGCTCATGTGTATATATATTATGCATTCATTTGAAGATGGTTGAGTTTACGTCCTCGACAGCGTACAACGATCCATAAAATATAAAATTATAAATAATAATATACGAGTACGTCTCAATTGAGTATGTAACTACCATTTCTGCCTTATAATAAAACATTTATTCAAATCTAATATTTATAGTAAGCACGTGGTTAACATATTGTTGCTCGGTAACTCTTTGTTTATTTACTTCCCAATCATTGAACGCAACAAATGTAAGCGATCGTACAGGGAGGGCTTGATGGTTTTTTCGGCACACATGATTCGATCTTGTTCGATAAAAAATGAATCGTGTGTCGTGTGCGTGGACAGGGCACTCACAAAATAATACCATCATGAAAATCGCAACGTGAAAACATAAATGCTTAAATACATGTATAGTGGACGTGTACATAATTCATGTGCAGTGTTACAGTGGGGACAAGCGTCCATTTTAGGCACTCCACTTTGGTTCGTTTGATATTAAAAATTCTTGAAATCAAAAATAAATAAATGATAAGTCCAACTGCGTCTCCATTTGTGGTATTATATGTGCACACGCAACTACAGGATGTCTCCAATTCGCGCGCCTAATAATATAATATAATATTGTTATAATACATCATATTATTGCGCCGAGGGTGCCACACGTGTTACGACCTCGTGAACGTTTAATAAGTGCTTCTGACAGCGACTACAATTATCGTGTGTTTCAATGAATCCTTCCGCCGTCGTAGACTCGTTTAAACTTATTGACAACGTGCGAATGCACTCTACGTAACTCCCTCGATAACAAGACGGACGAGATGTATACCATCTGCTATGTTATTTAATATTTGCACGTCCTGTACAAGCCTATATAAGCGAGAGACGAGTAGCGCTGTATTTTTTTGTGCGTAAACTATTTGGCTCTCCATATTCGTCCCCTTCCCCTGTCTCTCGCACCCGTTTGTTCTTTAAATTTCTACGACGAGGTGTCAAATACACTACCAATAAAACATGCGCGAGTCGAGAGAAACAATTTCCATACGCCGTCCTTGCTCGCACAATATTATTTCACCCTAAACGCGGGTAGTATATTATAACATATTTTCGTTTTGTTTCTCCTGAGGATACGACTGTGCGGGCCCCGGAGTCTTATCAACGGTACGCAATACACAATCTTGTATATAATTGATGTGTACATAAAATTATTTGCGTCGACGATGAAGAAAACGAAAACTGTATGTACGTTATTATAATTATATGAACAGAAACCGAACATTCAATTTCATAATTTGTAAAGCTTGGCTTGAATCCAAAATGCTTAATAGTAAAATATAATTATTATATGATTAATAATTTAGTTTTAAATTTGGTATTTAGCCAGCGTGTCGAATACATTTCTGAAACTTGATTGGCTATTTTAGTTTCTACTGTATCATAGTTATGCGTGATTCAAATATACATATTCTGTTTGTGTGTGTGTGCGCGCGCGTAAATGTGTATGTAGATAAATAGAGAACTAGAAGTATAAATGTACAATAAAAGTGGGTAATAGTTGTTGGTGAGGAGTTTTTAAACGTGCTGACAAAGATTTACATCGAAACATAACTGTTATATATTCATTCGAAAACCTATAAAACAAACGGTTTTAAGTGGGCTCTCTATCACGTCCGCAAAATGCAAGGAAAACCGAGCGTTGCGATGAGGTTTCAAACGAAGCTGCATAAACTCGGTTGTTAATTGTGGGGGAAAGAAAACTAAGTATCGCGGCCGCAATCGTGCAGGCGACATACATCTTCCTTCGAAAATGTTACCGTTATTAAGATAACTATGATGTTACTCGTCACAAAGATTAAAACTTAAATATCGGTTATTATAAAATATACCGGCCTAGGACAAAATTGGACGCGGCCATTTGGACGTCAAAAAATATAAACGAGAATGAAATCAGTCATTTTTTAAAATCTAATATTTCAATAGAAAACTAAAGGTTGAAATGGGTGTTAACCACGAGTTCGTGTTCATTTATTTCATGATTTTAACGAGTAAAAAGAGGGAGTGATTTATATTATAATCATTTAAAAGCCTCCTAAAAAATTTAAAAAAAAGCTGATGTAGATAAAGAAATTTCACAAATTGTCCAATACTATAAGGAACAATAAATCATATATATTTTTTGAAAGGAATAGCTCAAAAAATTTCAATAGTATAATCAACCTAAAATTATAATTATTCACATTTATATCGCTACGATACCAATTTTGTATTTATTTTCATTAAAATATTAATTTATCAATATTATTGATTTCCGTTCATATTTTTATTTTTTTGGCGTTCAATCGTCCCATTTCTTATTGTTACCTACCGACTACACACGTCTGCTTCACTTTTCATTAAGAGTACACAAAAGGATGGGAATTCGTTGTGCGCAGTAACTAATACCGTACGTGCCGCTCGTACGTATTTACGCAGTACTGTAGAGCAATAGTAGCTGTTGCTGAAAGCTGTTAAAAATTAAAAACCAAAAAAATATTCACGCGAAATCATTTACACGTACATATTCCAGACGAATAAATAATTAAACACACGCAACACACCGAATCCATACCGAATTCGATTAGTGACTACATTATGTTATGATTGCACATTGACGAGTTCCTTTTCGCCCCGAACATTTCTGACACCATCGAATTTTAGTGCGCGCGGGTGTGACGGCCTGATTTGAATAAACCACGACACGCTGTATTTTATATAGTTACATATCACAGTCCCAACGTACCATTACCTGCACGCGGGGGCTCGAGATTACGCGCATCCAAACGGGAGAGCATAAAATTGAATAGCGCGCGAGTCACGCACTCACGCGATAGTAAAATGATGATATGCTACGCCGACGATCGTTTATAGTATCGTTACCGAGCTACGTTCGGGTTGACACGGTTGTCGCGTGGTATAACTAAAATCAACGTTCAACCGCATATTTCCACGCGTAATGCAAGAAGAAAAAAAGGAACTGGACTAGAGAAAAAATCAAACAAAATCAAACACCGGCTAAACTGTTCTTTTAAGCCCCTTGGATCTCACATTACCGTAATGTATCGGGATGAGCTTGACTCGGGTGGGTGTGTGACGCGCGTGATAATATAACGCAGCTTCGCGTTGCACCTATGAAGCAAATCATTTATTGTGTTTTTTAAACAATTTTTGCGCTCCAAACGCGTTGAACATGTTTTGAAATTAAATTTTTTAAAAATGTTTCCTCTGCTCTGAGTTACGCGCGATACAGGGTGTCAAACCAGCACGTGAGGTGTCTTACCGCGCGCTAACCCACTAACACGCGGCGAATCGGCTTACGGTTGTGTTACGGCTCGGTAAAATCGGCCTGTAAGATGACGAACATGAACTTGTTTGCTCTCGAAATGTATCGTTATAGTATAGATTACGCATGCGCAGTGAATTATTATTACAGGGTGTTATTAAGCCTACAATCTTATCCGTTCCGTGCGATGTGACAAAGGATTTCAGAACAACACTATATACATATACCTACACGGCATAACAGGGTATATTTGTAAGCTAAGAGCACAGCCGAAATGTAAAACCATTGATATATGTCTGCTCGATCGTTTGAACTGAAAATACTTTATCCTAGCCGAAAAATATATGTGATTTAGTGGTGGCGTTGGATTTTCGTTTTCGTTTGGGAAGACCGAACGCGCTCGTAAACCAACGCATACATTATTTTACAGAAATTATATCATCCCAACAAATACCTGTGCATGTGTGTGTCTGTATGATATTTTTTCTAATTGAGTTTTTGTTCTCTAAACGCCAAAAATTTAAATAATTACCTTCTGCGTTAATCCGCGTATAGTTATTTTATTATTATATTTTATCCCGGTAATCTAATCGCCGCTGTTTTATTATTAATCATTGTGTGTGGCGCTGATCGCCACTATTTCACGGTAAAATTATTTTATACATTATTCAACGAGTACGCGAATCGTCACGAAATAATATTTTGTGTGCTTGTGTGAAATTATTTATTTAGACCGATGTAATAAGCAGCTGGCCGGCCTGTCTACGCTGCTTCAATTATTTTATATCATTTTATTTATTGTGATACTGTTGTTGGGTCAGAAGGGCGGCCGATCATTACCTAATATCGTTATGCGATATTTATACGATAAAATTTACCGTTTTTGTATTTTTGTTTATTCCTATTTTCACGCTAACACGCATTCTACCACGGTACCACCACATATATCAATGGTGTATTTTCGCGGCGAGCCCAACCACTGCTAGTTGAGTTGTTATACGTAATGGTCATTCGGTGTTATGCTGCAAACTTAGGGCCCTACGTACAGTCGGTGTCCGGAAAGCGCATATTCTTTTTTTATGCACCCGGCCCAAACAATAATTATAATATAAAATCATTGGTCAAAAACAGAATGATCGTTTAAATACTTCTTCGCGTTCTATATATTGATTTTGGCTCAAACGTTTCGTCACTAAATAAATATTACAATTTAGATTGAATACAGAACAATAAAATCTTAATTGGATTTAATTATGATGGATGCAATTTTACAGTTAGTAATATTGTATTTATTTTTATTCCAGAGTTTTGGAACTAAAATCATCCCCTAACGAGCTCTACCGACCTTTTGGGCTATTATCATTATTACTTTTGTGCGCTCGAGTTGGGATATTATTTCGCAAAGAAATCCAAATATTATTATAGTTATTATTACAATCACTATTGTACCTACGAGTGATATTGCCATTAAAGACACAATGATAAATAATTTTATAAATACCGTGTAACGGCCGTGCGTCTTCACGCCGAGTGCAGCAGCTACATTATCGTTTTGCTGCCGAGAAAACTTTACTGATAACGGTTAGTAACTAGTACAATAATTTACTCGAATATACGAAATCAAGCGACGGGAAGCGCATTAAAATCCGATATACGTATTACGTCCTGATAATATATATCGTCGCACATAATTAAAATCATTTTATTAATGTGCAGCAATGGCGCGGAGGTAAAATGAATTGTGTATACCAGAGGTATTCAAACTTTTTCATCCCAAGGCTCCTTTGAGTCTTCACAAAATGTTGACGGCTCCCAAATTATAAATGACAAAAAAATCAATGTATATATGAATGTAATTTATATTTTATAATTTATATTTTATACTAATTATTTATTTATCATATTAAATATGTGAAAAAATTATAAATTATAGGTAGAAAATGTTCAGTATAAATTTCTAAGATTGATCTGTAATAAATTTAATTTAGCTATTGACCGTGACACTTATCACCTACAGTCTATCTATCTGGGGTTACCTTTATGCGAAATTAGAAGAAAAGTTGCAGACTTGATGTTCTTGTTCGATTTACTGAATGGTAACATTGATTCTTCCGAGCTCCTTTCCCTTGTTGGTTTTAACTTTAGTAATCATAGTACGACGTCACATAATTTATTTATAGTCCCATCTTATACCACTAACTACAGTTCCGCATCATTCTTTCCCAGAGTACTTGCTTTGGCTAAAAGCATTAATAATCAGATCGACTTCTTTTTTATGTCGCGTAATGTTTTTAAACATAATGTTTATGTAGCATTAAGCTCGGATGTTAATTATCTTTAAACTCATCAATTCTCAGTGTCATAAATGTTTTAATTATTATTAATTTGTTGTAATTTTATTGTAATATCAGTATCAAAACTGTATTCTTAATTGTCTTTTTTATTTGTAAATATTAATTATTAATTATTACTGTGCTATTGTTAATCATTCTACAGGGTATATACCCGTTTATATATATATAAATAAATAAGTAGTTATTGTAGAAAAAATTGTTATTCAATATTTTATGTTTAGTCATAGTAATAAAATATAAATCAATAAAACAATAGAGCAATATTAATTAAAGGTGTATTTAGCGAATGATTGTTGAAGACGATTCAACGTTTCCCAACCGATGTGCCTCAATGATAATAATAATAATAATAAACGTTTTTTCGTAAGAATATTTATTGTTCTCGAATTACACGACACGGCTCCCTTCGACACAACTCCCGCGACGCCCCGGGGAGCCGCGACGCGCAGTTTGAACACCTCCGGCGCGCGTACGTTTTCGCGGTACCCATTGCGCACTGCGCGGTTCGGTGTTATTTAAGTTATTCACTAAATGAAAAACGGCGTTTCGTGCTTTGCCGTCGCGAAACTTTTCATTCGACTACTCGCTGCACCGTCGAATTCGTACCGGCGCGTGGGCACCGTTTGTTCGATATTCCCCGAGTGCTTCTTGGAATTGTCAAGCATTCAATAACAACAATAATAACGCGGATCGCTGCTTTGTGCAGGTGTCACGTAATAATATGTCACATACTACGGGCCGGGCTCGTACACGTCACAATGCGCTACACACGGGCACGCTTAGGTATACGTATTATACGTGTACGCGTGTGCGCGCGAGAAACGACGATTTCGTTATTAAACGTGTCTTGCCGCGAATCGCGGTGCGCGCACATAATTCATGAGCACATAACTCGTGCACGGCGTACGCTTACGTGTGATTACCGTTCGATAACCATATACCGCGGACGTTTCACGGGTAAATAATCATTATGCGTATTATAATACGGGGACGGCGGCGGCGGGCGCACCGGTGAACTTTTCCAAACACTAATACCGGGTTACGGGTTAGTCATTGGGAATATTTGCTACGTATTGTATCGTAAAATAACCCGCAGTGCCAAAATAATAATAAGAAGAAAAAAAAACACAAAAAATGTTGTCATTCCTTCCGTTGCTAAGTATACATAATATATTGTATTGGGAACGTGTCGATATCATTTGCGTAACTCACTAGAAATTATTAGCTCGTCGCTTGCACACAACGTCGTTCGTTCGTGAAAAATAGTTTTTACATTATTTTACAGTGTTTCAGTATCGACCATTTAATGTACGAACCCGTTCGTTCACAACATTTAATAATAATATTACTATGCTTAAATCCGGGTGAAATAATTCTATAAATTCCCTACTCGGAACAAACACTCTAATAATTATTAAGTTTTACATTTTTGTATAAATATTTACTGTGGTATTTTCAACGTATTTCGATGATTCGTGCGAAAAGAGTAATTGAAACAGGCTGCGTTACACATCATCTTCCTTTCTCAATACCGATCCAGTATACTTACCGTACTTTACACCTTTCGACTGTGCAGCGCGACGTAGTGACGAATCTCTTCTAACTGTCCACCATTATAGTATTTGTATTTTTCATATTATGTGAACTCTATAGCTTTCCGGTTGGTCGAATTAACAAAATGTATTAAATTTCAAACCGTTAGTGTAATAGTTCAAAATATTCATTATATTTCAAGAATAGTAATAGTACAATACATTTTATAGTCTGCAAACATAAAGAGTTCAAAATTAAATATCTTATAACAAAAAGATGAAAAAAGTTATTCAAATAATGCAAAACATTTCAAACACTGCGTTTAGAGTACAATTAGTAAATAATTCAGCTTGTAAAAAAGTACACAACATAGAAAAAGTTTGTGAATTGTTTTTTTTCCTACAGCTGTCGTTGCTACATATAATAGTAACAATAATAACTGTAACATAAATAAAGAACAGTCGGCGTCACATAAATGTGTTGACAAAAGTAAAATGGTGAACTCTACAAGGATAGAACCTGCAACGAATCTGAAGACGACGAAGTTATGTATACCAAAAAGAAAATGTATTTAAGTACATCATATTTTCCGCGTATGAAGTAAAATCATTTAAACATCTTAACAATTACACATGTAAATATAGGCCTATTTTTTTATTTTCTTTCTTATTTATTATGCCTCAAAGATTAATGACCATTGGCTTATAACACAACATTTACATATTACATTATATACTCTTAATACTTACAGTATTTTAATAAATTTGAATACATTTATGAAGATAATAAAATAATGTGCGCTGCCTGGGTTGAGGGTAGTCCTGCTTCTTGTATCTCCCTCTGCTATGATTAGGTTTTGATTAAGATATGTTTGACCGTGAGAGATGTACCATCGCTTCTTCATCAGGGGCTGATGGGTGAGTGTCGTGTGTCCGATTCAAAGTGAGTTGATGGATGTTTCGGTTTTTCTGTTGATATCAAGTGGAGATGGCCGTTGATGTGTATATAGTTTTATTTCGTCTAGTTTTGATGTTCCCTGTATCTATAATTACTGCTGCCATAATCCGTTGGGAATTTTTTTTATTTAGGCTTTTGCGTCATGAAGTGTGAAATTTGGAAAAAAATACGGAGTTCAATGACGTTGTTGCTTCTCTGGCTCTTTATCGATATACTATACTGCAGTTTCTACAGTTACACTATATTATATTATTATGTCTATAATATTATACTGTGGAGTAAGAAACTGATATAAAAGTGAACACATAGTACATGCTCAGCATAACACAACTGCAATACTAATGTTATTTACTCGATTCAAATGCATCGGTCAACAGTTATCTACTGGATCTACTGTATTGTGTAATGTGATTAATTATATTTTATCGAACAAAAAACGATGCAATTATTTACCGAAAACTTTATGATTATAAATAATATGCTGCAGCCTCATATTTTGATAATTGAATTAATTCATGTATTAGTTTCTCGATCATGTCGGTTCCGCTTTTTGTTTAGTTGTTTTTCCCCACTGAACATGTTGAGGTTGTTTATAAACTATTTCGATTCGATTAGAAACGAATAGTTATTTATTTACTGGACGAGCATACAAAAAAATGAACATATTTGAAAAAAAAAAAAACTTATCATAAATAATGTACCCTCGTATATTGATGGATACATGGTACGAGCTTGGGTTATACTATAAGATAACGTTGTTTTCTATGACAAATGCGTTTATAATGATGGTGAAAATGTAATTAGTGCCGAGCCACATGCAGCTACCACAATAAAATTTACAATTGCAGTTGTAGTAATTTTGCAACGGAACATTCCGAAAGCAACGAATATATCACGTTCATATACTCGGTATTCTTTTACTATTTTTTCTAGCCGGAAAAAACTAAATCTTGTTTTTCTTCCTAGGCTCTTCGTCATCTATTTTAAAAATCGATAGAATTGAGTTAATGTAATTTTTTTGTTCGAGTAGAACATAGTGAAATATATAAATGCTCAAAACATGAACATCTAACACAATAGCGGCGTTGAGTAGATAAATAGTTCTTTGGTCTACAAATTATATGTAAAAAACGATAAAGGTGTATAAAAGTATAAATAAATTCACTACATTACGTTGGAATGTTAAATGTTTGCATTTGTATTAGTTCGTCAGCCACGTTTTAAACATTCGTTGCCACAATATTAATCTCATGCTGTAAAATAATTGTATAAGAAAATAATTGTACTAATAAAACGGTACGTTTAGTTTTTTGCGTTAAAGGGGTCAATCAATATTATTGAACTTATTGAGAAAAACGATTCACCCAACCTGTTTTTGATCGAGAAAAAATTAATTGAATAAACCACTCCTTTTTTGTTTGTTACATTGAAGTGTCATTATTTTGTTGTAATCCATTTAGCAAAATAACAATATTTATGGGATGTATATTGTCATTTTTTAATAATATTTAGAGGTATCAATTTATTATTTCGTTTTAAAAACATAAGTTTTGGATTATAAAAACATGAATAAAATATAATATGGATATAATTGTTTTGGATTCGAAGAAAATCGATGAGGAATGTATATTTAATATTTCAGATCTGTACATTTGTTATCGATGTTTAATAAGAAATTGAAAAATACCTGCTTTATTAGGAGTAGATTGATTTTTGTTTCCTCTTTGTCAGAATAGTACCACTTTGTAAGTAATATAAGAACGTCTGTTTTGATTTTGTAATTTTCGCATTTTCTGTATGTTAGAAGAGGTAAAACTTATAAGTCAGTATTGTTCACTTTTTGTGTATTACACTTGGAAAATGAAGTATCACATTTTACTTTATTATTTGCTAAAAACTAAAAGCATATATAATTTATTGACACAAAATAAAGTTTATTATATTATATAATATATAGGTATTGAGTATAGGTAGTGATTATGAAATATTATTCATGCAAAAAAAGGAATTCAAATAAATCATTCTCGTCCAGGAGATATTTTACAATTATAGATTGGACCAATTCCTATTTCAGTGTAAGAAAAAAAAAATAGTTGAAATAAGCTCACATTTGTAGTTTATTTAAATGATATTCATTTGTAGTTAGCTATGCCATATTAATTTACATGAGCCTATCAACAAAAGTGAATAAATGTAACGTACAGCCCAAATCCCGAAACAGCATCTGCCCTCAAAATTAGATTTACGAAAATCCTTTCGTAGTGCACATGTTCATATAGTTATTAATAAGTACACCCCCGAAATTTTAAATGAATCGGGATTGTAGTTTTGGCATTTCGCTGTATCACCGGGTTTTGCATGGTTGAGTCTTAGCTTGGACCAATTTATTTTAAAATCCCTTCTTATTGTGCACTACTTCAAATTTTAATTGCAATACGTTTTGTCGCATTTGAGATACAGCGATCAGTGAACAGTGATATAAGTATGTATGAATAATTTAGTGTAAATTAACAGAACTGTAGTTTTTCTGTTTTGACATTAACTGCGTTTTTTGTTGTTTTGCTTGAATGCATTTTATATAATTGAGTTGTGTCCTTAAACGCATTAAGAAACTTTGTTCAAGACAATATTGAGTATACGTCTAAGATATTTGTATGTTTGTAATTAATATTGCGTAACGATATTATTTAATTAACTGATAAGAACTGTGGTTTCAACAAATACTGCAGATAACAACTATTTTTCCTATTGGTCCCGCAAGTTTGCTCTCGAGACGCTCGTCGTGGTGGTACCTAAAAATGTATATTTGTTTATACGATAATAATTTGTTGAGTGTTGATGATTTGTTTGTGCCGTGAATTTTTCACGGCAACCAAGAACTTCTATCTGAATAAACTTTGGCGTGGATAGTTAGAATATATATAGAAAAACGTGTACTTTCACGTTTTGTCACGTATTCTTTGCTCAGGTTGTCTTATTAAATCATTTATGACGTTTATGTGTTTTAATATGTTACGCAATAACATAAAAAAACTCCATGATAACATGAAGGCAGCATTTGTGCAGTTTGGATGCATCTGAGCACTGAAACATTGCATAATTATTTGCATTCGTAGTGTTGACTTGATGATTAAATCGTTTTTCATGCATCACTTTGTACATGATTTACATTTCGGAACGTTAAAAAAAATTGATTTTGTGGTTAGGTGATTGGTGCAAGTACATTAGAGTTTGTCGAGTAAAAAAATAAAATTAAAGTTGTCTGGAAAAATTGTTGTACCTCTAATAGACATGTGTGTAAAATATGTAGTCCTAGCACAGAGTATCGTATTTTTTGAGCTCTGGAAATGACAAGTAGTTTTTTCCGTAATATACGTACTCGATGTTTTTTTTTTACATTTTATACTTATACACTGCATCCTTTCTAGCATGGAAAATATCATGTAAATGCGTTAAAAGATATTTTCACTTATAGTCATTGATATTATATATTTTTACAATCACAAGATGTTATTCTGCTATTGAGTAATGATTTTTGAAAAATAATTCCCAACACAACTTGCGCAGGGTTGTAAACACTTTTCGGTAAACCATGTGGATTTTATTACGTAAAATTTAAAACGAAAATTGATCAAAATTTTCTGCTTTTGGGAAATAAATTCAAAATGTATACTCACGTCGAGAACACATGAAAAACCTTGTACATGTTTACTTCACCGGTACAAATTACTAGTTTCGGAGAGTTAAATATTTTAAATTTTACATAATAGAATAATGCCCGTGTATTTCCCCATAATATACTTATGTTCAAAACGGTATTTGTTTATTGGTGTGTGGAAATGGCAAAGCCGTTTTCGGATTTTATGATTATGCGTTACGGACTTTGAACAGTATAAATCGATAAATTTCTTAGTATTTATTTGTGCACATATAAGCTATATAACATAATATATATTATTTATCGTTATCATATAAACGTTCTCTGCAGTTTACGTTAACTACCGAACCATAAGACGTGTTATACGTAGATATCTATGGGTATGTTGGTTTGATTTGATTTTTCTTAAACCATCTAAATCGTTGTGTTCCCGGACCAATATTATATTTTATTGCGCTTATAGTATAACGTTATGCGACGGGAAAACATTGATGTCTACGTACCTCAGCGTCTACGAGTTGGCAGTGGCACGATCAAAGCTAATAAAAACAAAACCCAAACCACTAAGTCCCGGTAAAACATTTATATACTTAATTCCAATACGTCCCGGTCAAACCGAAGGGATTTCAAGAAAATAATCATCGTGCAAACTAATAAAAAAGCAACAAATACCTAACTAGTTAAATGGAACTAAAATGTTATTGCTGTACGCGTACGCCCGTACACATTCACGGAGCAGTAGTTCTACTGAGGTTTATCATTTTATTATTCGTGATTTGGTTTTCCCTTTTTATTTTGTGTTTTTATGCACGTAATCAGAATTTGAATTGATAATTAAGAGTGGGGGAGGGGGGGATCAAAAACAAGCGATACCTTTTTTAACTGCAGTATCGCCGTCGTTGTGCTACATTTATTTTTTTTATCGGGTATTATTTACTTTTTTACGATTAAAGTTATAAACCGTTGTTCGATTCGCCGGGGTTAAACAAACTTCAAAATGCCGCAAAGGTTTCGACTACGCACGACTTCGACCCATTATTTACCACGTGACTTATAAAAACTTTTCCGACCTTTGTACAGCGTACGTACACACGCGCTGCACACGTAACCGTTTTTTTTGTACGGAAAAAAATTGAAAAATATATAGGAACACGACCAACGTGTTTAAGTGTGCAGTTCGTAGTTTCATGTGTACAAATAATAACATATACCATACGTATTTACACATTTACATATACCTAGATACCTACGGGTTTTACCTATCATTATTATTATTATTATAATTATAATTATAACTGTACAATAAATTTTATTCATCTATTTATGTAATAGTAACAATGGGCATGGGTCAAATATAATGTGCAGAGGCATTGTGAAATGTGTGTAAAAACGGAACAATATCAATTTAGAAGAGACAAGCTAGATTAGAAATGACAGATTTTCACGGGGCAGAATAATCGTCCAATTAAGAGGCTCGTTTCTATCAGATTCTATCAGGCTCATAAATTTTAAAAGTTGTTTTAAAACATTTTAAAACATCATAGATACGACCGTGTGTCGCTTTTCTTTTTCTGCTCGCGCTTATTATGGTATAATTTCTTAATACACATCAAGAATATTAGGGGAATCGTTATGTTAAATTTCAATTGCATACGTTTTGTGCTTTTTGAAATGTAGCGATCAGTGGTCAGTGTGTGAGTGGTATTTGAATTTTATATATTTAGATTTATGTATATAAATCACGATGATACACGAAGGTGTTCACGAGCACAACCAAATAACTTAAGATATTTTGAACTTTACATAATATACTTTTATATATACTACACTTCATACAGAATATAGATATTATAAGTGCCGCGCGGCGATGAAATATTTCGAAAATCTCCGAGACCAACCGCGCACGCGACTGTCGGACCTTTTTGCCGAATTACTCTCAATAAATAAGTGTTTTGACCCTATTTTTAAAAAAAAAAAATTACTACTGATGGCATTTCTATCATTCCAACCTCTCCCTCTCATACCTTTCTTTTTGCGTCGATTTTTCCGCCACCCGATGAAAAATTGGATATTTTCCTACGCCCTTTTTTTATTGAATTGCATGCGTGCTGCTGTACGAATTTTTTTTATATACATATATAATATAATATATATATATATATATATATATATATATATATATATATATATATATATTAACATTCGATTATATATATATATATATATGTGTATACGTGCGTTCGCGGTTCGTACCTGACTGTACGTTTTTTTTTCACATTAACGTTATTGCTTCCATATTTTCATTTTTATTTCAACTCCGAGGTGTAAACGGCGTTACGGAAACGGTGCACAGATTGCGCCAGTCCGACAAAAGAAAAATTACGCCAGAACTGCGAACGTGTGTACCGTGTTAAAAAATGCCACACATTAGAGTTCCTCGAATAACAATTGGAGAACCAGGGCTTATGTGTATCGGATAATATTCGAGGACATTAGTATTTCAGAATTAATTCTTTCCCGTTTTTGTTCTGACGTTAGCTTAATCACAAAAGCGAGACTAGACATTTCAATTAGAAAATCCCGAAATTGTATTCCTGAAGATAATCAAATTTGATTTTAGAAAGTTTCGATGAACATATTATACAGGGCGTCTCGCCGAGAATTTACCCGTTGCGATAAGATAATGAAGATGTGTTCAAATTCTGTTTTTCTTTTTTTATAAAACTCACATAGGTGATTGAAATTGATGTTTTGGTATTCGTTACCTTTAGTATTATATTTTCTAATGATAACCATCCAAGCGGATTTTTTTCGTCCTCGTTTATCTAAAAATCGGTAAGCCTTGTAGAATTAACTATCGCCACAACTATATAGCGCTATATTGAAGTGACGATAAACCAAGAATTTTAGTCCATCACTCGATATTACGTCGTACCGGTTACTGAATTCAAAATTTCAAATTTAACTTTTGCTTAATTTTGGCGTCGATTTTAACGTAGACACGAGAGACTATAGGCCCTGCGGCTAAAGTGTTGCCAATTGCCACGTTTAATTTTCTTTTTCTTCGAGGACACGCGTCCCGTGTCCAGGTGCCCGGAACCGAGAATATCCGTACACACGAGACGACCGATCGCTAGTGCCTCTAATGATATCACCGCGTGAAAACACACTGCACTCCGCCGAGAGAGCTGCAGCGCGTTATCGCAATAATCAATTTTGGTTACGATGAAAGTGTATGTAATGAAAAATACACGTCTATTATCGGACGTCGAACGACTATTGAAATGTTACCGTTGTCACGCCGGACTCGTGGCGTACCCAATGAACTCGGCCTAGCAGCTTTTCCTGGCGACGACGTGCGCGTAATAATTCGACGCGCTGCAATCGTTACCCAGTACCACCGCCCGCGTATGGTAAATATCGATGGTTAGAAGACGAGCGGACGAAAAACACGTGATTCCGGTGATGGTTTAGAACGTACGGCTCGTTTGGGCCCTTGTTGGTATCGATCGACGCCGCGGTGGCGCGTAAAGCTGCGGATAAATTGCCGAGCAATTAAACGGGACGTTAGATTAATTAAAAACGCATTGTCGTGGAGCGCGAGCCGTCGGCGGATGGAACGGATAGGAAAAAAAAAACCCCCCGTACCGGAAGAATAATGTATAATATATCGGAACGAAGGGTGGAAAAACCTGTCAAACTGTACACTATTATTATTATTGTTATTATTCCACGGCTCAGTCTCCGTCGACGTTATGTAAATATATACGTAATACGAACGTACATGTATATTTATAAATATACCCTCCCCCAACCCCTCGAAGCACACGTTTATCTGTTTATGTACAGTGCACTTGCTGCGACTGTGGATGTGATGGCGGCGTAACAGCAGAGCCTCTTTCGTGTACGCGATAAAAAAACGCTATATACGACTATGCACGTGCGGGAAAGTCGATCGTCTGACACACTGACGAACCGCACTCGGAGGACTTTGCGGCACGGCAGAAATCCCGTTTGACGGTTTTATATTTAAAACAAACATCGTCTGTCGCTTTTTGGCGATTCCACGCCGAAACTGCACGGAGTTTTCCGAACGCGTTTCCCGCCGATCGATGTAATCCTGCGAGCTCGTCAACCTCAGATAATATATATGTATATACCTGTGAATATACTATTCCGCGCGAGACGCGAATACAGTTGCGTGCACACGGTCTATCTCGCGCATGCGCACGACACGTATCTGCTCTGTTTACAATTCCCAGAGCAACTATACGAATAGAAATGCACCCCCGTCTATCGAGTGAATGACGGGGGAAAAAAACGACGTAATGCTCTTAAAACCGCAGTCACTGTCACCGATAAAGTGTACCTAACCCACTTTAAATAATACATATATATATTTTCCTAGAGGAATAATGTTAGCTCGACGAACAAAAAATCGAGTTGTTAACGTTTTCATTCGCTGCATAGTATTATGGTACGGACATGAAGAGTTTGAAGGACATTTCCTCAATTCAAAGACGATTTTTTTCTTCGTCATTGCATCGCTGCATCCTGACAAGTTTTATTGTTATACAACATATACAAACATGTCACCGATTTTTGAGTGGATATCTTATAAAAATATCGGTATATTATACAAGTGAAACGTTTGGCCCAAGATAACTTCCTCTATTTTTCTCGAAGATAGGTCTAAGAATCTTGGTGGTGCCTAATATAGTAGATTATTAACAGCTGTTCGTGCTGTTTAAGGTTTTTCCTACGGTCAAAACACAATACAAGCGAATAAAATACTCCTCTACCACTGGTGCAATGTTTGGTCAATTGATATATATTAATAAATATTATGAATACCCGCTATCAGTCTTATTCCACGATCATAAATGGCCATCGGAATATTATTTACTTACCGGCTGCCCTCTTACCAGAAGTCAAACATCAGGGCCGTATCTAGGCACTAGCAAAAGGATTATTTCCAGTGCTGACTTTATACCAAAGGCATAATTTCAGCGTATGGCTGTCTCAATTCAGTTATAATAATTGCTGACTTTTAAAAAAATTTAAATCCGTCTTACATTTTCTTTTTTTTACGTTATCGCAACACCCTTCTTTCAGTTTCAAGTCACTTTTTTTTAATGATGAGCTTTATGGTAGTAGAAAAAACAAATTTGGTGTATGGAGCGCAAATTTGGTTCGTTGCTCAGGGGCGCTATTGTTTCTTGTTACGACCCTGTCAAACATAAATCGCGTTCTTCCGTATAATATAAAACGTCTTTTCGATGGATTTGTAGTGCTACCCAAGTACCGAACTATGCGTTATTACTAAAATACTAAGTCTGGAAACATTCAATATCCATCACAGAAGAAATTATGTGACCTCATGATTGTACTTCAACATTTAATTTGTTCATGTCACGTATTATTTCATCGAGCTTTGTTCGGGTGGGGATATCGAAACCGTTATCCAGAATGACCCACCAGGATTGACACAAATGTCAATAGAGATAATTCAACTCTGTTTTTTTATGAGAACCACTGGGTAAAGGACATTTTGTTGACAAGTAGTAGTCGTAAAGTGTAGAAGTTAGGGAGTTAAAGTTTTATTTAAAAAATGTATAAATTTCGAAATTAGCCATTGTATAGGGCTTATTTTTCTGAAAATTTTAACTGTTCAGCTTTTAATTTTCGTTGTGTTCATGATTTTTAATGATTTTTTCAGTTTACAAAGAAATAATTTGAATTATGACCTCGTCATTCTCCGACAAGGATTGATGATAGTGTTATTATTATTTTAAATTGTGTAAATAGTACACTACCTTCGAAATTTAAAAAAAAGTTATAAAATATTATACCAAACCATTGCCAAAAATTGTCTTTGCCCAGGGATGGTCATAAAAAAAAACAGAATTTGATTGTCTCTATAAACACGAGATATATTACCGCGTGCGAATCCCGGTGGGACACCCTGTGTAGCGTTTACCGCATTTAATGTGTTCTGTTATATATTTAACCTAGATTTTCGGTCACATTTTTATCAGGCGGCCGGCCGCGGCAGCTATACTATCATTTGCGCTTTCCCCTCACGGCATACTAAAGAGCTCACCTCGTCCGCCCGGTATTTTATACAATATCGTGCCACCAGCTCTATACGCATAAACAATAATAAATGTACGCAAGGTCGCGCGCACAACTCGGAGTCAAGTGTTACTTTTTCAAATGTTTATAAATTCGCAACGTATTACAACCTACTACCGGCAGTCGTGTATAATAATACGAGTGTACACGCCAACGCGAATGTTAAGGGCGCTTATCGCGAGTATACACGAGCGCCCCCCGAAATGTCACGGACCCTTGTACAACATAATAGCAACAGTCATAGCAATAACAATAATTATAATAGTGATGTGTATTACGCAGTGGCGGCTCGTGTGATTTGAAAGTGGTAGGGCGATATAAAATTGCTTATTTATGGAAAGTATCTAACACAAATAATATTAATAATAGTTATTTAATTAAATCCATTTAATACATTTAAATTATTATACATATTTTAAATTGTCAACACTTGTTTATAGAAAAATACATTTATTGATCAATCCTTTCAAATCAGGTGTAGGTCTTCCAAGGTATTTTATTTCAATTTTTTGTTCATTAACATATGACGTAAAACGGTTTGAAATTAAATTAATAACTGCATTTTTACGTGTGAATGAATCCATGATTAAAAATGAAATTATTTCAATGTATGTTTTTAATTTTTATAGAAACTAACACCAAATTGAAAATTAATAATAATTGATTAGAGTTACGACCGCTCGAGTATAATATAATAAACACACGTGACTTCGGAACCGTGCATGACGGGCGATTAAAATCATCGGCCCGGCAGCAGTATTATTATTGTGTTCCTCTTTCTTAGTATTCCGATCGTAGTAATCACGAGGGACTTTTAGGCGGATCTCACACCGGAGCAATAGGCAACGAGCAACTGCCATTTGATTATTCTCATAGAAATTAATGGATATTCTCACACCGAAGCAACACGATGTTTCCTGTTGCGAACTTGTTGCAACATGTATTGCCAGTGATATTTATTGACAGTGTTGAGCAATACGATCTTCTGTTTGTTTTATTATTACGTATTATTATTATGTAATACGTTTTATTTAATTAAATTTGAAATGTGTGATGAATCCGCGTTGAATATAAAATTTGTAGAATACGTTGAACAATAGCCATGTATTTATGATTTCACTCTGGATGATCACAGTAAGAGAAACGTCACTAAAAATATATGGAATTCAATTGGAAAATAATTTAAATTAACAGGTATTAACACTTATAGCCTCTCTGTAATTGGTATCTCGTTTTGTAATACTAGGTTCAATCAAGTTTAAAAGTATTTGAAAAGCGTCTGGGCTCATTTTATAACAGCTGTTGGACTGCAGTAGATGAAGTTTAAGTTCTTCTGAATAGAAATTTGCACCATATTTCACAAGTTGTTTAAACGCTGGATTAATCCAATATTTACGTTTTTTATTTTTCTTCTTCATAAATGCCACCAGAACAATAAAACATCGTCCTCATCAGTTGATGACATAGTTGCTACTGCGTTGTTTCTATTTGAGAGCTAGGGGCAATACGTATTGTATGGTTAATATTGCTAATTGATAGTTGCTCGTTGCCTATTGCTCAGTTGTGAGAGCCGCCTAATAGATTGCTGAACGCGTTGCGCGTGCACGCTTTCGGGGCTCCCCCGGCGGATAACATTACGTTATATCGCATTGTCATTCCGTATTATACTCTTATATTATATACATATTATAATATGTATATTCTGTATATTTTGTTACACGCCACCCCTGTACGACGATAACGCGAGTCGTTCGAGACCCGAAATCGAAAGAAATATTTCCGTAACGGCTACACAATGGTACACGCGTACGTTACCGCGACGTGAGATAAGTCCCACCAGCGCTTCCTTTTTACGAGTAAAAATACGTTTCAAGCGTAATTTTGCGCCCCCAACACGGTCCGCGATGTCTCTACGAATATGCTATACGAGTATATTAGACACGTATATATTTAATGTACCGTAGAAAACGATACGAACGACCGGCGAAGACGTTACGTTATTTTATAGGGTATCCACGAGGATATATATTTATTGCGATATAAATAACGAAGATAATCAAATTTATCGGTTTTTTCGTACGACTCACGGGGACATACAGGCACTGCGAATATTCAAATTGTAATTGTGAAAAGGGCGAAACTCCTAGATCGGGTAACACACCACGGTCGGACGAAATACAGGGATGGGTAAATTTCAGTGTTCGTCTTTTGAACTTGAAACCAATGTACCGTTACCACGCGCCTCTGGCTATTCCTCGCCGGTTGGTAACCATGCGTAGACCTTGGTAGCAATCTTGGTGTATGATTCAAGCAGCATCAAGTTATCAAAACATGTTTCGAAAATTATGAGATTTCTATGCTAATATCGAAATATCTAAAATTTGTATGTTTCGAGTCGCTACGATTAATAATTTTAGAATAGCAACCAAATATCTTATATCCATGTAAAATAATCAAGTGGAGAGAGCGTGACGAAAATACTATGTACGGTTAAGCTCTCGATCTCGGTTGAAGTTGTTGCACTTTTTTATTCTGTTTATCTCAATGGAAACAAGCTGAGATATTAAAAAAATTACCTTTTCTAAGTACCAGCTGCAAAAATGCACTTTCAGAAAAATACCGTGTTTGTATATATCGGAGAAATCTTTCTGATCCAAAGCATGGACACGGAAACAAAAAAAACACATCATGACAAAACCAATACCAAAAAAATAGTCTTTATTTTATTATTCTTGAAAATAATAAGAATATTTTCAAACTTTTTATCTTCATAAGCCTCACGTTGAGAAAAATTGCATTCGAACGATGACCGCCGTATGATCGTCGCAAGCCCGCACCGTAATGGAGAGAACGATCTACGGTAAAACGACTCCGAACACAACGCAATGCCGTTCTCGCACATACATTTTGACGTATTATAATATGTGATGCCGATATAGTACTACTGTTCCGGTGGTTTCAATTTCCGCTGTTCTTTGTTCCGCTAATATTATTATTATTATCGTATAACAACGACGGCACCGTTAGCGATATGGTGTTGCTAACTCGCAACGGCGGCACACCGCAATATTCGAAACGAGATTTTCCGATGCGTTTAACAGTAATAACATTTCCGTTCTACCGTCGTGTAATGCGTACAGTACATAACAATATTATCCGCTGTTGGCGTAGCTCACACTGGGATGATGGTAATTGCAGTGAACAACGCATACAAATATATATAAATTGTAACACAGTTATGTGCTCGTACATAGACAGCAATTATTGATCACGCTACAATCCAATCTGCTTATTATTGTGATTAATTATCTCAGAAAAAACCGTGTTTTTACCGTTTTACCGCTACTCTTTGTACGAACTCAAATGGGGGGGGGGGTACCTGTAAAATTTAAAATACCTGCACTGCAAAATGCAATCGCACGACAGTCGGTCGACCGCGTATCGTATACCACGTTTGGATGTTCTGTGTTAGCTAAACCATAACAATACAGTGTAATCACAATTATTTTCAGTAAAGCTAAACCGCAACCAGTCCTATTCTTAAATGTGGAAAATTGCCTGTAAACATAATATTTTATGATCTACGGTATTTTAAATGTAAACATGTAAACTTAACCGGGGCTTTCAGAGGATCTAACGGAACGAACCGGACCTTTATTTTTTAAGCCAGTGACTCATTTCGATGTACCGGGACGTATATGTATAGCAACCCTTACGCACTATCACTATTATAGCTTGAACCGTGCACGTACATTTTAAACACGATGACGATATCCTTTCTGTTGCACGAACATATACATAACAAATCGTAACACAATGACGATTGTCGTCTTGTGTACACGTTTTTATAACCAGGGCTCATACTTAAAGGGTTACAGAGGGAAAAGTAGTGGTGGGCGCTGTATAATTATTTTTCTATCGATTTTTTACACGCACCTCAACTAATTTCTTTACCACGGCGTGGAAAACTGTATTAGTATAGAGCTACGGTGGTCGAGTGTTCGCATTAAGAGAGTCCTATTATTTTTCGTCCAACGGATGTTAATGTAATCGCAAAGAGAAAAAATATTTTCGATGAAATTTCACTAGTCCTTTATCCACGATGAACTTCAAATTCAACAGACAAGTAATGCCCTCGGAGATTAGTAGACAAGTGTAGTTCTGAGTTGTTACAACACAGTTGCTTTGCGTACGGACCCTTGTAATTAAAAGTCGAGATTTCGAGATTGAGGCACAAACAATATAATTTTTTTACCGAGCAACCGTCGGTGGCCACTGGGTCAACGATTTCGATGTGGCATTTTCTTTATTAGCGTAACCTTTTCAACGTATATTTTTCAAATTAGAGCAGCTATGCTGCAGTGTATTACCGCGTAGTAAAGTTGTTGCGGAGTTTTTCTACGGTACATAATATTCGTCATGTTTTCATTTTATGGTGTATAGTCCCGCACGTTAATCTGTTCGCATACATAATTACGGTGTAATATAACAACGGTGGGTACTACTCGTGTTTTAAAACGAATTTGCATACAGGCTTAAAATATGTTTAAGCCTCGTAAAATCTAAACGTGATTTACTCACGCATTTGGTATCGAGAAAAAATATTTTACAGTTATTTGTCTTTCAAAGGATTAAGGTATTACAGTTATATTATCAATTGTAATATCATAACAAGTATGTACACGTGAGTTGGTGCGTGTATCAAACAATCCGAAGCTGACGCATTATCCGTACAACGTTCTCCGTACATTTTCATCGTGATATTATTCTAACGCACGCAGAGACGTACGGAATACTATTGTACAATATTGCTATTCGCTATACGCATAAAGTAATCACTAAATCTCACGGACAGGTCTTTCAAAATGTATATTAGTACACTGCGTTCTAGAAATTTTGAAAACTTAAGACGTAGGTGTTCCAAGAACCGTCATAATTTTCCGTTGTCAACGTTGCGAAATATAGAATTGTTTCGGTCTAATAACGTTCAACGGATTTCGAGATACCAACAATACCGAGAAAATCGAAATCACCGTGAAAACGATGCGTTGAAATATCCGTCATTATAACTCCCAGAGTGCATACTCGAATGCCAAATTAAAATGCTCAATGGGGCACTCGATATATATTGTATTACTCGTATTATTATTATAACTATAATACGTTTAAGTTGTACCAGATCTTACGCGTATACGCCGTGGTGTTCCCTACGATATCGGAACTGTTGTTTAAAATTATAATTATTGTAATAAGTTGGATTTTTTTCTATGTTCGCAGATATTTGGCGCCATTACTGCCATATTGCAATTCGTGTTGCCGTTCTTGATCATAGCTTTCTGCTACGTACGGGTGTGGCTCAAGTTGAACGACCGGGCCAGATGTAAGCCAGGCACGTCGACGAAAAACGCGAGGCGAGAAGAAGTGGAACGCGAGAGGAAGAGTCGGACCAACAGGTAAACTATCACACTTAGTGTATAAATATGAATACGCGTTGTACTTGTACCCGCGTAACGTGCATACCCGCGGATCTTCACCATTTTCGTGACCCGCGAGTCCCTTTAAATGTGTACCCCGTGAAATCACGGAATCCCGAATTATCGAGCAAAAAATTATGGTTCCAATGTTGTAGCTAATTTATTCATACGTCTTGATAACACCCACCGCATACTGTATGCGTTGTACGCGTAAGACCAGGAAGACGGTAAAGTCGTGGACCTCTGACATGAGTGTATCTTGGTCTCGTGGATCTCCAGGGATCCGTGGGTCACAGGTTGACATCGTCGCCTATATAGGGTTTAATATGTCCCATTGTCCCTACTTGTGCCTCGTACGTTTACCACCAAGCTATGTGAGGTACATGAACCCTGCACATATTACGCTGAACGCTATAGGCTCCGTACAGTCATGAGAACTGCCAAGACACACCGTTTTATGTGAAAATATATTTTCTCCAGATGGATATTTCAACCTACATTTGATATTTTTAAGGTAAAATTAAAACGACATTGCGCACTGTCGAAAATAAATTTAAAATCAATAGTAGATCCCACCTGGCAGTCACCCTGTTTACCACTGGTACGTACGATGGCAAAAGTATGGTTCCGAGGTGTTTTCATTCTAGCTCTCTTGTGCTCGGATTTTATTGCATTCCAAATAGTTGTATTGTCTGTGTATCATCTTATGTTTACCGACGGCTCGACGATCCACGGGGGTACAGTATGAATCGCGAGTAACACTATTCGCGCAATACTGCGGTGAAGTACAAAGGCGTGAGAAGATCGTGGACAGGAGGTGGGGAAGAGCGAAAATAAATAGCATTGCAATTATGAAGCCGCCTCTCGTTTACGGGTGAGTAATCGCACATAAACGATTGCCGTATCGATCTCCATCGTCATCGTCGTCGTCGCTATTGTTGAAACGGGAACCGCGGGGGCGGCGGGTCCCAAAGCCGAGCGCTGTTTTAATTCAGTCCATTAGGTCTAGGGTTTAGCGACGGAGGGGGAAAAAAAAACTCGTGTTATAACATCTTGGATGATTTCCCATCGGACTGCCGCGTGTACAACCGCATGCACACCGTTGCTCGAATACACACACATACGTTTTTGGCCCGTTTGCTTTCCGCCACTCGTGTTGTTTACCAGTCACTTAAGTTAAAAGCAAATAATACATAAACAAAATAACTCCGAACTTTCCGGTACCGCGCGCGGTGGTTTCCATCGCTATAAATACGTCTCGCCGACGACCCCGCACCGCATGCTCCGTCCGATCAATCCGCCTCACCCGCGTGTACCGCCGACGACAGATCGTTGTTCTATAATACGATCCCGGCGCCGAACGTATATCGTTAATGGATTTCCAGTCCAAACACGCGTTGTGCCGGTGCTGAGTGATACGGACCGCGGGTGGTACCACACGGCTGTAAAAACACAGTGCGTCCTCCTTAGGTCGCACAGCAATAAGGATGAAATTCGTCCCTCGGACGGGACGATAGGTGTTAGGACGTGAACGCTACATTATCCCCGACGGCCGTGGTCAGATTCGTCCAAACCTTAAATGGTCCAAAACTCCTGCACAATCTTAGTAGTACATTGACAATTAAATAGAAAAGCTGCAGTCGAAGCAGTTGTAGTGATATGCTAGACAAACCACAATATGTAGACCGTAATGACATCTACAGTGTTCTCGTTGTATATCCGTATTGTACTAATCATACACCTCGTCTGTTCGAGTGTAATGTGTATACAATTACACCGTACTGTAATTATTGTTCTATAAAACATATATCGTTATGAAAAGTATAAACTCACCAGAAAATGGCGAGAAAACACTTTTGTTCAATAATAAATCTGCGTATATATATAACATTATATATAAAATAATATGTTCTATCCACTCAATCGTCAACGCCCAGATCAAACCACCCCGGACTTAGAGAATTGACATTTTTGGGGTATATGTTTGTAATGGTGTATAAGAGTTAGATAACAAAGGATTTAATCTGTCAATGTCCTCGGAATTTAATTTTTATTTATATCCAGAGGTTGTCTATGAAAATAAATAATTATTCATTCTGGATTTTACCCTAATCCGCCCCTAAGGGATTGGTAAAAGTTGACTTTCTTACGGAGAATTATTAAAATATTTATTTCAATCAGAGCTTGGGACTAATAGCATTTAAAAACTATACAAGTCATATGTTTTTTTCATCCGATAAATAATACAGGGTGACCGCTGGAATTATTCCGATTTTGAATATGGTTGTACTAGGCAGACCATTGGGGTGGCGTACGGGGAACAATCTTTCTCCTCCTTAGGGTTTGACATTTTAATTACAATTATACCGTGATGACACTGCAACTCTAAATGTTCACGTACGACGCGTGTACATGGAGTGCCGATTGAGTGGTTGCAGCTCATCGGGCGTATCACCGTAATTTCAATTTCGATCCGCATGGAACTGTTTCCAGCAGGAAAACAATTTTGAATTGTGTTCAATTACTACGAACTACAAGTAGCATACCCCCGAAAAAACCTCCAAGGCCTCAGCGAACCTTTCCCGGTCGCTTAATTTCCAGTTTTGGAAACTTCCCTCTAGGTTTCACGATCCCCGGACCTGAATATGAGTGTATGTTAAAAAACCTAATCGTAATTCTAACTTTTGGTGTTCTTCTCCATAATTTCGTTATGACATTTTAAATTACTTTCGCACCATAAATTATTTACAAAAGTAAATATATATATATATATATATATATATATATATATATATATATATTAATGGGCGATAAAACAAATATCAAAACAGTTTTTATGTTGCGTAATATTTACGAGGAAACCATTTTCTTGGTCTTATTTTTATATTATGTCGTTGATTGAGCATTGGACATTTCATGCGTATTGGTGTCAAATAAATTGTTTATGTGTAGCCATGAATCATGAGAAATCGTATCTTCTATCCCCTATCAAATATTACAAAAAAATATTTTTTGATTGCAGTAAGACCGATAAAATTACGGTCTTTGGACCAAATTTATCGCGTTCATAATAGTTTTATTTGTAATATCGAAACTGCAATAAAACATGTTTGTACATAAAAATAAAAATGTTGATCATTAATTTAACAATAAAAACGGTTATTTTATAATTAGGTAACCATATTTCAGTTAAAAGACTGATCAAAAACAAATCCCTACAAGTTTCGAAAATAAACAAGCCATATAGTTGATTTTTTTTATTTTGAGGATAACATAAAATTGACACCAAAATGTATTATGTACACTGTATAAGTAGGCAGTGACTGAAATTTGTAATGACAGTGAACCCGTTCACTTTTTGGGGAATTTATAACAGCTTTAATTGTTCGGATTTGAGTTTTTATCAAGCAAAGCTAAATCGGTACATTTTGGCCGAAACTGCCTTAGTCTGAATATCTTAAATGAGGATAAACATGGTAACTCTTCAAGTATTCTCACCGCTTTTTTATGGGACAAATATTAAATTTTTTCAATTTCTGGTTTTATAAATATGTACAAGTACTAAAAGCCTAAAGTTCTCAATGTGTATAGAGATTTCTACCTCTTAAGGAATATCTAGTAACAATATTATTTAAACTTTTGTTTTTGAATATACGAGAACACCATTTTTTTTTTCGTACATAATTGTTCAGTTATTTTTCCGAAAATGTGTATGTAGTATAGTAAACATTTCGACCAGTACTTTTGAAAATACACGAGAAAATTATTGTGTATTTCTTTTAAAAATGTCAAGTGGTTTGTTTGTTTTTACTCTAAAATATTCTGAAAACTGATTTAATTGGCTTAGCATATTGTCAGAAAACTTTTTTTTTTTTAGAACTCTTCCCTAATTATGTCCATAAATTGTTTATATAATATATATATATTACATATTTTTCATATTCCAAGTTTTTGAAAATGTAATTTTATTATGTTGTTGTCGAGCTTTTATTTTTAATCTCATGAAACTCATACCGTTTTATAACATATTATAACGTAAAAAAAAATGGACCAATGTACTAATAATGAAAACTAATTTACGAGTATAATATATTTTTTTCTTCTTTTTTTATGGTAAATCAAAGATTTTATTTTTTCAAAATTATCTATACGAGTTGAAGTCATGAATTTTGCAATCATGGACGTTCGTTGTAGATACTTACATATTATAATTTTATTATTATATTACATATATGTAGCCGTTTGTATCTTATATCACTAATGTAGTTTTAATTTGTTATTTATTTTCTAAATGTCAAAAAAAAAAAAAAATAATGTTATTAACAATAAGTTAAGATGACATTCGTCAGTAAAACTTTATGAAAAAAAAAAAATAAAACAAAAAAAAAAAAAAGATACTTACAATATTGGTCAGCCTACGATAAAAAAACTTAAAAACGACGGACATTCGATTTTCTAGTGTCTTCTACAACATTATCTGTTAGTTATTCACTAATCATTTCTTAGCATTACCAAGTTATAAAAATGTTCATCTTCTATGACGTTTAATACGTTCAAAATTGAACTACGTTCTGTCATTTTGCCTCGCACTGCCCTCACGCGTCATTTATTATATTGTTATTTTTTTCCCATTGTGATTTTACTCTAATGGTTACAAAAGTCGATGTCTAAGAGCAGCGTGTTGTTGACTTATTGAAGTGCCAAAAGATGGCGATCGATCCATTCCATCATATACGCATTGTCAGTGGGATGGTCTTTATTGTTATAAGGTGGAGAAAAAAAATGTTTTTGATCACAAGTCACATAACTTTGTCATGATGGCTCACTCCCTGCACACAGGTCAGGAAGGTTCAAAATCGCCAAATAAGATCAATTTTTCAGAAAAATTTTAGCATTTGACATAAGCATACACAAAAATGTAATTCTTGTTGATCGTATAGCTGTTTACCAAAAATGGAACGAGGAGGGGGGTGGGCAAAACCTATTACGGTCACCATATAATGTATATATATATATATATTTGTTATAATATATTGTAACCTTTTGGACCTTTTTATGACTAACATTCAGCATTAACTAACCAATGTCCTCTGGCCAGTGTTTACTGAATGTAAGCCATGTAAGGCCCGAAATACAATATATTGTACATATTATGATGAAAAATACATTAAAATATCTCAAATAAAAAGTAGAGACGATAATGTTGTCTAAAAACAAAATTAGTTTGTAAATATGTAGTTTTGTCAACTGTGATTTATTGTAAAACCTGTTGTAAATAATGCGATGTTTAAAAAACAATAACAGTGATCATGAATAAACTGTAATTTAATTTTTACTTAGTCACATGTACGTTCCTTAGTCCCATTCTCAGAACTTCATTATTGAACACCTCAACTCAAACTTTCACTTACGTGGACTTTCAAACATGCATTTTTTTAATCGGTACGAACTTCACTTATTGAATATTTGAGCACCGCTCCTTGATGATCAATCACGACTTATCGTTCTCGTCTCTCACCCGTACGGGTGGCTATCAATAAAAGCAGTCTTTAAAAGCATTATTCGCGCTACGGCTCTACTTGCCATGTCACACGTTCAACATAATATTAGCCGTATCATTTTACTTAAGAAGTATCTAATGTACGACGTCAATATCAGACAATCGTAACTGAGTTAAACCGTTGGATTAGACGTGAGTTTCCGGATGACACGTTATCGGAGATATCGCTGCCCGAGGAGAACCAATAAGAGGGGGGGAAGAGAGATTGTTATACTTTATAAGTTTTCCAACAGTCATACGTCGGTATAACGTGTGACTCGCACTATTTCGAAAACATATTATTTAGGTGTACAAAAAGGGTCTGGATTTTTTCGTTAGTTTCTACGATGATTATAGAACAATACTTGTATGCGTTCGTTACGTTTTCTAGTACACGACTGTAGCGAGGGTAACGAGTTCGCACACGTCACTAAACATGTTCACGTGGTATGGCAAAACATCTAACTCGCCGTACGTGACGGTATCTGTGAGCGCAGGTACTAACAGTTTTTGTCCTGCTTCTCTGGAAACATTAACTGCGTCCACAGAGCTGAGCTGTTCAAACTGCGGGAAGTAAAAAAAAAAATAAACATGTTAAAATAAAGGAATCAATCGGAATACGTTGTAACGAACGAGTCGCTGGTCTGTCCGCGACGTGAATTATTCAACGAACTCCTTGCTCCGCGCATAGCAATAACACGGCTTATCGAATACCACAAAAGGGTATTCATGTCGAAGGGTGAGAAAAAAACACGAGCCCCCTCCCTCCACCCGCCACGAAAGGCTGTGCGTTTTTCGCAATCAAGGATTGTCGACAGGACGTGGTCGTCACGTTGCTGCTCGCGGTCCGGTCGACAACCATGGACGTCTGGAAGTGATCCCCAGCTCGTAAGCCGTGCTAGCGTGCACTGCAATAACGTTTATTGTTCAGCGCAGCGTAACGCGATTCAAACGATCCGCGACCAAATATACAGCGCCAGCCTGAGCAGTGTGTAGTTCATGCAAATAGTAGCGCGACAAAAAATGCATACGATTTTTATCCACGCTTTAAGTACTATTATGTTACGCGGACCGAAGCGTTAATTATTGCGATTGAAATTGAACCGACGGTAATCGCGCAGACGTATCGCGTACGACACGACGCGTGTTTGTTGTCTATTTGCATAAAAATTGTGTGTACGGAAGGATCGACCGCGGCGTTTTTAACACGCCAACCTGCGTGTAATTCATAAATTCGCGTATAATCACGGTTTCCGCCAGTACGCTGCGTATCGCTTGTGTACATTTATGATGCGTAAGGTATATTGTGTAGGCAGTTTTTGATGTACACTGCGCGGACGCGTTTCACGTGGGAACGCGGTCCTATACCGATTGGTCGACGAATAACTGTAGATTCATGGTATCGAAATCAGAAAATTTGCCATTTCGTTTCGCTATTTAGTTGACACCGCTATAATATCATAACGCGGCATTCACCAACACAACGCGTTATCGCAATAGTATATGATAAATTATCAGGGCTAGGATTTTAATGACCTAAAAACACTAAAAAAATTCCCTTAAAATAACCTTGAAATATCCTTATGGTAAAAATTACCGAAAAAATAGATAAAAGAAAAAAATGTGTACGTAGTTACTCACTACATCACTGTCTCGCTATTACATTTAACGATTAATATAACTCGCGGTATGGATGATGGTATCGAAGATTTTTTTGTATATAAGTGGTTTTATTATAATCAATTGAACAATGAGATAGATAAACAATCGGTATTTTTTCCAAACTATATTTATGCAAGTTAATTCAGAAATTATTTTTGTTGCAAATTTTTAGCCATCATCAAAATCATTGAATGCTAAATTTTAATAAAATTCAAATAACAATAAAATTCCTCAGATTTCATCAAAGTGTAAAAAATGGCCTAAAAATTTAAAAAAAATTTAACTAGTAGATGACCAAATGACATCTTGTGCTTTAGAAAATCCATTTCTTGTAAATCATGAAAAAAAGGCAAAATTCTATACTGTCCTAGCTCTAGTGATGAAGAATTAGCTGTACTTTGCGCACTCCGCAGACGATGATTTTTCGAACTTAATACAAATCCGTTTCCGAAACGATTTTATTCGGAGCTGGCGACATTAGCACCGCGAATTTGTTATTCATCAACACCGCGAGATTCAAACGAACTTTTCCATACATGATGGTCATCTAACACGTTCGAATAATTCAAACGCTTTTTTTTCTGCTGCCCAAAAATCAGTAAACGCACATGCTCGCGTTATCTGCGTACACAATATGTGCTTATCGTTAACACGTCATGTCGAGTGAAGATTCGGGAAGAAGAACCGTTTCTTACTAAAATTGACCATGTTGACTGTTTAATTGTTGATGAAGAAGTAATGGTGTTATTAATTCCACAAGTTTCACAAGACTTCTACGAAAGGCCGTATTGGAAATCCATACGGCATTATTTTGAGAAGCATTTTTTTGTTCCGAAACCGGTTCTACTCGTATTATCGGTTTTAATAAATTAATAATCTTTTAGCACGATTACGTTAAACATTATAATTGTATGAGTTTAACTTAATCGGAAAGTTCTTTTTTAACGTTGGATAAAATAATCTCGTTTATAACAACTAATATTGGCTTATAGAAACTTATTCTGTAAAAACTTGTGGGACTTCTAGTTTAACATATTTGTGTTCAGTAATCAATTTTGACCGCAGATAGTTTGAAAGTGAAACCTAATTGATTTAGCTTTGAAATAAACTAACAGGACTTTCGAACAAATTATAAACACGTATACTTTTACAGATCTATAATTTTTTTATTTGTATTTTAAGAACTTTGTTTATAAACAATAATCAACAATGAGCCTCAATACATTTTACACAACAAGATTGATGGTTATGTGTGTGTCAATATTCTTGATAATTGTTGTTTTTATGAGGTTTCCATATTATTATTAACAGTAGGGTGTACAAAGAGTATTAGAAGAGGATGATTGTCACACCGATAATAGTTCACATAATCACGAAACTGATAACTGAGCAAACGAATGTAAAGCGCGTGCGGTAATGTTGAACGTTAACAGCGAACTGCGAATCTTTAACATATGAATCATAAAAAACGAAACCCCAACTGATTGTATGATTGACAAAAAATATAGCACTTAAGATCTATTATATTATTGAGTTAAGTAACTATAAACTCGACTTATCACATTGCTTGACCCGGGTAAAAATTGTATAAAAAATCGAGGTTGAAATGAGTTATAATAGCTGATCGAATCTTTTACCACGGACACCGAGAGAAGACGATGTGTCGATGTGTAAAAACTTCTTCCTAAGAAGTGCCGATAACTATTCCGTTTGTTTGGACATTATGTACGCGTCTATACTGAGTGTACCCATATGCGTATAGTTTTGGGTATTAATTTTACTTATTCCGTGGCATTACTTTCCGTGAGTTTTTCCGACCCGTTTTAACGACATCAGGTATAGTAGGTGCAAAAAAGGTAACCGACGAATAACCCGCGACCCTTGTAACTTTTTTCCGCGGCCTTCCAGGTATTTTTTGTGGTATTTAAAACTCTAATTTTATATCTTAAATCGTATTAAAATAATATAAAATAGCAATGGAATGTTTATTTTATGTTTTCTGATCCGTGGCTGTTATATTTTTACGATTACGCGAGCAAGATACTGCTTATCGCACTCGACTCATTGTTTTTTAATATTTTAATTTTTCTTCACAAACATAATAGGTGCTTTATCCGAAAGGGCAACGTAGCCCGGATCGAAACTCATAATCTGGTTGTTTGTATCAATAAGTGTATAAGTATTGTACGTGTAGAAGTCTATAGTAAAATTGTATTTTTAATAACGTTTATTTTAATTTTTAATGCGGACCTCAATGAAATTCTGAGAAATATATGGCCCACGTAGGTAAAAAGGTTGCCGATCCTTGCCGTGGTGTGTGTGTATAATGTATACCTTTATACTTACGGGCTCCGCTACTGCATCAAAAAAAAAAAAGAAGAAATCATTGTTTATGCTAATTCGTATTACTTATAACGAAAAATAAATAAATAAAAACCATATAATATTGTTTGCTCTACCGCTATCGCCGGGAGTATATTATTATAAAGTGTTTGAGAGAATCGGATTATATTTCTCGTTTAAAGTGTATAGCGGCGAGCTGTGGTGAAGTGTGCAGTCGACAAATAATGTGGACGCGATAATCGCACCATACATACGATTCCATTAACGAAATCCGTTCAATAGTTTTTACCAACAACCGGGACAGGTGTAATTTATTTTCGCATTGAAAACTGAAACACACCGTACGTTATAATATACGCCTGCTAAAACGTTTTCACGCCATCTGGAAATGAAAAAAAAAACGGATCTTCGCGTTCCCGTGTTCGGACTATCGCGTAGACGTCGGATTTCTATTGATGCGAATTTTTTTTTCGCTTTCGAAAAATACTTTCCTCCTTATAATAGCTTTCTGAATAAAGCATGAGATATGGTTTGTTTTTTTCACTTCCAATATTTTGCGCTTTACGGCAGACAACGTACCTATTGATGTATCCAATGGCGATGCCTGCAGCTTTTGTTGGAAATCCTGAATACTTTTCGGTACTCACAAAGGAAATATCAGTCGCGTATAGTCTGTATAATAAATGAATATATTATCGAATTACATTTTTTTTTATGATAAACATTTTAAGAGTTCAAAATTTCAATTTAAACCACATTGTTGTTATATTATAATACCACATCCGTTTTGTTTTGTTGTGTATGTAAATAAATATACAAAGCGAGTTCATTACAAATATATTTCAAATTAAAAGTACTTTTTCACACGATAATAAGACTCTATATTAGTCATTGTGAACGAGAGCATTTTCGTAAAATCTAATTTTTTTTTCTTTCAATCGACTTTATTAAACGTGTCTCTGAAAACTTCATTAAAAGTACACTGCAATATAGTTATATATTCATAAAATTTCGTATCTTACAATAGCTTTGGATCTCATTCTTGAATTCGTCTAATTGAGATTAACGTGCGTTCCTACAATTTTTTAAAAGTTCGTATAATATACTCTGAAGACGTGCTGATTGCGTTCCACTTAATATTTATTTGTGGTCGAAATTGATTTATTTTAGCGACAAGCATTATCGATTTTTTTTTTTAAATAGAACTTGTGTTATAAGACTTATCCGAAATACATGTTGCATCATTTATTATAGTCAATTAAAAAAAGATACAGGAATTGGGCGGATCACTGGGATGAGTGTCTTCAAATATGAGAAATAATTAATTAATAGTTTTGAAATATGATTCAAGGTGACAAGAGATACTAGTTTCGTACACAAATAAACTTCAAAAATATTTATACACTTTGAAATTGCTCAAGTGCTAATTCCTTATTGTTGGGACTGAACGGCGGTATACTGAATTCATAAAAACTACCCTTAGTTAGGAACTACCTATAACTTGTATGAAAATAAATCTTAACCAGAGTAATGTACGTTTTAGGAGGGAGGGGCAATAGTTCAAGATCTAGATCAGCTATTAAAATCATCGGATGGACTAATTTAGAGTTTTCAATAAAAATACCAATTTTTTTGCAAGATTTAGTGACTGCCATTGGTGGCGAGCTTTTATCACGTGCGTTTGTTTGATATGTGACCCCGTGGGAAATCATTGATCTTGTCATATATCAAGCGTGGGGTCTAAATTTAGTAGTTGAGAATTAGAGAGATACTTAGCCAAAAACACAAACTCTAAAGCACGGTGCTTGGGAAATGGAATTAATTGCCAAACACAGTTACAGTGAATTCCCTGGACTCGCTTCACTTAACATACCATATTTTCTACACTATACATTCGTAATATACAAATGATAACATATTATACACATACTGTACATAGTATAAGTATTTCTATTATAATAAATACATTGTCGAGGTTAAATGTATGCTTACTCATACATAAATACGTAATATAATACAGTTGCGGTTATATGTGACCTTTACTACTCGCACATATTTATACTCGACAAACTCTCTGTACCTATTGCTAAATTTTTCACGTATACATCACAAATGTGAATGGGAGGATGAGTAGGGCATATATTACGGAAAACAATATAATATATTTAAAACGAAGGTGGTCGATGTGCTGTAGTATTGTTATTATAATTATATTCTCTTCAAAAATGAAAAAAGAATACTCGCGGCTAAATGCAACATATATTTTGTCCCTCTGTAACTTTGTTGTTTGTATTTTATTTCTTAACGCACGCGTGAATATTGTTTTTCTACTTATCTTGCGTATGGATAAGAGCTAAAGGTAGAATTTTATTCAACCCTTCTACCGTACCCTTCTGCATTTTTATTTTGTTTACACAACTAGCTATAGTTCTAACTATTTTACCCGAGGCTCGCAAAGAATAGTTTATTCGTCTTTTGTTCTTACTGGATCTCGAAAGGTTATCGTAAAATATAATTTGATGATTTTTTTCTATATTATTACAGAAACGTAAATATCGATAAACTGGGTAATTTTTTTTAACCATAATAACTCCGTTTTTTCGGCCATAAAATGCTCGGATTTTTTTCTTAATTTTCTAATTACCATATAACCCATGAAATTTTTTTTCCATGCCCACCTAAGGGTGTCTTGTGGCTTTACAAGCTTTGTTTTTTCAAATAGGAACACTGTATTTATCACAAAGATTATTATTCAGTTAATGTTTTCGGAATTGTTGATGTTATCTAGTCAAAATTCGGACCAATACTTTCGGAGTTATTCAAATTTAAAATTGCGTATGAAAAGTGTAAAATTAGCATTATCTCGAAATAATAGTGATTAGCGATAATATGTGAATACAAGTTATATCATAATATTAGGTTTAATAATACTATTTTCGTTTACAATTAAATTAGCATAATTTAAAAACTACTCGTTAACATACCGCAGTGAAAATAGGGTGTTGCCATTTGAGAAATAAAAGTTTGTATCGCCACAGAACACACCCTTGAGGTGGTATGCAAAAAGTGTTATGGAAAACATAGGATTTCTTGTAACTCGAACGTTTAATAAAAAAAATTCAAATTTAACCATTTTTGCGGCCGGAAAAAGGGGTGAGCATAGTTAAATAATCATCCTGTATACACACGTGAGTAGACACCGAGTTGGTGTACAGAACCTGCTGTAATATCAGTCTTAATAGATGACGAGAAAAAAAAAAATGAACACAGTATGAACCCCATCGCCACGTCGCGTCACGTGCAGTCGTGCGCGTGTTTGTTTTACGTTCGCTGCACTCCCGTCGTCGTCGGTTTATGTACACAAATATAATTGAACAGCTATGTGTATATGTGTACACGAAGGTAGATATAAAACGGTTGCCGGCACGTAAGCTATCGTAAAAACGTGGCAAAGGAAAAAAACAGTGTGTGTTTACACGGGAAACGGAACCTATTACCTAGCACTGGGCCGCGTATAATATACTTACGTGATAACGAATTTTTTTTTATCGTGGACAATATCGGACACAACGTTCCTCGCGGGAAAAAATCGTTTAAAACTCGCCCGAAAGGGTTATGTAAATTATTATCATAATATCCGCATGAATATGAATGATAGATGGACAACTATAGAATACCTTTATGAATTTATATGATGGATTGCGGAGTATCTTTTTTTTTTAAAATAAACATGCTATGTATTCGGATTACATGAAAAATAATATTTACACTAACGTTTAAATGTATTCGCGTAATGGCGTACAATATAACTGACGAACATGCAACTAGCCGACCGTCACATAAAAAACATATCATAATATACTCGTATATATAATACATTTAGTAAATTATTCGTTCATCTCTATTATCTTGTAGAATGCAACAATATAGTTAAGCGCTCTACGGCTTTCGATAGCGACAACGTCTTATATCCGTTCTAATTTGTTCAAAATATGCAAAGATATATTTCTAATGTGTCCATAAGTCTTGAAAAAGACGAGCGGTCTGCGGTTTAAAGACGATCGGGGTATCATGGTTTGATTACGCGCCTGTTTCACTCGCGTAAAATTATATTTCTAAAACATCAATTTTAAACCTCGAATCGTGCAACACGAGTAAATGCTGTTAACGTGTAATATGTTATCACACATGATTTAGTTGATTTCGGGGTGGGTTCGTAGTAGAACCTTTATAATATGTGACATAAATGTCACATTTACAACTGTGATTTTTTCGAGTGATTATTTTTATAGAACAGTTTTGCATCATTATTTCGGAAAAGTTTAAAAAACAAAATTAAACGAAAACAGTAATAATACTAAATGCGTCCGTCTTTATTTAATTACCATTAGGCTTTTGTAAATTATACACCGAAACTCCGCTGTGTTCCATAAAACCGTGATTTAAATTAATTGATAAGATTGTTATTTATGTATATGAACCTATTTATGATGTACTATAGTAACGACCACAATTTACAAGTATAGAAAACAGGCACGACCTCACTGTAGTTAAATTTTAACGATAAATGTCATAAAAGCAAATTTACGTTTTTAGAATATTTCACTTTATTGTTGTGTGTAGTACGCTATTATTATTTCTGGTGCTTGCGCAACATCGATATTTTGTGACGGGCACACTCAAATTGCCTGATTTAATAAAAAAAAAAAATAAAAATATTATTACTCGAATTGCCTCCCATTTGAAAATATACCTTTTACTTGAATTGACTACGATTAGATCAGATTAATCAATTTAAACTATCTATTTATAGATAAACAATCTTTTTGTCCTTTTTGAAAGTTTTGTCATGTTTTATACAATGAAATTTCATTAGACAGTTGTTTTTCTCTTACTGACGGCGATAACTGAACACAAAATAAATTTAAAAACTCTTAGGTCGGGTGAGGCTCAATGGTTGGGAGAGATACAGAGATCTTAGAGCTGTAAGTCTCACTTTTTTTAAAAGTTTGTATCTAAAATTTACTTCGATTCTATCTAATTTCTAAGTAATGTTTTGAGGCACCTAAAGGCAATTTTTTTCACAATAATCACATGAATGTTACAGTCTAAAATTATGTACTCAATTTAATATTATTATCATACGAGTATGTTAGCATATTCATCCAAGGAAAAATTATTAAAATTTATTAAAATTTATAAGTGATACTCTAAATTACATTTTAACTATAGGAATTATTCGTTACTAGAAATATAAGAAAAATGTAAAAAATGTAAAAAAATAATTTGGGACAAAAATATGTGTTGAAATTCTAGACAGCTGCCGACAAACCAGCGAGTGATTTTAACACGTTTGCGATTAGGGTTATAATGCGTATGAAATATTTCACATAAGATATTCACTTTGAAATATTGCAAACCCTAAACTTTAACTCTTTTTGAAATATTTTAATTCTTATATTGACACTTATCATAAGGTATTAAATAAACATGGATTAAGAAATGTATGCAAATATTGAGTTATGAAAATTTTTCATTTTCTTTTAAATATTTAATTTCAATAATAACACAATCTCTTATGAAATTTGTGTGTAATATTCTGTGTAAGAATCATTTCTATATTATTTTCCGCTTAGTAAATAGGTGTTTACTGTTTTCTCTACTATTATAGTCTAATAGATATAGACTAATAAATGTTTTACTTTTGCTGTCCATTAAAATTAAATATTTCTCGAAAATTAAATTCACGAAATTTTATAACCACATTCGTGATACTTTCGAGAAAAATTTAAAAAAACAATTTAGAAAGACTCTTCGCGCGCGGCGCGGCATTCGCTTTTGACGTGAGTCAATATGTCGTCTCGTCACGTGTCATCGTCGTCGCAACAGGAACAGATCAATTCAATACTGGTGATGTGATGCAGGTATATATATGTTCAACGTCAACGTCGTCGTAGAATCTGTTCGCGTCTGGCAGTGGTTATGCGTGATGAGATGCAACGGAGTAATGATTATGCTATGGGAAAAAAAAAATGAATACGAATAGACCACGCAGTTCAGGAATAAGGATAATATACAGTTAAACCTTTGAATAGCGAACGGGCTCGGTCACAGAAATTTCATACGCTATTCAGAGGGGGTACATTTTTAAAATTCATAAACGGTACATGGTTTAAAGGAAAAATATGCACTAGGTTAAATTTTATTATATGCGTTTTTATTTAATGTATACTGATACATTAAATAAAAACGCTTATAATATGCTTATAATATGCTTATAATATGCTTTAATACTTACAGTATGTAATCATATGAATAAGTATGTATGCATATTAATCAAATCTTTTTATAAAAACTCATAGGCACACACTTGTTGTGTATGTTTTGTAAGTATTCAATTCAATTTGATGGGATAAAATCGGTCAGCTTGGCTTGTTTATAATTATGCCGTCTTCTTACAATTTCTTTTGTAACTTAATTTGCCAAAGTTACAGTTGAAGAGAAAATATTACCTCTATACTCTATTCCAAATAAGATCAGCCTTTGGCGGCGACCAGTTTTCGTCGGGTGACGGTCAGATTCCCCCCACCAGCAATTCGACTGCAGCTCTACCGGCGTGCATTAACGTACGTGTGTGTTTTTGTGGCACGTGACTATGCGAGTGACGGCACGGAAAAATACATCGTGATGTACCACTCCTGTTTCAGAGAATAAAATGCAATTTAAGTTATTTGTACAGGTCGCTGGTCTACGATAGACTAATGATGTCGCTCTAGCCGTCGCGCCTTGGCGTCAAAGTTCGAGCTTGTTCTCGTAGTGAAGCCACGCCCATGCGTGGAACTCGGCCGCCGAAGGCTGATCTTATTTGGAATAGAGTATAGTGACAAAATGAAACATTTTTCGTCTTAGCTTACCGTCCCATAGCGACTTTAATGAACGAGTTTGTTATCGTTGTCCTAGCGAGAGCGCGTTTTTCCATCGTCGTACTGTCATTATTTTTGAATTAAGATTAAAATTAGTGTCCGCTATTTAGAGAGTCAGCTATTCGGAGATTTTCGTATTGAAAATTAATGAAAATTTTCACATTTCCAAAAAATTGTCCGCTGTTGAGAGGTGTCTGCTACTGAGACGTGTTCGTAAGGTAAGGTTTTACTGTATTACAGCATCGTACGGTCGTTTGGTACTATTTATATTGTCGAATAAAATTGTCATCATCAGTTTCGGAAATTCGCTTGCATCGAGTGCTCTCCATTTCTCCGTATAATTTACTAGTCGTTCGAGTTGTAAATACTTCCTGTCGTGGGTACGCATAAACTACTTGCGCTCTACGGAAACGGAACTCGTCGAGTGACAATAACAAAATTATATATTCCTAGAATAACACACACACACACGTACACGTCTATACCCACACATCCTCATACACATACACACACCCACACAAGATCACCCTCGTACTTTACGCCAGTAAGATAATAATATATCATCATTGCTGCTGTATTGTGTTGTAACAGACACGTTCGTATTGATTTTGCACACGAATTAAGATACACGACTGGATACCCGTCGACATATGACAAGAGGCCCTCAAACCGAACCTTCGATTGCAAATGTATTACAGTCCTTCCAGCGGATTAAATTAAGACTTAGAGACGATAATGATGATTAGTTATCGACACGCGTGTTCGATAAAATATAAAATAAACTTAAAATCGATTTATTGAATATTTTTATATGCAACATTATATTGCAAAATGTAATTGTATCTAATTGCCACTAAATACGATTACCAGCGCTATTTACAAAAGCTGCTTGATGATTCACTTTGAGTTCTACCAAATTAACTGTTTGTACTCGCACAGAACCGTTGGCTATTTCCAGTGTATCGTGATTTTTCGTTTTCACCTCTTACCGCTACAAGGTTCTACTGCAGCGTCACGTGCGGTTTACAGTTTACACGTTATTTATGATACCTAGATGGAGTGCGTAAACATATCATAATAATATACAATCTCGAATGAACGACCATGTTCGCATTTTTCGTACAACGACTCTAAGCCAAACCTACCGGTATATGGATACGCTGCTGGGGAACTATTCTGCGTGTCGGTTCGATTGATCATATTATTCCATCTCTTTATAGTGTTATATACCGATCTCGTTATTTCAAATGAAGCTACCGACATTTCGGTCCGGTCTGAAGGTTGTCAATCCTTAATTGGACCGAGCACACTAATGTAATAGGACACGGTAACAGTTTAACGAGATAAAAGTGAAATTGACATTCAAAACCCGTTAGGAAGTACACACTCAAGACATATACGAATGCATGTAGATACCGCACACAAATCGTTATTATATATACATGTGCCGAGTACGACTTGAACACTTAGTCAATCGCGCATTTGTTGTTATTTTTTTTTTTTTTACACGTCATGTTTTACAAGAATTTTTACCAATCATTCTCCTAGCTGCCTTTGATGTGCTGTCCGCTTTGCTATTGTATTTTCAGCATGGACTGATTAATTGCGTATCATGGACTGAAAGAGAAATGATCTAAACTTGTGTTATAGAATAATACAATTATTTTATACAAATAATAATTTATTTTTTTAATTTCGTTGTAATCTTAAAAAGTTCTCACGGATCGTAAAATATTACGACTATTTGATTCCCTTGAAACAAAATGTTTATTGATATTCGAAACATTATATCGGTAAACAAAAGGTAGGTAGGTACATTGAATGTTGATACAATACCTATTGTCGAAATAGATTATTATTTTTCCAATAAATGAAAAAATAAACAATACCAAACGAAACGAAATTAATCCGATTCGTATACAGTTCCATCTAAACATCTATAAAAGCAAATTGGGTGTCAATTTCCAATAGTACATGTGTAGTTTCACGCGATGTGACGCATAATAATATTTATTTCAACCGAAACGGCTTTGACTACCAAGTTTCACGATCGGAGGTAGATAAATTGATTTCGCGAGAAAAATGTTGCTTGTCGACCAAGTTTACAAGCCGGTACGGGGACAGGATTTTTTTTTTTACTTCAATGTGGGCTGCTTTGTCTTGATTATGCGGATATACGGTCTCATTCGATTTAAACTTTGATAATTTGTACTCGTCAACGGTGGCGACTATTTTTGACTGAAACGCAACCGAAGGGGGTTTGACATCCAATAAAATATGGTTTCTTTTGCCATAATGTCTTAGACACTATTAGAAAAATTTAGGAGGGAGACGGGGGAGGATTAGTATTGGCTAACAATACCAAGGCGCGAACTTCTTCATCGGAACGTTGAAAGGGTCACGCGATATTTACATAGTATATTATGTGCATACTATTATCCAAAAACGGTACCTATTGTCTTGTGATAAAATGATGGCGCCACGGCAAAAGGTAAAATTTACATATTATCGATTACGGTAGAGATAAGTGAAAAAAATAATGGAGTTTGAAATATAAACCAACGTTCAATCCGATTTTCATCCACCCTGAAAACTTAGAAAAATGAAATTCCCATAATACGGATAATGTGCCCTTTTGCCTCGGAGTGATCGAGAACATTTTTCTCGCGTTCCTACCCTTTTCGGTGGCGTTTTTTTTCCTTTTAACAATTTCGTTTTCTTCTCGCCCGCAGGATGTTGATCGCGATGGTGACGATATTCGGCGTGTCCTGGTTACCGCTGACCGCGATCAACCTGCTGAACGATTTTTACCTGCAGACGGCCACGTGGAAACACTACTACCTGTTCTTCTTCTCGGCGCACGCGGTGGCCATGAGCTCGACGTGCTACAACCCGTTCCTGTACGCTTGGCTGAACGAGAACTTCCGGAAGGAGTTCAAACAGGTGCTGCCGTGCTGGCGGAACGGTTCGGCTTACGGCGGCGTCGGCGCGGACTCGGCCCAGGGTCGACGAGGGCGCGTGGGCGGGTACCGGTCCGAGAGGACGTGCAACGGCAACGACACGTGCCAAGAGACGCTGTTGCCAACGTCCGTGGTGCTGCCATCCGGTCGTACCACAGCCACCACCGACTGCACCGGACTCGATCTCGTGGTGAGTACACGTGATATTCGTATATAAAAAAAAAAAATTAAATGCATTAAAAAAAAATGCAACACGTGCTCGTACATACGGTGATGTTATGGTGTAACTAGTATTGTGTTCATAAACCGTACATGTTTTCCGATTTCTGTTCAACCGATACGGCGCGCGTGGTACGTTAGGAGTTATCGTTTTCCGTCGAACCCAAATGGAGATGTTGACGCCCAAACGTACGCAAACTTTCTTAAGCGCGGTTTAAGATGGCATGTAAACGTGTAAAAGCTCATTCCGTAAGAACAATATATTCAATGGCAATTTCGTTAAAAACAATGTCGTTTTAAAATCCACTCATTTCAAATCTATCCAAAATTCAGCCCAGTCCCAATCAAGACCTATGTTTTCAAATGCATAAGGCTATGTCTGAGAAGATCCTGCAGCCACTCCTACTGCCTTCGCTATCAGATTTTTACGGATTGGCGAAGGATCGGCCGCTTCTCTTTTGTAAATACTTAATTTTATATCACAATAATGAGAAGACATGACACCTATACTCAAGGAGTTATTATTTTGAAGCTGTCCGACGTCAAACCGTCATACCGTTTTAACATATTATATTGTATAGAAGAATGCGGATTTTTGAACGGCAAACAATAAAAAAAATAATAATAATAATAAAAAGTACATTTTTATTTTTAACCCATATCATCTATATACGCGTATTACATGTTAGTGAGCGCACAATAAGTATTTAGGCATGTAGGCGTACACAATACCCTACCTACAAGGTTCTCTCCCGTAGGTATTCAAATATATCGCAAAAGGTCAAGCTGACAATGGCATTTATAAAAATCTGCACACACATACACAAATACACAAAAGTTTCAACAGAAAACAGTATTTATCGTTTGGAACTAAGAAAATATACGTTATTACACTTTTTCTCTTTTACCCTGAACAAACCCGGTAACCTAGCTATGACTTTTAAGCGAAACGACGTATTATTAACCGAAACAAATGTCTTCTATCACTAACATAGCGTCGCGATTATAGATTTTATTTTATCGTAACGGTTTCCTATCTCATTCTCTCCATAATTCAAGTATGGTATGCATGTACAAACAGAATTTACCAAATTTGCAACCATGCCAACCGAAAAATCAAAAGTTTATTACTTCCATTCTAAAATTATCGTCCCATGTACTATTTTGTTATGCTATGTACTCGCTTTTGACTGTGTTATGCTGGTAGATATTTTATTTCCACATATGTACGGTTTTAAATTCCCATGCGTTCTACTTTTAGTTGATTTTATTTCGTATTCAAATACACTCGAGCGTATTTCTAACGTTGAACTGTTATTACAATTTACAGCACAAAAGCTTTAAATCAAATTGCTGTTTAAATATTAAATGTCTTACTTTATTACCATACCTATGCATACATTTATTTATTTGATTTCTTTATAAAAAAAAAATGTATAATTAAGATAAATCTTTCTCTTTGTAATACGACTGTAACAGAAAAAAGTTATTTTACGAAGGTTTTTTCGTTCATTGGCACTCTATAGTAGGTGTAAATCAGAAAAGGCTTCTGTTACCATTATATTCCCGGATATTTCGCTTTCAATATTGAATTCAAATAATAGTATTACCATGCAAATAAATCGAAGATATAATAATATGAATATAATCACAAGCTGTACGTATCTCGAATATATTGTTTTTGGAAAATTAAATCGCCCGCTATATATACACGTTGTCGGTAAAATAATACAATATCACAGAAGAAGACAACGCGTGCAATATTAAAGCCGTAATGTAATACTTACAAAGGGAGCAATAATTCATCATAATATTAATCTCGTAAAAAGTATCAATTTATCATTGTGATATAAATGCAGGTAAGAGCAACTTACTGACTGTGAACCGTGAATTATTGCTAAAGCTGCACCAAGAAGGTAAAAAATAAATAAAAAATGAAGGGATGATATATATAAATCTGTAGCTCTTAAATTATCCGACAAAGGGTAAAAAACTAATCCTAAAGTGAGAGAGAAAGAGAAAGAGATCGAAAACAATAATAAACTTGATTCAAGCTAAAAAAAAAATATAAGTATCAACATAACACGGTATACATCGTACAGCAAACGTGCGTGCTTATAATAAAATCCGATGTATGATAGGATGGGAGATTAAAAACCATAACTCAAGCTATATAATATATAACAGCAGGTCACCGGGCGATAGATAAACATAATTAATCTTACAAGTAAATTTACGTACGTTAAACATCGTGCAAATTTACTGCGACTCGTACAGTTTTTTTACTGGTGAAAAGGGCAAACTCTATAAAGATTGGCTCCGTCATAGATATAATACGAGTAGATCGTTGTACAGTGTTTTTTTTTTTTAATTTTTAATTACCGCGTGTACGGAAATTGTAATTCGATTACGTTTTTTTACGCCGTTCACCAATGCGTAATTCGTTATACCTCACGGCGGTGTAAATCATTAACTTGAACTCAACGTTTAATAATAAAGTTACTTTCTCACCACGTTACAAGTGCATCGAGCTGTTACATCTGATGCGTTCTTTCGTCTGGCATTCAAATATAAGCCTGATATTGAATATTAAGCTCATTCGAAAGTAACAATTGGTGCCATGGACAAAGAATGACCCCATTGTCATGCACGTAAATGAACCAGCCGGAATGTGTTGTAAAAGTGCAACTACCAGTAATTGAAAAGCTTATACTTATCGGTAAGGATCCAGATTTAATCCGGTTCCTGGAGTCTGTTCACACACTTAATTCATGCTTTAAAATGACATCTTTCAGAGCATCACAAATAGTCAGGAGGAATCTCCTTACTCAATGCACCTGGCAAAACTGACAAATCATATTCCAATATAATTTATTAAAGCTTCAATTCGAGTAAAAAATCATTGAGTCATATATTTCGTAAATGTTTGTAAATTATCATTTTAATTCAAAAATGAAGGATTTGGGGGTAGATATGCGTATTAAATGTATTCAGTTTTTGGTTACCAAGAAAACATATTATTTTGTTTAATATGTTAATTCTAATATTTACTGATTGGTGTCATATTCCTATAATATTTTAACATTACTTCTGGTACAACCGATAATTTTTATCTGACTGACCACGTTACCACTAAGCGGCCAAAATGATAAATAAGACATGATTATTATAGCTATGAGTAACCACATCATGGTTCATGATCACTAAATCTGAATATCGACAATACGTTTGCACATGAAATGTTAATTAGTGGTCCTTCTATACCTATTCTAGATGCGTGTAAAAAGAAAGGAACTGTAAAAAATGTTTTGTTTAGGCTGATTAATTTTCGTTTATGCTAATTTCACCACCAGTTCGTATATTGTTCAGCACGGCAAATTTTTAACAAATTATAACCAAAAGTAACTCCCTCAATCAAACATGACTAAGATTTAAATAATGTAAGGTGGAAATCCGTTAAAACCAATGCCCCGACCAAGACTGATCCATGCGAAGCCGGGTAATTTAGCTTGTATATATAAATATAAATTATGTCCGTAATATTTGGCTGTTTTTTTTTTTTAAATTAGTTATAATGTACTTAGAAGTAAATAACCATAATGAAATGATTTCGTTTTAAATGAGGTAGGTATGAGATATTTATTTAGTTCCTTTTACAAATTTAATTTTCCTTTTAGATTTAAAAGTATAATACAAATAATAAATTGGTTATAAAAAAAATGATTTTGAAATAAAACTATAATAATGAGAATAATAATATGATTTTAATATCAGTAAGAGAAGCAAAAGAAGTTGACAAATATTTAGTTTTATATCAACAATATGTTCAGTGAACAGTGAAAGGTATGAAAAAGATGAACATTCGGAAGGACTGTGACATTTTTTTTTCTATTATCAAGGCACTACAGCAAAAACACCGAAAAGTCAATCTTTTATGTATTTTGTTTCATATAATAATGTACATTTTTTTCTTTTATCGTTTGTTTAGTTACAATTATATGTAATCACCATGATACGCAATAATGCACTTTTTTTTACAAACAAGTAAGTACACTTGTTTACTGATACATATTTGTAAAATACCATTATTATAACAATAAGCTTACAAGATACATTTCCACCATGATTATGTTTATTCGAAAACCAAATGGCTTTTTTTTAACAATACGTACCCGATAGAGACCAGAAATACAAACAAATTTAATTTTAAATGAGGTTTTTTTTTTTTTGTTTTTCGAAATTGTTGAAGTTTGTCATGCTTTTATACGTTTTATCCCAGATTTCATCTAATATGATTATTTATTAATTTTTGTATTCCATTTTCATGTTTGCAGTTAGTTGAGATATTTATATCAACTTTTGGATGAGAGTTAGATTTTTAAGGCATATCGTCGTCTCGATTATTTCTAATTCTTCCGTAAGGTGTATATTAGTAATTATTGTTCACACACAAATGTATTATTTAAACACTTAAAAACGTAACATGATGATCAGGTATATATTTTATATTGTCTACAGTAGTACAGTGTACAACTGATGGAGACACGTACATATATCGAAAAACACGGTCGTCAGTCTTCACGATGCTACTGACATAATATGATTATTGTATGATGCTTATATTACATCAAATATAAATGCTGATAAATATTGTTTGGATCGAACAAGATATTCTTTCTGATATTAAGTGCTGCGAATTTCTCGAATCAGTTCCGCATAAACGATACAATTTATCGTACTACACGTCCCCAACAAACAAGTTGTTTGAATATTGAGTAGGAAACTCCGTAGTAATACTCTTATGTAAAAATTATTATTTATGATGTTAAACTGTTGAAATGCGAAGGAAAGTTTTGGTTTATTTAAGTATATATATATATATATAAGTACATATTAGTACATAATATATGTATTTAAAAAACGAGTAACCGCAAGTGCGACTAAAAAGGTTGTGACCGCAAAAATGCCGACCGCATCGATGGCGACACCCTTAAATATAGCACGCGCGCAACGAAACCGCTAACCTGAAAAATATATATCGCAGTTGATCACCGTTATTGTTGTTTAAAGCGATTAGTACACCCAAACTCACTATACAGTAAACATCGCATAGGACTATGTGATAACAATCATGAAACCCATAGAAACTGTTCCTCATCATCCACTCATGTCACCACTGTAGACCGTTTGTCGTTCACAATTTCCGTGACGGTACCTCGCCATACCGGTTCCAAGTGCTAATACACTCCACTCACTGAATACGCGTGATATATAGGATGCGGCAAAAGTCTGTTCTTTTTATTTAGATTTTTAACCTCAGCATAGGACTAAAGTCTTCTATTGTAATATAGCCTCAATAAAGTTTGATTACTAGCGCTGGTGATTTAAAACTGAACTGAAATATCCGCTCTAAGCGACCGTATTTCTCCCTAGTACAGTTGCGGGAAGTGTTCCAACTTTATCTTTTAAAACCCACTACTTGTTCAGTACATACCGCGATTGCGATGCGCTGCTGTTGGAAACCTATTACATTCTTGTAGGCACTCTGAGTAGCGAATAATAAGACTCGTAAAACGTAATAGGTCGAAAACTTGATCGAGTAGCTGCGTAAGCTGTACAACGATTGTTATTGTGTGATGATCTTCATGATGTTTACTAGTTGTACTTCAAAATTTTTACCAAAATTTCGCAGTGCTCGACATGAAAAAAAATAACATATCACCGTCAGCCAGCGTTACCCACCGTTGAGAGTCGTCTTATGGTTAGCACACCGGCCTCGCGTTTGTTCACGTCTCGGTCGGAGCCCGGTACAATATGAACCGTGAGCTAACCCGTTTACACCTGGTACGTGTTGCGCGGACCGCATAAACAGTACGATATGCTGCGCATTGTGCGGTACACAATCTCGTCGGGTCATCGGAACCGTCGCGATAAATTGTAAAACGGTCTTCAAGTAACGTCGGGTTTATTACGGCCGTCGGCTGATTTATTTTTACTACGCGTTTAACGCGCGGTGCCAAGCGATAAACCGTCAGATTTATTAGACTGCGAAAAAGTTAAGGCACCAACGATATTTCGATAAAACTTTATTGCTACGCCGCTGCCGCCTCCGTCCGGTGTGTCGAAAACTTTCGACGTGCGCATCGCTCGAACGCCATTATCGTCGGATTCATTAAAACGCCTTTGTCATCATCGTCCCGTTAACACGACGACGGTGCCGTCTCGCGATGTCTAATTGCGCGTATGTGTACTTAGCGCGCGCGTCGTCGTCCGCAAAGTCCCGAAACCGTATAAACCCGTAGCTAACGCTGCGCACGATGAGATCGCGGACGAGCGCTAATTACGGATAACACGTGGGCGGAGTGTACCTCTCCCCGTGCCTCCCCTCCCGTCGACTCGCCCCGTTAATCAAACAAAATCAATCCCATATGAAATATACAAGTTATGCAACGCAATCAAAACCGCGCACCGGAATCGTGCGTACGTCACAGCAACACGTGCGTGACGAGCGTCTCTGATCTATTTGTTTTTAACGGGAAAACGCATTTTTTATCTTTACAAAAAAAAAAATGCTATTTACGGTAATATGTAAAGTATAATAATAAACAAACAGGAGACCGCAAAATCGAGGGTGGGCGTCATTGTGCGTGTACATGTGCGCAAGTACGCGCATTGATCGCGCCCCGCACCGACACACCGTAACTGTATACTAATATATTGTCATAATTATTATTGTTATGCGCTTCACTGACGTCCGCAAGCTTGCGATACACAGTTCGGTGGTTCACTGCGTGCGCGCGCACATGAAATACGGATCGGGACCATGTTGCGTCGACTAGTCGTTCGGTCCGATTTATCTGCTACAACAATATTCGCTATTTCAAACATTCGAAAACTGTATACTGTTTACGACGCGCCGGCCGTACTCTCCTGTCTGAACCGTTCGGCATGCGCGCAGGTAAAACGAACGTAACGTTTCCACGAACGCATCGAGTTTTATAGTATGCTTGTCATATCTATGCTGCCACCGCGTAATAGTTACACGCGCACCGAAACGACCGTTCGCTAAAATGTATTTGAATTTTGATGGGCTGAAAAATTCTGAGCCGAAAGAAAAATATACGAGCCTCTAAAACGTAATCTGCTTCTTATTCAGTTTTATGTAAATATAACGCTAAAAGGTTTTTGTTTTATGTATCAGATTTGATTTTTACGACGGTATCGTTTTTTTTTTTTTTACGCATGAAAGTTTTCAAATATTTTATATTAAAATTACTGGCAGGTTATTATACATGTATGTAAAAAAAAAAAAATTCTTGCAAAAAAAAAAAAGATATTTAGATCATTCTCTTTAGGTAGGTACGCGTACCTCGTAAATTCTTTATTAATGGTTTATTTTTCTTTTTGATAAAAATGTATGCAGTAATAAACTGTAACTGCTGAAGTTCTAGCGACGTGATAAAAGCACACATTTCCATAAATTGAATTAGCAAATAATTATATTAGTTTAGATTGAAATGTATTTAATAAATACTTAAAAGTCCACTGCTGTCTGTCATTTTTCTCTAGTCATTTTACGGTACAGTAATAAAAACGTAAAAATGCATTAACGAAAGGAGACTTCACAACTTCAATTGCCTTTGTTGACTTAGTGAAGAATAATAATTATATTAGTCAACGAGAAAAGTTAATTATCGTTTTCTGTGATTTAAACTTTTACAGCCTAATATAAGCAAGATGGACGTTTTAAAACATTCTGAGTACCGACCTACTTTTTCTCGATTAATGAACATTTTAATTATTGTCCGAATAGAAAGTACCCTGTTCCCAGCAAAGAAAGTTTTTGGATCATTATCATTGATGATAATATAAAATAGTATAAATTAGAGTTATGATCATTTTCGCAATCATACATTTCAATTGTTATAACTTTTAAATTATAATACTAAACCGAGTTTCATATATACTTTAATGACAGGAAACTCTTAAGAGACTAAAATATCTTTAGTGACATAATAGATTAAGTTTTCAACCGTGTTGTGCATATAAAAATATTAAAATTTAAAAATTATATTTTTATCTCGTTGCTACTCATACGCACCTGTACCAGTCAAACGATAAAGCAAATAATGATTATGTCATTCGATATAGATCCATGGGTCGAATTGTAGATTGGATTATGGTTGGATACAACAATCCTAAGAATAACATGCGATTCACAGATGTTGTTTTCGTAGTATTTGTTAAACTTGCCTACACGTTTTATTAAACCTGCAAGTGTCATTTTTTTTTAACGTGAAATCACTGAAGATGGGAGTACAGTTCCAGCCATCAGATTTGGTTCTGACGTGATTATCACGTTTGGAGTTTGACATTTCGTTGATTCGGATTGCGATGATGTATAATGTATCAGTAGGTACTGAGGGTGTATTCAGAATATTGACGGATACTATATATAATCATCTATGTGGTATGTCAGTTAAGCCTTTATGCTCCGATTCCAGCAGTACCACGAGACGTAAGTGACCGACATGTCACAAATCTTGATCCCCGAACCCCCTGGAATAGAAAAATATTTTCCATCCGTAGATGCAATCCTCAGCGGAAGAGGAGATAACTCTGACAGTGGCCGGATAGGTTATAACCGATTTCGAACCTCAGCCGGCGCATAGGGTCTAGATAGTTTGGCATATTTTACTGGTGTCGGCAAGGATGCGGTCGGGACATATGCGGTCGGCGCCTTTTTCGTGCCATTTGTTATTTTTTTTTTACCTGAGTACCCATATACTACATTTTATGCATATTATATTATATAATAATTAAATGTTGGCAATTATGTAAAAACTTTCCTTCACTCTCATCCAGGCTTGGAATTGCAGGCAGTATTTTTACTGGTGTATTTAAAAGTTAAATATAATTATTATTTTTTTTTTGTTTTTAAATTATTCATGTAACAATAATATATTCGACATCGAAAAGAAATATTGTTCAACAAAAATAGTATACCAGTTACATAATATTTTTTAGACGAGGTCACCCCCTTTATTGGGCGTAAAATGCTTTAATTTGAATTTTTTTTTCGATTACTAAGATTTTTGATGTGCAGTAAACATGTAGTTTTTTTGGATTATTCTAATTGAATTATTTAGGAAAATATCATTATAATACCTAATATTATGATATAATTTGTAATTACATGTTATTGCGTATTGTTCCTAACTCTAGATAACGCGAATTTCACATTTTTTATTCACAATTATAAATTTGAATAAATCTAAAAGTAGGTATTTGTTCAAATTTGGACTACAATACATCAAAAATTTCAGATACACTAACTGAATAATATTTTGCGTGAAAAATATAATGTTCCCATTTGAAAAAAAAAAAAACAAAGTTTGTATAAATACACAGGACACCATTAATTTGGCATGAAAATAAATATTGTGGACAACACAGCTTTTATGGTAATTTGAACAGTGACAATTTAATTAAAGCCAAAAAAGGAGTGAGCACATCTAAAATATCACCTAACAGTTTTGTATACTCGAGAGTTTAAGAGTTTATTATTATTGGATATACTGTGTATATTGGCTTTGTGGCCATTTGGTTGTTTATGAGTGTCATTATCGACAACATATGATAAGATTACTTTTATGGGTTAGCAACATCACATAATTTGTGCACTGTCGTGTTCAAAAGTTTATTATTATTATTTTATGTAGTCACTTGGTTTCACGATTATATTTCGCATCATACAGCTATATCCAGTGTGTGCGGGAAGTTATAATATTGAAGCATATATTTAGTATATAACATAATAAATAATATATATGTAGGAACTCATGTATACAGGAATTAACTTACCGCAAATGGCACAAATAAGGCATGGATGACCCCAAATGTGCAGTCCACAAACGTTGCGGAACACTATTTCAATTACATTCTGCGGCTTAAATTTTGTTTGCGGATTATCTACCCATACGCGTTTTCTTCGACAAATGTTGTCTTGTACATTCGTGTCTTATAATTTCAGTGTTGGTTTTTCTAATTGTATACACTGCGATAATAAAGCGTTATGAAAATAAATATATTTTAATCTACCCGATTTCTGTTAAAATATATAGTTTTTTTCGGTAATCCAGCAGTACGGTGATAATATATAATTTCAAACTTACTGAATTATCAAGACGCTACTGTACATATGAATATATGATATTATACCGTAGCTGACTGCAAGATCATAGGTTTAGATTATGTTTGGATCGAATATAATAATACCGCTGGCCGTACACGCCCTTGTCTGTCGTATAATTGTGACGACCCTGTTCATAATTATTATTATATAACGTACGAATCTGCGACGTGACATTTTTTCTTTTGGTCCGCTGCCTTATGGTTTGCGGCGCCACGTGAACACGATCAGTCTCTTTTCGTATTCCGATTTTTTTTTCCTGCGCATTTTTCAAAATATATATTTGTACGAAAACACCCTCTAATCACAAGTCGTCCCCGTTGTAAAAATAAAAATTGTTATTTCAGAGTAGTGAAAACAGAACGTCTCCTAAAAAATGTCCATACGTCACATCGTTTTTACTATGTGATAATACACTTCGTTTCACTTTAAGCTTTGGTGTTAATCTTTTTCGTTGCTTTTGAGATAAAATGCGTACCATGGTCTTTAAAACTATAATCATACGGTGATTTGCATGTCTTCACCCAGATGAGCACTTCATTTTTTACTTTCACATCGCAATGGATTTGGTGATGCTTTAAATTCATAACACGTGAAGTTTACTGAAGCTTATCGCATCTCTTTTTCCAAAATTTGCTAATTTAACTTATCTCTAAATGTATAATTTCAAATGCACGTACATATTCTGAACGTTTTAAGGTTTCGAGTATCGAGTTGAAAAAAATAAGAAAACTCTGAGTGCAGGCATATCGAATAATTAAAAATCAGCTAGTCGACTATTTGACAAGAGTTTACACTTTTAGCAAAAAACAACTTTCATTCGGGTGCACGACAATTCATTATTGAACCGTTATGCAGTGTTTATCTTCTTTTAAATACTTTATAGTGTGGGTCGACAGGAAAACACGCGACACAAATAATCGTTTTGCTATCCACGCAGACACACACTTGCGCGGCATGTACGCACTTGAAATTCTGTTGGCTTTAAAATCTCTAAAAGCTGTCGTCGTCTAAACACTTAAAGAACGCACAAACATTACCTAAATCGAACTGTTAAAACACATTTTCGTATTCCATCGATGGTTTTTAGAACGCTTTAACTATTTCATCGTTATTGGAAAGAGTTGCTCTTTTATGTACCGAACGGAAAATATACAAGTTTTTAACATTATAATTTTATATCAAAAAGGGCCTAGCCTATATAATTATAATAAATAAAAAAAAAACGTCACGGAAATAATATTGCGGTATTGGTATACTGTTATAATTATACGATTGATGTGTTAACATTTTTCGTATATTTTTTATCTGAAATCCTTCACGCACTACCCTTTTTTGGCTGATATCCTCAAAATAACCATACTTTTGATATAAAATCCAATATCAGAACGAAAAAGTTGGTATAGTAACTATAACAATTCTATCATATTTCAAATTTCAATCCATTCCGTGTAAAGTACATGTGAACTTGTACATGATCACTTTTAGCACTAAATCACATTGGTATATTAAAGAGAATGTAACATTAAAATATTGAGCCATTATACATCCAGTTTCAAGATATTGAAAAATAATTTAACCATTGTTAATTTGTGCGACCAATAAAATTGTTATTATATACACGTCTGTTGAATATAACATTAAAATTCAAAGTAAAGTTTTTGTATTTTTACCCAGTAATTTATTTTCTGAGAGTGTTGTCAAACCATAAGCACCAATATACAACCGTAATACAAATATAAACAGAATAATATGATTTTTTTTATGAATAATGCCCATCGACTAAACAATAAAATCTTTCGCAAAATGTAAATTAATTATTTTTCAACCCGATCGAATGAAAACTCATAACCACATCGTGTAAGTTCCAATTTTATTTCTTTGTTTATCTTTAGAATTTTAGACACAGCCATATTGTATGATGCCAATAGATACGCGCGTCGTGTTTTTAGGGAAATCTCGTTCGTTCTTTCCGCGAACTGCGATTGGATGTGAGTGAATAAAAAAAAACCTAAAAGAGTCACTACTTATAGTGCTGTACATCCAGCGGTACCGAAAGTAACCACAGGCGTTGTTCGAGCTGTTGCCGCACGTGTACCCTCGTCGTACGTATTTCACGTCCTAAGTGCTCTGATTTCGGGGTTTAGCATCTAAATTTTACGGTGAGCTCTAAAAACTTTTTGGTGTAAAACTGTGTAAATACATGACGTGAAACTCGCACGACCCGAATCCCTCGAGGACCGTGGTAGCCACCGTGTTTGTTCTGTATATAAGAAAAGGTATTGTTAACTGACCATTTCATAATATATTTCCTATGAATTTTCATTCTCGTCACTAATATTGTTATTGTTACTTCAGACACGAGTTTCAGCTTTGGTGACACGATTTTATACCATTTAGTCAAAGATATTATAACGATAACGTATCCATGGCAATATTTCGTTAACAACTGCAAATATTGTCAATACAATTTATTTGGACGTAGCTCATTTAACGATAATTTTAATGCAACCTCATTGCGACGACCGAAATATAAAAAACAACTTTTCCCGTAAGGTATGACATTATTATGATAAAAAATCTTGTCCCTGAACTTGAAATCAATTTTTATTGGTGCATTTGCGCGATGCGTTGCAATTAATCTGCTTTAGATGGAATCCTTGGCGAACTTTGTTTTAAACTAAAACTTATAATAACCATTAATCAACATAGAATCGCTGTGTATTAACAGTTTTAATTGGAATGAAATTCCCCATGAAAACCGTTGTTAAGTTATAATTTGGTTTCATAATCGAACACGGCCTTGTATAATCATTAATCATAATAATTTATTCATTAAACCTACGTACCATGAAAATTAGTTATTAGCGCGTATGTTATCCGTAAATTATTGTCTTAAAATAAAATATAATAAAGCACATTGTTTTATGTTGCAATTCATTATTATCACATCATAACCCTATTATGTTAGTACCTAGACGTGTAGGTAGTATCGATTGTATTCATAGGAACTCTATATTAATTTACTCGTTGATTTAAATGCAATCGCTTTAAAACCACCGTATGATAAAATTATGGTATATCTAATGGTTCCGACCAACCCGATGAAAGCGTTTGATGTAAGAATTAATATCATAGTACTTTATCTTGGAATCGGATGAAAGTTAAATCATAAATGTTCGAGACTCAATTAAGATACAAATGGTTCATTAACAATACGTGTTATTTATTTTTCATCGTGCTACACCACCCATGCTCCGGTTATATACAAATTTAAGGGAGCAAACGGCGAACCCTTTGCATTTTCAACGGTACTGTAGGCTGACATTTAAAACAAAACCGAAGAGTGAAAGATCGGTAGATTATAAGAAGAAGCGACAAACGGCTTGGCGAGACGTGGAAAGACGGGAGCGAAGAGAGGATAGGAATGAGGTACATCGAGAGGATTGACACCGATGAAGAAAGTATAATAATAGAAAATAGTGCCCCCAAAATGCGGTGTTAATATTTTTATCGTGATTATTATTATTTTTAATATAAATAGTTAAACCGCAACGGAAAATAAACCATGTACCAGTTTTTTTAGTCCTTCGCTACATCATAAATTTTAAAAGATAAAAAAAATATAGTCTGTACTACACTCCAAACTGTTTAAGTAATCGAAAAACAATCGTTTATTTATGTGAATTGTACTTAAGTCGATTTAGTGATGTGTGACTGTCACGCAGTATGTATTTAAGTAAAAAGTGAATTTACTATTAATTTATTCATGTTGACGCTGTACAACGGATGCTCGAACATCATCGAGCACCAAAAACTGTATAGCACGCAAGACCGAAAGAAAGTAGGCGGTTTTTTCATGATGGAAATCACGACCAAATCACATATGATATCGATTCACGGAACATATTTCGATTTATTGTAGTGTTCGCTTTGCATCGAGATTCCCGGATTTTCGTTATAATACCCTATCTTTGCATGGCCACACAACGACGAACCAAAACATTGGAAATCCATAATTATTCGTACCCGATTTTGGGTGAATTCTGAACGGTACAAAGCGGAAAAGTGAATATCGAATATTGTGTATTTTTTATTGTTTAAATATGTTTTCGGAATCTTTGGCGAATTGCCGGATCAATTATAGTTAGTTGAGGGAGAAGTGTTGAGACAAATTAGATGGAAAACTATAAATACGAAACCCGGTATATTACGAACACAATATAATGTTTACTATATATTATACATATCGATTCAGCGTAATGTCGTAAACCCGTTTCTCACAACGTATAAAATCGACGGAAATGACTAACTATTATTTAAAAAAAAAATAAAAATCGTATTACGACTTCTTCGTCCCGTTGTTTTGTGGCGCAAACGGTTTTGGATTTTACACGGAATTGAACAAGTCTTTACCAACATTTTAGATTGCTTTATTGCCTCGCGCTTGGAGATATCCGATGGAAAAAAACCCCTTATCGTTGTGAAAACGCACGTTTCCTCCGTTAAACACGGTTCAAATAAGATGAACATTTTTCATCTGCGCAAATAAATCATTTTTCACGTGCGAATTTTGGTCCCTCTGCTCCGTAACAGTATCGCGGATAAATAAAAAACTCTTTTGTTCGCAACCTATTAATTTACATTTTACTGCAGTTTATTAAGCGCCACCGGCAATAAGCAGCGCTTTTCAGACTCCCAATCTACTCGTTGACCCGTGAAATGTGTCGTTAATTTGTAAATTTCTCTGCATCGTTATTTTAATTCACTTCACCGGTTTGCGATTTTTCCAAAGATATTCTATTCCACCGTACGAGAACATCCATGTAATAAATACAAAGATAATCGATGTGTCTCATTATACTCAATTTGAGTACGTTCTACGAACCGAACATCGTGTAGTCGTATAAACTTTTATTCATTTCCATAAGCAATGTTAGTTTATGTTCCGACTGACGACGTGTACAGTTATTAGCAAAGAACTCCCCTCTCACGGATATCAAGGACCTTTTTTTCTGTTACCACAGTTTGATACGTATCGCAGTTAATAACATTATATCCATGATTACAGCCCGACACATTTGTACTTACAATCCCGTCCGATGTCTTTCTCGGTAGGTACCTATCCGTTACAACTTTTGTCAACCCCTGTAAAGCGCTGAAAATAGAAATGGAATTAGTTGGGAATATCGAAAACATACACGATTTATCAGAATAATTATTATTACTGTTACCTGGAGTCTTCTTCCATAGAAATATCACGACCGGGCAACTTGTAAAACTTTTGTTCCTTCCCGTATATACGGATTAAATTGCTGATTTGACGTTGAGCAAAATATTAACAAACGAGTCGACCCACTGCGGAAAAGTTTAAATTACTTCGACGGCCGCGATCCGGCTTTCGATCGGCAATATCTCGGGTAGCGAGTAGCGACTAGATAGGAAAACATTGATAACTAGCATGTTATTAACAATGGTTCACCCCCCTCCGACATCCGTCATAGCGGTTGTAGTGAATTTTCCCGATAGACCCGCGTATTCGAAGACATGATATTAATCGAGTCTGATGAAACTATATATAAGTAGTATTTCACACGCGGTTCGTTCGAATGTCAAACAACGCGGCGGCGTGCAACAAGACGTAGTTCAAAAGTTGTCGAGAGTAATCAGCGGTGCGGTTGATAAGCTCAACGAGCCGTTCGCTCGTGCACGCACTTGTATTGTAATACGACCGCATTGAAAATAGGATTAATTTTCCAAGTAGTACCTATTAATTGTCTGCAAAATCACGCGTTAGACGTGAAGTGAATCGTTATGACGAAATTGTGTGATAAAAATGGGAAGAATCCAATCGCGAACGCAACGCGATGGATAGCGCACCACGCTTCACCACGTACGCGTTTATATCGTACAAATGTAATAGCACCACGCGACAACGACCGGGGAAATGTGCAAAAACGCAGTATTTCTTTATTTTTCATTTTTTTTCTTACACGTATCGCGTGGGTTTCGCTGAACGATTATTTGTTATAAGCGATTCGTCCGCAGACGCGAGTTTTTACGCGTGGTAAAACTTTCATTACCACCGGGTGAAGGTGGTCTTGATTGGTTTTGGTACGAACTGTGCAAAATGTATGCTCGCAGAAAGGAATTCCGGCAACATTGCGACGAAATCAATTAATCCGGCAACCATTAATTCATCCGGCTGACCGACCTAACCGATATATTATACATTTAACTGTTACCTCTAAAAACATCAGGCGAACTCCGACTGCGGATTATACATAGTGCTGTTCGCTTGATTGCTGTACATTTCTGTATGCTAAGCAATCCCGAACCCAAAACCACTTTCAGATTATCTCTCATTCGCGTTTCAACTGTCACAATGGTCGTCCGATCTTTCGCCACGTTGGCAGCTCCACATATTATTATTATTATTATTTTTATATAGGGCGTATATTTCTAAAAATCTTCTGATCATAAAACACGATAGTATTGTTCCAAGAAAAGTTCAAAAGAGTCGTCTACACATAATATGTGTGTACATCATATTTGAAATACATATTTTGACGACCAACAATCGAAACATCGATTCCATTGTACGTGAAACCACTTAAAACCTTTTAAAAAATGCACCGTTCACGTACATCATGCAAACAACCCACGCATAGTGCGAGCTAAATACATATGTATAGTTGGAATTTCGAATAATATTTAATATCACGTCTTAAGTACAAACATGTATTTGGATCACACGTGTTTGAAATGATCTCGACAGAGTTGACCACGTTAAATCTTCGCTCATATTGTTATGCTAATTTATGTGTATTTGCATGTGTGTGTGTGTGTGAATGTATTGAAAGTATCTCCTTATACCAAGGCATTGCACATCCATATCCAAAATTATGATCCTCATTAGCAGCAGTTCGATGGTCGTTTACGTGAGTTTGAATAATTAATAAACACTTTTTTACAACACTTAAGGCCTTATAATATACTATGCTCGTTGCATACAACCTTCGATGATTTTACATCATAGTTTCATTTAAATTGGTTCAACTAGATCTAATAGTTGTGAAGAACTTTTGTGATTTAAATTATGTGATACTATGATAACTGCATCAATAATCTTTCCCTCATAAAACTTTCGTTTTCTCGTCCTCGTAACGAATCGATTAATCGTTTCGACAAACACTATAAGTTTGGGAAATAGTTTCCCCAATTTTATTTTTTCGAATAAACAACGAAAACTCTTGATCCATTACAACCATTACCATTGAAACATTATAATATAATTTAATGAATATAAAATCGTAAACGTGAAACTCGTATTGTACCTAACTATACACGAGAAAGATAAAAATAAACACTTAACTAATTCATTATTCAACGACCGGATTATATTGCGGTAAGCGGTTCAGCTCAATAATAGTTATGTCTTTTGCTGAACAGTGTAAAGCGTGGTACATATTTTACCAACAAAAACGTTTGCGGTAATTTTATTTAAGGACAGGTGTTAATAGTTATACGAATCCCAAGATCATAAAAATTTCAACCTGGTCATTTCGGTGCTTTACTCTCACAACCGTTTGGTCATATAGTGGTTTATTTTCAATGGTAGAGCAATTGTACAACTAATTTAATTCCTCAAAAAAAAATTCATTCCCACAACACGTTACAGCTTAATTCTGAGTAATTCTGAAAGCTTCAAGTTTATTATATATTATGTACGTCTAAGAAATACTGAATATATTATTATGGCTAACTATGGATTTTTTCAGCTGAACGCATCGATTTAATGATTGAACTTCTAAACTCATCGACTAATTACTATGAATTTGTGCTAAAAAATACCCAAATTATTCTCTGTCGAATATCTCACTAAACTAGTTCAATCTTAGCCTCTACACTCATCTATAATATAGGATCTGGAAATATGGCGTTATACTGAATGGTATAATAATATTATATGGGTACATTTAATGAAATAAATAAGTTGTTCCTCTCAACGTATAAATGCCATATAGATTATTCATGTACAGATATTACGGTTACGACTTAGGTTAAGTGCAAATTAAGTAATCTTAATAACGTAAATTACATATTAATAGTTCAATAAAAATTAATATTTAACGATGATATAACAATGTAATAGGCTAAGTGAAAGGAAAAAATCTACTACAAGCTTCATATTTCTTGGCAAAACACATACAGTTAGCTTCGGCACATATTTTTAGGTGTGTTCTTTAGAACATTTTGGCTTGTGTCGATGTCTAAAATAAGGCATTTTTATTGGATATTATGGTATATGTTTGAATGGATTTGAATATCCAAAAGGAAATTTCCCTAGAGTAATTATGTGAGTTACTCCTCATCAATCGGGAATAAAGGAGTCGATTCGAGACACCTTTTTTAAAATTATTTTTGATTTTGATTGCAGTAAAATGTATTTCCTCGTGCTTTATTTATTTTTATTTAAAAACGAACAAACCATCCTGTAGTAAAGCTTAGTTGGTTCCATGAACCATATTCATCAGTTAAAAAACTGCAACTACAGATATAGTATACTGTAACTGGAAAGGTATTTCTTCCCCCCAGTACTTTTCTTAAGTGTATTTTTATTTTAATTTGGTGAATTTGACAGTACTAATAGTTTGAAATCATAAAGACTTGGGCTTTGTGTACAGAGAGAAAACTCTGTACACTGTGTTTGACATCCAGCTAAGTTATTTGGCATTTACAGTGGTGTACTTGGTGTTACTGTATCACTTCGCGTTACTGATAAACGCTGGAGGGAAAAGTTGAAAGTTATACATTTCATGATAATAATATACAGTATATAATGTACAGAGTGCTACCTTAATTGCACTTGAAGCAATTTTCGATATCAAACAAAGTGTAGGATTTCAAACGATAAAGAATTTCTACTTCGTTACTGAAAAAAATGTTAAACATTGATATTGAGGTCACGGAGTAGAAAAGTACACTGCGTCGTCGTATTTAAACCATTAGAAATTTTTATCTTATGGCAACCGTCTCAATATCTTTTTAGTGATTAAAAACTCAAAAATATAAAACAGAAGATAAAAATGTTAATTAAAAATACTTAAAATATATAATACGCATCAGCAACGAGTTTCCGCAAGTGTTTTTTTTTCGACGAAAAGTGTAATTATAGTACGTTGGTTGTTATTAGTTATGATGAATGAAAAAAAAATGATTCATGTTTGCTATCCACTGAAATGCTATGATAGATTGAACAAACGCCACGTTAATTATTTATTATTATTTATTTATTTTAATTATAAATTATTTATTATTTATCTGTAAAGAAACACAAAGACACACACACGCACAAACTATTGTAATATAGTTACATAAATACAAATACTCACTCACTGCAGATCGTTACATCTCTAAAACGACAAAACGTATAAACTTACAATGTGACATAATGGTTTTTCTTATACTCTAGATATGTAATAAAATCACATTGTTCTAAACTATTTTAGGCTGTATGAATAATTTAACCTACATTTTTTTTTCGTCGAAATAGTGTAATTGCTTTAACCGAGCATAGTAAACTATCTCCCGGACGAACTCAGCTGGTGTGTAATATAATACGCATAGGTAGTAAACGGTGGTCAACGAGTACTTCATAATATTCAAATTATATTGTTACGTTGGAAAAAAAAATTAAATTAAAACTATAATTTTATACAATATACCTATTGCCGCGTAGAAATACATTTTTATCATAATATAAAAAGTTATAACGTTTAGAAATAATATACTTTAAGTTGGTACCGTATATTCGAAGTAGTTACAGTTTTAAAAAATTACTATAATGCCCATATTTGCTGGAACACCTGGACTCCATTAATTTTGATAAAACATGAATGTGCAAATATATTCAAATTATAAAAATAAAAACCAACTGCAGTCGTCTGAATGAATCGTATGCAATTTTTAGTCAGTTATTTTCTCCCCTAAATGTCATCTACATCTACACATTGATATCTGCTGATGCACTGTGGGTGATGCCGAGTTTTTCGGAAAAAATGAAAACGGCAAATCTCAATTGCGAAATTCCTGTTAAGTAGGTACGAGTGGGAATCACTTGGGGATATGAGGTAATTTTGTGAAAATATACACATTTCACAAGATATTTAAGTTTTAAAGTCACCCTAAGCTCGAACATATTAAAAGCCAACGCTTTCAAGTATTGATTTGATATTATCTGTAACCGGAATAACTATACTATTACAATATTGTATTATAAGTTACAGTTCAATAGGGGTTGTTTCGATATTACGATGTATATCAAGGAAATTAAGTCAATAAAATCCGTTTAATCGGTCTGCGCCTGATTCTGATTTCCGCGAAACGATCTGGCAACAATATAATACGGAATTTACGACTGCGATCTGAACTGGTCTTGATGATCCTTTGTAATTATGAAAATCAGCAGTTTCACGGAAACCACGTGAACCATATATGGCTTTTCAAAGGATCGTTGTTCGAGGAATTGAAATGAACCACTGTAAAAGGAAGCGATCTCAATCTACCGACGATATTGAATTACATGTAAAAACACAGTATCTACTTTTGTCGAGAACAATAATCGGCCAATTATTTCGAATAACCAACGAAAATATTCTTTGGTCTTTCAACGACGGACACGTTAAATTACTTGCGTAAAAACGAGCGTATTCAAAATGTATAAAACGGCAAATTATACGAGTACAAATTATGCTCATAATTAATCTGCCATATTATGGCCCATGATTATAAAATATTCTCTACCGTGGTGTATCTATCACCTTACCCCTACCGCGGTAGTAGTAGTAGTAGTAGGAAGACAGATTGCGAAACAATTATTCATTATATACATTTGTTGAAATATTTCGGTTTAAACTTTTGGGGTTTTTTTTTATATATAATATACAGTGTTCTGTAGGCAGTGTATAGACACCATTATAGTGTAATGATTAAACATTTTCATAAATATTTAGCTGAAAACGAAAGAGTTATAAATTATTTATGAAATTCGCTCGCCGTGGCACTGAAGAAAAATGGTCATCATTACAACATTAATTTATCGTCGTCATCAACAACAAATAAATAAATAAAACAATCACATAGTCGTCCTCGGTGTATCGGTTTGAACTCATATTAATAGCATAATTGTCAACAATAAATCATTGTACAATATTATACGTATTTGGATATTTTTTTATTCGTATAATATTATACTTATTCGGATATAAACAGTAAAAAGACCAACATATTTTTCTCCAATACAATATTTACAAAGTATATTGAATGTTGTAAGATGATATTGATGGTAAAAATATTTTATTTTATATGGCTTTATAATGTGAGTGCATTTTCTGAATTTAAACTACGTATTTATATATGTCTCGACTTGTAGTTTTTTAATTTTAATTTTCTATCCAGAGTTATGTCACTGCATGAATACAGTCAGTTGAAGTAAAATAGTATAGTTTTAAAATACCCACTTTGCATGTCATTTTTTAAAATATTAAACTTTCAATCTATAGACTATTGTTATAATATGCATTGCAAAACTTTTGAAGCACTTGTTTTCCTTAAAATAGAGTGGATATAATAAAACAAATTTAATAAAAACACCCAACGTTGTTTACACCATTTATTCTACATTTCAGTAATAATTTTACAAACAATATCCGCAAGTCAATTGATTTACTTCAGACATTATTTTCAAGACATCCTAATCAAATTTGAAAAAATAACAGCCAAATATATAGTAAAAATTAATAATCAACAAACAGTTGGTAGTACATGTTTCTATAAGCACAAGGAAATAAATAAAAGTAACAAGAAAATATTACTTTTTTAATTTTCACACATTTTAAATGTCACTAAAATTGTAGTTACGAGCATGAGCGCAAATAGGAATAGGAATAGTGTGTTGTTGTATTAAGACCTTAGGTTACTTATACCCGAACTGAATTGTATGGACCAACTATTTAAAAAATATTATTACAAGAACCTACACCAACTAGGTACATATTTATTTTCACTAAATATTTATTTTGATAACGTATATTGCTGATTACTGAAATTTAGGTAAATATTTAGATTAAATGTATCCTTATGAGATACCTATAGTTGACATGGTAAATTTGATTCGTGTAAAAACTCATCATATACCGTATTTTTCAGCGTTTTGAACGAATTTTATAGAAAAACGGCATATTAAAACTTCAAACGCTAATATATTTTAAATTTCTACATTAACGTATAAAAAAAAATTGTTGTTTGCCGGTTAAAAAGTTCATGCCTCTTAATCGTAAATAAACTAGAATTGGTATATGTATTTTGAAAAATATCTACAAATATACGTACATCATATGTCATATAAATTTGAAAAAATCAGAATTCAGAAATATTGTTATTGGTGGTTTGGGGGGAGAGGAAAAGAGTGTTTCAAAACTTATGAGCACCCCGTATATATTGATCACCGTACTTGCATCCTATGGCCATTGTTCCCCCGTCATACTTGTAATATAGGTACCAATACACAAACGATGTTTCAAACTTATGATGTATTTTCGCGGCCGACGTTCGATAAAACCGCGGTAGGTCAGCGTTTCAATCATAATATTCAACCGTGTTGTCGTCATACTGTTGTCGTGAGAGGAAACCGACGTGGATCGCGCGTAAGGATGTATACCGGGAAATCCTTCGACCCGTCTGCAAACACGACCCGCGCGGGCGAGGAGAAAGAAACTGAACGATGAATCCCACGGCGCGCCAACAACGATCTCGGCGCGTCGATCATTTCGTTCGAGTGGAACGTTTCATTGTTCGTCATCGCCGCGACGGATTTACGACAAGTTTTACGACGGCCACGGTAAAATTCGTATCTGTACTGCGCGTCGCGGCACACCCTGCACCGCATTCGCTCACGACCGAGCTGGCCTTCCGTGTTGTGCGATACCGTTGTTTCGTTAAATCCGCACAAATCAGTCGGTTATTCAATAGCGCTTCCCGGATATTACTGTTGTCGTCGGGCGTACGTGCTCGGATTTTACGGACTGGCACACTGCAAGAGTCGTGTTAATTTCCGAGTACGGTGCATCAACCCCCCCGGTCGCATTTCACGCCCCGTCGATGCGTCGCGGAATTCTATAACGTATACGGGGTGATTTTTCGACCATGCTCACCCCCTATTTCGGTTGTAAAAATGCTTAAACGCGGATTTCTTTGTTTTAAATTCTCAATACCCCGTAAAACCTATGTTTTCGATAACTTTTTTTTTAATGTCAACTTAATGGTGTCGATGTCTCCCCCCCCCCCGTGTGTGGCTGTATACAGACTACGTTTTTTTTTTCAAATGGGAACACCTTGTTTTGTACGCAAAATACAATTTTTTCAGTAAATATGGAATTTTTTACGTTACGTGGTCAATATTCGGACCGTTACTTTTAGAGTTATTCAAATCAACAGTTGCGTTCGAAAAATGCAAAATCCACGTTATCTCGAATTATTAACAACTAGCAATTACGCGTAATTACAAATTATATCATAATATTAGGTTTACTTTAATACTATTTTCCTTAATACTCCAATTGAAATAATTCAAAAACTCCTCGTTCAAACGTCGATACAACAAAATGTACAGAAAAATTCTCTCATTAAAATATCACCGTGAAAAAGAGAGTTTCCATTTGAAAGATAAAAGTTTTTATATCACCATAGGACACTAAAGGTGGCATTAAAAGAAAAAAAGGGTCTACGGTGAACATTTAATAAAAAAAAAAAAATGAAATTTAAACATTTTTACGGCCAAAATAGGGGGTGAGCATGGTTAAAAAATCATCCTGTATACTATACAGTGGTTATATATTATTACGTTTTTAGTTCGCAACGAGCGAAATCTACCGTTTCCCTCGACCCATGTTATCATTACGATTTGATTTCATCTCATATATTATGTACTCTCGTTATACTACATAATTTGTACACGAATAATCGGTTTAACAGCCGTACGTTGCACGGAAGTGGGGTTCTTCGTTTTTTTTTATTTCTCGATACCAAACGCGTTTATAATATTATTTGGATTTATCTCCGACACAAAATACGCGAAACGACTCTATGCATATAAATCTCTTCTTGCATACAATAATATATTTATATTATAATGTTTTCGTTTGTATGGACAATAATATTGTACGCATGTTTTCGATTCATCAATTCAGAACATAATACACGTCATATTTTATTGATTATTTTTCCTTTTCCTTTCATCCGTAGTATAGCGATACTACACCGGGTTTTCGATTGCACCGGCGAAATTGATGGAATTCGATCTCGTACAAATTTGTCCTCTCGACCGTGTGATTTTGCATAACATAAATAATGTGTCAAAAAAGGTTAAGATTTGTACTAACGAGAAAAAGCACATTCCGCGTAAAAATTGCCGTACATTTGTCGAGTTGAATTTTTCATTCTGAGTCGGTGGACTCACGTATTGTATATTATACCGAAGTAAATGTTACATTTAATAACAGTCTAAAATTTCTTACACGCAAAATTGTTTTCATTTGTTTTACCATTCGCAATGAATTACCATCTAAAAGTAGGTACTTCTCAAACGAGATTTTTGTCGAAAACGTTAACAGCACCTATGCGCATTCATAGATATACTCCTATATACACAGGGTAATAGGGTATCCCACGGACATTTATACAATATCTCCCGTTTCAATAGAAATAATCAAATTCTGTTTTTTTTTTTTATGAGCATCTCTGGGCGAAGGCAATTTTTTTGATAATTGTTTAGTAAATATAAGTGTATTATTAAAGAAGTTAAAAAGTTAACTTTCGATTTTATAACTTTTATAAATTTCGAAGGTAGTGTACAATTCACACAATTTCAAATAATAATAACATTATCAGCAAACCTTATGGGAAAATGACTAAGTGATAATAATTTATGTTATTTCTTTATAAACTAAAAAAAATATTAAAAATCATGAATCCAAAGAAAACTGAAAGTTGAACCGTCAACATGTTCTGTAAAATATGCCCTATAAAATGGCTTTCTTTGAAATTTATATAAGTTATAGAATAAAAAGTAAATTGTATTACTTCTTTATTAATACACTAATTATTACTGTCAACAATATTGCCTTCGCCATAAATTCTCATAAAAAATAACAAAGTTTGATGATTATCTCAATCAACACTGGAGATTAACACATGTCGCTCTGTGTGAATTCACCCTGTATATACCAATATACCGTGCATGATATATGTATATTTGGATATTGAGCTTCATGAAATCATTCGTTCATAACTGCTTATGATTGTCGAAATGTATTCAAATATTACGCTAGAGCCTATAGTGGAAAAAAAAATACCTTGTTCGGCAATCGACGTTTCGATTGTTTGAACGTTGTAGCGTTGTCGTACGACGGATGACCGCGTTATTTGCAGTGATTATACCGTTTCAAAACAATGAAATCCAATCTTGTGCCGGGACGCGGTGTAAATGACTGTTGAACGAGGAAATTCTACGAGATCGATACGCGTCATTATTAAACCCGTTATAATATTGTGTTCTGTCTGGGATCGTTTTAAACCCACTCGCAATGTGACTGTAATAATCGAGCAGCCCTCGTGGTTACGACGCGGTACCGTGCAATCGTATCTCATCAAATTTGTTTCGGTTTAGGATGGACTGATGATGGGAGATCAGGACGACAATCAGGATGCGGTCGAAGTGATGCTGGTTGCGTACACCCGCGAGGACGGCATTTCTGGGCGTTCTAGCAATCTACAACAGAACTCCGTTAAAACCCAAGTGTAAACGTCTCAACGGTAAGCGATCGTCATTCATAATAGTATCTTTATCCTGTACGCGGGTCACGGAGATTTTACAGTAAACATTGGTATATCATTAATACTGTTAAAACACAATACCTTATGGACTTATCTCGCCTGAAACACTATCATAGTATTTATACCACGGTAAATTATAACGTGTTACATGCAATGCTTACAACATTTTATCGACGCACGACGATTAATAGTTTACAGCATAATATTAATTTTAATTTTTAATAACTATGATGCTGTAAGAACGCAATATAAATTTAATTCTGCAAAGGATTCGATTGTTTTCATATTAGGGCGTTCTATATTAGAAGCTTATACAATACTAATAGCTAGGGCTAATGAAACATGTTTTTAATAAAACTGTATATAAAAAATCTAACTTTTTTTTTTTGGTTTTAGACATGTCTTAAATCAAGTTTTAAACGAACTAATTTTTTTTTAACTTCTTAATATTGTTTAATATACAATAGGCTATAACCTAATATAATAAAAACATAAATCATAATTAGCCATAGAGCTATAAAATATTTACATAAAACGAGGATGCTTTATATTAGTGATGACACTGGGGCCAGTGCCCTAACCCTAAGACTTGTTAAAAGTAAATACTTATTGATATATTCAAAGATTTTGATTATTTTATATAACAATATTAATCAAACGTAATTTTTATAAAATTTATAAAATAAAATAATATTTGAAAGAATGAACTCGTTAGTTTCTTTTTTTACTATTTAAAAAGAATGTAATCCATTATAGGGAGCATATTTTAGAAGATCAAGACTTGGGAAAGCCATGTTTTAGAAAAAATCTTTTAGATAATATAAAGCTTAATATTTATAATCCGTATTTAGTTCACAATACGATTATTGAAGTACAAATTATTAGATTAAAAATGATTTCAGATGTGTTTTACTTTATTCGTAATCAAGTTTAATTCTATCGTCACATATATTATAAATATATAACTTATTACCAAATAGTCTGATGAAACACAAAATACAACATTCTTAGATTATTGTAAAAGAATTGTTGATAAAATCATGACTATAATTTAAATTAATTTATGAGAGCTATTGCTAATAATTTTAATTTAACAATTAATTTTTTTATTTTTTACATAAATAATTTTCACACTAATTTAAATAAATTGAATATATTTATGTGAAATATATAAGAAAAAATGTTTCTTAAAATAATAATATAACCAACAATTAATTTTATAAAATTTTCCAATTAAAAATTGTTCACATGTATTGTGCAAACTTTAGCAAGAGGCAAAAGCAAAATGTATTTTTAAACAGTTCATATCTTATTTAAGTTTGAATATTTTGTTTTGAAGATTTATGATTAATGAAGTTTATTTTTTTTTTAAATTTTGAACAATTAATTTGTTATTTTTATTAATTTTTCCCTGAAAAGTATAAAACGTATACCTATATACAATGATAATATTAATAAGTTTTATTACAGAAGTGATAGTTTTATTTAAGCATTATTTGAAAAAAAAGATCCCATTATGACCATAACTATTAACTTGCCAGTATGGATTAAAAGCCAAATTAACTAAATCCACTCTAAATCAACTATAACCTATATAATTACATTAGTTAATAATTTAAGGTTATAAATATTATATACCAAAATAGTCATAAAATAAGTAAAATTTATTGTTCTACAAAAGTACAAAGTATTATTTATTAGTAATTTTATAATCTTACAGCTCAAAATTAATTTTTTAGTTGAAAACATGTTTGCTACCTAATAGCAGGTGCTTCACAGGGACGCAACCAGGATTTATCCAAGGGGATTTTATCACAGCTTAGTAATTTTTAGTGAAAATGTGTTAAATGTTTTTCTGTAACTTTCCTTTAAATATTGGTACACAACTTTAATTGTTTAATAAATGCAAATTACAATTTAAATTTTTTTACATATTATTTATTAAAATTGAACTTATTATAGTTATCTTATTTGCTTATCCCGCATGTAGTTGTAATACAGATAATACAGATAATAACTTCTATTGTAACTTGGCATTGACCTGCCCATTAAATTATTCAAGTATTTTCAGAATGATAGTGTAACAAACCTTTGTAAGAATTTTAATAATCTTCGATAAATTTAATACTTTAATACTTTAAATTAATACATTAGCCAAAGGAAGGGGGTCTGGACCCAAATTCCACACCATTGGGTATTGTGTGTGCCACTAGTTCTTCATAAATATAGAAATCAAAAATCTTTACATATATTTTTACAAATCATAACTTAGTATACAAAAGAAAATGTATTCGTTTTTCTTTTATTTCACTTTTTTAATTGCTTAAAAAGTGTTTAATAACAAAATAAGTATTCTAAAGAATATTTTGTTTTAAAGTAGGTACAATGTTTTCAACTACATGTTTCTTGAACGCATATTTAAAACAAAATGTTATAAACATAATAACCCTGCGGCAATTAGCACGTCACACTATCGTGCATACCGTGTTCAA